>JAQFVV010006249.1:7263668-7742129 GCA_028023455.1 Epiperipatus broadwayi | reverse complement strand
AGAGCATCCTTGCCTTAGTCCCACACCATTTTTAACTTTAATTGATTCTATATTCTCTAATTGATATATATAATAATTATTTTCATATAATTTCTTAATAATATCTATTAAAGCTTCATCCATTCCCAAATTTGCTAAACTTATCCATAATCTATTTCTATTTACTCTATCATATGCCTTCTCTATATCTATAAAACTCATATATAACTGTTTATCTGCATTCCTACTCATATCCATAAGTTGTGTAACTACAAATAAACTATCTCCTATATGCCTATCTAATCTAAAACCTCCTTGCATTTCACCCACTACATTATTCCCTTCCATCCATTTTACAACTTTACTAGCCACCATATATGAGAAAACTTTATATAAAACTGATGTTACCGCTATCGGTCTATAATTATTCAAACTTTCTATGATCCTTACCCTTTCCTTTAAATAATAACCTTACTCTTGTATTACTTCAACTACTTGGGAAAACTCTATTCTGTGCCATTTTATTAAAACAGGATAATAACTTTACTTTTGCCCTATATCCTAAATTCATTACCATCTCTGCTGCCCATCCATCTAAACCTCTTGCCTTCCCACTTTTCAATTTCTTCTCTACCTCATTTAGTTCATTTTCTGAAAAGCTAATATTCCCATTACTATATTCTTTCATATTTTCTAACATTCTATCATTCACATCTAACATCTTTTCTATATTCATTACATAACTATTTAAGATTCTCTCTAAATCTTCTCTAGAACTACACTCAGTTCCCTCATCATCTAGTAATACTAACTCTCTCTCCCCTACATTTCTCCTTTTAATATAATTCCAAAATTTTTTACTTCCATCTCTTCCACTTTTATTAATATCCTCCAACAATTTATTATTCAATTTCATTCTCTCTCTATAAATATCTATTTTAGCCAACTTCTTCTTTTCTAAGTACTTTTCCCTTTTAGCATTAATATCTTTTTCACTTTCCTTATTCTTAATAGCACACCTATATTCTCTACATGCTTCTTTCCTTTCTTTTACACTTTTACTAACTTTAATTTTTTTATTACTTTTATTCTTTTATAATAATAATAATAATAATGTGATGTGATGTATTATGGCTTCTCCTTAAACGAAGTCAAGAATATCTCGGCAATTATGCCCAGATAAACCTGTTAGCCACTTTCTTTTATATTCCTCACTCTAAATTTACCCATAATCTGCTCTATCCCATTTCCACAACATAATTTTTGTCAACTCTATAATCTTTATATCTAAATCCCCCTTATCTTTTCCCAAACCCAGCATAAAAACCAATAATTCACTTTCTGTATAATCACTCTTTGCAAAAATAAAGTATGTCCAGGAATGTCAGTGTTTCATTAAGATGGACATAAAATCCTATTCTTTTGTTCAAAAATTAAAGATTTTCAGGTAGTTTATAATAGAGACTACCAATAAATGGGAATTGGATTTAAAATAATTTCAGGGAAAGAAAATGTTTAACTTGGCTAATAGAATTCTGGGTATTTGGTCTTCTACTTCTGACTTCATCTAAAGAGAAACTATTTTACTTCATATATAGGAAGTGTGCCAATTTAATTCCTGGAATAGTCATGTGGTGTCATTCATGACCTAATTGTATCGAAATTTTAAGCTGATAGAGTTAGTTGTTCGTTAGCTATTGAGAAGTTAATATATATCCATGTGTATGCTTTAGCAAATGGGTCATAGTGCATTTGGCCAAAAAATCACACAATTAGATCATCCTGCCTATTCACTTGACTTAGCTTCCTGTGATTTTTGGTTATTTCCAAAATTATAAACTGTACTGAAAGGACAAAGACTTTCTAATATAAATGATTTCCAAAAGAATGTGAAACGATATTCCTAAAAATGAGTTCCAGATGTGCTTCCAGAAATATGAATTCCATTTTAATCAGTGCAAAGATGAACAAGGAGACTACTTTGAAGGTGCATTCCACAAATTAAATTGTCACAATTTGTATATATATATATATATACTCATATACAATGAATTAAATATAATTAATAACATTTTTTGTTTCCACTTAATTCAATACAACATATTGTTTCTACAATTAGTTTTAGAGTCTTTTCTTACAGTTTTGACTGTCCAGCAGAACTACAAAATATTTAAATATGCATGATTACACAGAGACCATGCCATATATCATAATTATAACTAAAAACATAAAATAATTCATATTTAATTATGATTGTGCAAATATCTTTATAATTAAATTAATCTTAAAAATTACTTTATTTCATTTATATTCATAATAATTTTTTATTTTATTTTAGAATTTCTTATACAGAGGCTAAACTCTCCATACAATAGTGCCACTCAGAGCAAGCCAGAGTAATCAATGGATAAAAGAAGGTTTGTGCATAAAATCTCTATCTAGTGCCTACTCATCCAATATCCGCAGATCAGTTTCTAGCTTGTGGCTTTCATCAGTGAGAAGCCTTAAATTATTAAATATAACTTATGTATAAGAATTTCTTATACAAAACTTATATTTAATGATCAATTTTATATTTATTTTTTAAAATTGTATTTTTATATTTTTTTAATTATTAAATATTAATTATTGCAATTTAGTTATTTAATTAAAAGCTATTTTTAAATGTAAATTTATGTATTTAAGTCATATATTACTTAGCTGTTTACTCTATATGTTTTAAATTAACTACCTTCTATTAATTTTTCTTTCAACTGACAAAATTTTGTAAATTTTATATAGAATTTTTTAAAAGGTTTTGACAGTTGAAGTTAATAGAAGGTATATAATTTAAAACATATAGAATAAAAACTTAAGTAATATATTATTTAAATACATAAATTTATATTCAATTAAAAATAGCATTAATTTTAGTAATTAATATTTAATTTCAATAATTAATATTTAATTATTAAAAAAATATAAAAATAAAAATTAAAAAAAAATATATAAAATTGATAATTAAATATAAGTAATACAAAATTATAAGACAAAATAAAAAATTATGGTGAATATAAATGACACAAAAAAACATAATTTGAAGATTAATAAAATTATAAAGATATACATAATATTTTGTACAATTGCATGTTATTAGATATAATTATGGCATATTGTATGGTTTCTATGTAATCGTGCATATTTAAATATTTTGTAACGCTTATGAAGAATGCAAACAGTCGAAATTATAAAAAAAAAAAAAGGATATTTAATTCTAAAAACAATATATTACTCTGAATAAAGTGTAAATGTAAGGAGTTATTAATTATATTTGATAATAAAATCAATGCATAAAAAATAGATGGAACATGAATATTAATACTAAATGTAAATAAATAAAGTATGCGATAACTTTTGTATAAGTCAACTAGAAATATGTTTTAGCAGTGATATTGCTAGGAAACCATTAATCACCACTGATAGTAATAAAAACTAATTACTTTTTATATTAATGTCCAATAATAGCTATTATTCGATACGAATTTAGTTTTTTAAAAGTTTGCATGTTGGATTGTTATAATAAATCAATATAGTGCCAAAAATGCAAAGCTAACGATGTATAGTATTTTATTAAATCATATGCTGAGAGCTTTCAAGAGACACAGCTCTCATATAATTCCATCTTCATACAACACCAAAAGAACGCAGGACATCCATGTAAACTGCAGACAAGCTTGGTTTGCAGGGAGGCAAATGATATAAAATGCAAGGTGAAAGAGGTTTGCTATATCGCAATGGATTGCAGCACCATCAAACAGAAGGAATCATGTTACTCCATATTCAAGAAATGGAATGCTTAAAAGTTGCATATATTTGCATATAATTAAAATAACAGCCATTATACAAAAAAGAGCTATGAATATGAGAGCCGTGTCTCTTGAAAGTGCTCAGGGTATGATTTAAAAAAATACAGTACTACACATTGTTAGCTTTGCGGTTATTGCATTTTTGAAGCTATATTGATTTACTATTATTGGATACTAGAATAAAAAGTGGTTTTGCCTTGAGGACTATCAGGTTTTTCTACCAATACCAATGCTTAATTATATTTCTTGTTTATTTACACGGAAGTAACTCCATTTTTTACTCTATTTAAATCATAATAAATCCATAAAAATGTTTAATCTAACATTAAAATATAACTGAACTGCAATAGTTATCAGATGAGAGTAAGAAAATAGAATAAAATTAACCATGAACACAAACGGAAACACAATAGAAAAAAATTAATCATAGAATTAAATTTGAAGGGATTGTTCTTGGTAGAATTAATTTAATACTAAAAGGAAATATGCCTACATGTTTGAAAAAAAGTTTTTAATAGACCTTATGGATCTGAGACTTATATAATTAATAGAAGAGCAATATAGACTCAACAAAATATAGTGAGAGATATATTAAAAATAACAAAAAAAGATTAAAAATGAAATACACGAGTGCTAAACAAACATATATCACTGAGGTTATTGACAGAATTTAAAGACTAAAATGCAGGTGAGTTGAAAATATTCCTAAAAAAAATGATAATAAATGAACAATTAAGTTTTAAATCAGATTCCAAAAGATTGTGAAGGAACTAAAAAGAGATCACATATGAGAAGAATAGATGGAAAACGGAAGTTTGCTGGTGTGATGTATAGAAAAGGCTAAGAGTCAAAGAAACTGGATTAAATTTAGCAAGATCTACCTCTTGTTGTAGATGGATAATGGCAGAAAATGATGATGATGATGAATGAGTTGAAAAAATGTCCTTTCAAATTTTTGTAACTAATCAAATCTTTTCGATTTGTGATACACTTTTCTATGCATCTAAAAATCTTAAAATATCAGTGTCGAATTCTCCAGATATCTCGAAAGCAGCCCTTGATCAGATGAGCTAACATGTGAGCTAGAGACTTCAAATGTATGCTATTTAATTCATCGAATCTTCAACATTCACATTACCCAGTAATATTTTACACTGAATGACATTTTAGGGATTTGTTACATGCTTGGGAAAGTAGTTCATAAATCTGAAAACTATGATTGATTACAAATATTTATCAGGAATATTTGTTAATTCGTTGTATTTTATATTCCCTTATAAATGACGTACTTTTGTTCCGGGTGACATAATGTGGATATCAATTTGTTCGCCTATCAGAAAATACAACTATAGAAGATTTGGTGAATTACATACTGTATATGTTCAAATGACCTAAAAACTTTCAATTTCCAAAATTAAATGAGTTCTGATTAAGATACATAAAAGTCTGGCTGTCCTTTGTGTGTGAATATTCCAATACTACAAATCTCCAATTCACCTAACAATTGATAGTTACTTGCGAAATACATGTATAATGATAGATAATAGTCTGGAAATTCTATTCAGAATGATAATTTTAGTATTTGTTACATGCTTAGACGATTGTAACACAAATCTAAAATATTTGATTAGTTACTTATACATAAATAATCACATGGAAGAAAATTAGTCTTCAGACATGTGTTAGACTAGTTAATAATAAAACTTAAATTGTCTTTTGACCTACTTCCAGATGTTTGTTTTCTTTACTAAACAATTAAATGAAATATTAAACCATCAAAATATCACATGACATTCTTACACAATCTGTTAAAATAGTAATAACTCTCTCCATACAATAGTGCTACCTAGTGCAAGCCATCATAGTTAATGGATGCTAGAAGGGATGCATTAAATCTAAAGATCTAAGTACATTGCTCTCGGATCCAAACCTCTCTAATGAAATTATAAATTAGAAACTAGTCTAGGCATATTGAATAAGTAAACACTAGATAGGGATTTTGATGCACAAACCTTCTAGCATCCATTGATTACTATAGCTTGCAATAGATGACACTAGTATGGAGAGAGCTGCTATTATTTTAAATGAAATATTCTGAAATTTGTTTTAATGAAGAAGTTTAAAAAAAACCAATGACATTTTATCATTTCAATTGATTTTTTTTTTTTCAAAAAAGTTTAAAATTACTTTCATTCATAAGGTTTAAAATATCACATGACCTTTTAATATTTTAAGAGTAAAACAAAAAAGGGCAAAATGAGACTAATCTGTGAAAATTACAACAGAATGTAGCATAAATTTACATTATAAAAAGTACTAACAATGTTTTCTTATGCTCTTAATATCAAAGTAATCACTAAATATGTGTGTGTATGCATACTGAGGTATTTGAACAAAGAATTTTAAGCAATTATACACCAATGGTGATCACGTGTTAATGTTTAGTCACATAAATCTGGTGCTTAGGTACCTTAACTTGGCCATAAGCAGAGAATTCAGTGTTCACATATACATGTTAATTAAATAATTTTTAAAAAAGCAAATTCAAAATATTAGTAAAATAAAAAGTAATTATAAAAATTACAAGTTATATTCAAGCAATAATACTAACCGTTCCAAAGCTTGTTCCGCTAACTTAATCAGTTTAGCCAAAAGGTTTTTATCATCCATATTTTTCCGCTACAATATACCAAAGTGATAAAATTATGCATTTAAAAAATATTACTTAAATTTAAACAAAAATAAAATAAGAAATAACAATAATAATAAAAAACCAATCATATTAAATAATTCACATGTGTGTATGTGTATGCATCACTAAGTTATTGCATTCCTGTATGGAATTAAATATTTAACTTTAGTAGCCTAAAAAATTTCTGGTGCTTTATATCATAATCTATATACAGGGGAATTACAACATTTTCCAAGCTCCTCTACTGCATATTATATATTGCAGATATTTTATACTTGGTTTATAAGCTTTGTTGATAATACAATATATATTGAATTCATCTTGTGCTATGAATTCAAAATTAACCTGCTTTCCGATTAGTTGTTCCTGGCCAATGCAATGAAACATTAAATTTATTGCTTAAGAGAAAAATAGGATTTTTTTATACTGCCTTAATAAGGACTCGCAGGAGTTGAAAGCGCTTGGCAATAGTTATTTTATTTATTAAAGATTCTCTGTTTTATCAATTGATGAATTATTATATTGTAATTTATGAATTCATTGTATTATTTCCAGGAACTTCCATATAATAAAAACATAATAGCTAAATAACTGATGTTTCAGTACAATAACAAGTACTTTCCTCAGAGCTCCTTCTTTCTCAAATCATAAGAATATGTGCAGAAAGATATAAAATGATTATTTCTTTCCTTTATTATTTTCTCCTCATTCTCAAATTCTATTGGTTGAGAAGTTTTAAAAAATACTTTATTCGTCCAATAGCTTTTTCAAAAATTTGTTTAATTCACACTTTTCATTTATGCTCTTAGGTATTTTAAAAATCTCTATAGCTTCCCTTAGCAATCTCTGGTCGCACTGTTCATTTTTTCGGAATTTTTTTTTTTTAAATTGGGGTTTTTTGTGAATATATGGGTCGAGTTATTTTTTTTTTCTCTTACTTCCAAAATGTGTTCTTCCTTTCTTATGTTTTTTCTACAATTGGTCTGTCCCATGTTTTGTTGATAACAACCTCCTTATAATTTTTTATACTCCCTCTCACTCCCAAAAAAAATTTTTTTTTTAGTGTGAAAATTCCTTCCTTTTTTTTTTTTATATTTTGTGAGGATATTTTTTTTTTTAAAAATTTATTTTTTTTTTTTCATTCCTTCCCTTTTTGTATAAAAGCACTTCTTTTCACAATAAAAAAAAAAATTTTTTTTTTTTTTTTTAAAAAACCCCCCAAAATTCTTGTTTTAAAAAAAATTATAAAAAGATTTTTTTTTTTTATATAGATATCTTTTTTTGAGGGGTCTTATCTTTCTATTGTCATGGTGTATATGAAATTCCATATGGAGTTTATTTACATTCATACATTGGACAGACCAATCGTAGAATAAAACATAAGAAAGGAAGAACACATTTTGGAAGCTATAGAAAAATCTAATTCATCAGCCATTTATTCACACATGACATCAATTTTAATAAAACATGTATTCTGGCCAAAATTGAACAATATGACCAGAGATTTCTAAGGGCAGCTATAAAGATTTTTAAAAGGCCTAAGAGCATAAATGAAAATTGTGGATTAAAAAAAATTAACAGTATTTGGAAAAAGCTATTGGAGGATAAAATATCTTTTTAAAATTTCTCAACCAATAGAATTTGAGAATGAGGAGAAAATAAGAAAGGAAAAAAATAAAGTTTTTAAATCTCATCACATGCATTCTTATGATTTGAGAAAGAAGGTCTGAGGAAAGTACTTGTTATTGTACTGAGAAACGTCAGCTATTTAGCTACTATATTTTTATTACATGGAAACTACTTGAAATAATACTATGAATTCATCATTTATCCATGACAATATTAGAATTATTTACTGTAATGTACTGTAGCGATACACTACTTTTCAACTCATATTTACATATAACACAAACATCACATGACCACCTCTTCTTATGCTTGTGTATAACTGTTGTTAAAACAGGCAAAACTCACTGTATATATTGCCACACACAACAAGCTAGAGTAATCAATGGATGCCAGAATACTTGTGTATAAAATCCCCATCTAGTGCCTACTCATCCAATATCCCCAGACTAGTTTCTGGCTTATGGCCTTCGTCAGTGAGGAGCCTTGGATCTGAGAGCACTGCATCTAGATTTATGCACAAGCCTTCTGGCATCCATTGAGTACTCTAGCTTGTTGTGTGTGGCAATATATATAGTGAGTTTTGCCTGTTTTTATATAACACATAAAGGTTTTTTTTTTATGTAAGAGTATGTATATACATATTAACATTATAATTTTTTGCATACATATGTTTGTATGCTTTATAAAGTGGTTTTTATTTCTTTTCTTAATATAACTTGTGTGCACTTTCAGTGAGGAGCATTATAATCATAGTTCTCCAATAAAAAAAATATAAGAGCTTGAAATGATAATCTCCTCTAATAGCCTTAACATTCACCCATATTTCCTTTATCAGACAATTTTCTATTGCCTTAATTTCAAAGAATAATATGAAGAATATGTACTAATTTGTTCCAAGAAGTGATATTTAGTCTGTTGTGTTCGGAGAGGCACTAGTAGTATTGATGAAATGAAATTTCTCCTCGATTAGAGTTGTCTTGCAGTTTGCATCCTAGTGTCACTGACATTGTATTACAATAGCATGCGTACCAGTTAATTAAGACACATGATAAAAACCAGCTGTAAATTCTTACATGTCATAATATCTAGCCTATCATTATTGATTTCTAGATTTCACGCTAGGGTTTTTATCACTGAAAGTGCACTCAATGAAATTAAGAAAAGAAATAAAAACCGCTCCACAAAGCAAAAGAATTACAAATACAATATATAAGCAAAGGGAAAAATTTAAATTGCATTTATTTAAATAAATATTATAATGTTAATTTAATTTTTGTCTTTCTTTGAACACTTTTTAGCAAAAAGTTTTTTTATTGTATATATATGTACACACAATCTTAGGTTTCGACTGTCCTGCAGTAAGAATAAAAAAACATAATTTCATATATATTCATTGAGTATATGTGTTCACTCACTTACATTCAAAAATAATAATAATAAAAAAATTAGGGTTCCAAATTATTTTTATAAAATAAAAATTGACATAATGTGTCAGTTGTGGCCTTCTCAAGCAATTAGTTTCGTCACAGCTAAACATGTTCTGGATAGATTTTTTTTTTTCTATGGAAATATAATAGTGATCTTATTATCAGAAGGCATAACTTTTCAAATTGTTTTGATGTTTTTAAATCTTCTTGACCCTTGAATCTATTCATTTACTTCTATTTGTAGTTACTTATTTCAGATTCTAAATTAAATATTCATATAACTTTAACATACTTTATTAGATATTTTTTTCATGCCAACGCTAAAGTGATAACCTTCACTGAATCTCTTAAGAAAAGAACATTTACAAATCCTCATAAATTTCTTAAAGCTTCTAGTTTTATCCCTAGAAAACATTTTAGATCATAAAATACTGTACCATATTAAACATTTCAAGATACGTGTTCTTAGTAAATGAAATTGTTTACGTTAAAATTGTAATTCTTGAAAATTTGGACTTTATAAGGGCATTCCAAGACCTAAAAAATGCCTGTTGCCCAAATTAAATGTATTAAATTTATGTATTTTAATATTTTTGTTTTTTGTTTATTAACCCTTTTTTTTTTTTGGATAATATATAACTGAAATGGTGTATTTTTATACAGAGTATATCGAGCTTTCATTATATTATGAAATTCCAATCATATATTGACATTAGCAAAAATTTAAATTATTTTCTGTAATGAGAAAAGGGTAGCCATGTGATAAATGTATATTATGGTACACAAATTTTAACTAAAATATAAAAACTTTAAAAATATATTTTATGAGTGGGTTTAAAATTTCCATTAGAAAGAAGAAAGATTTTTTTTTTAAATAAAAAAAAATTTTTTTTCTATTCTGTAAGTTTAATTTTAATTTTGTTAATTAAAAATACTATGCTGATAATGATCAAATTTGCAATGTGTAAATTAATTAGTGAGGATAATTTGAGTTTATTTCTAGCAAATTAATCTCCTACTGGTCTATCAACTAATTGGGTTTTTAAAATTGAGCAATATATAAAGCGCTGTTGGATTAAAAAACTAGTTGCTCGAGAACCTTTTTTAGTTAGTTTAGGAGAGTTCTTATCCGAATGATTAACAGTTTGCAGCTTATATGCCAGTCTTCAAAGCCAATGAGCAGAACACCTCAATAAGAGTGAACACTTAACAAACATTAAGAGAAAGAAACTTTTTTATATTACTGTATATATAAGCCACATGACCTATGCATCCAAACTTCAGGCTTTGTTTAAAGAGAAGCTATTTAACATTACATCACCACATTCCAAATTAATTAAAAGCTTAGTCATGGGATACTTAATATGGTAAATGTTTTCTGTATTCATAAAAAGAACCCACTAATTTTAATTTAAATATACAAAAGTAGAATACTTACTGCTTGAAGACACAATTCGGCTGCTTCCATATATAAATCCACAGCTTCGTCCTTGTTACCATTTTCATCTTCTTCAAAAGCGTGTTTCAAAAGAAATTCAGCTCGCTCCAAGTCAAGCTAAAAAATTATATGCACATGCATCACATCACATGATTACCATTCTTCATGCTTACACAAGCAGTTTACGCAGATGTTAAACTCTTCATACAATAGCAGCACTTGGTGCAAGCCAGAGTAATCAATGGATGAAAGGCACAAGCCAGAAACTAGTCTGGGGATAATGGATGAGTAGGCACTAGATAGGGATTTTATGCACAAACCTTCTTGCATTCAATTACTCTGGCTTGCATTGAGTGGCGCTACTGTATGGAGTTTAGCCTCTGTGCATATGCATCAAATCGAATAAAATTTTATTGATTAAAATTAAGGTACAAATGTTTTTCTTATAAATCCAATCCATTTTATAAAATCAATCATTATTGAAGTAATAATAACAAAAATCAAATGGTTTATGGCTCAGGCTTCCATTCTACCAGTGCCCCAAACCAAATAGGGCTTATTCCTGCTTGATTTGGTGTAGTGATAGAGTTCCAAATTGAGCTTAAAGTCCTCAGATTGATCTCAGTTCTGGTACTTCTATTCTCAAACTTCTTAAGAACTTCTGAATAATATAATCATTTGAGTATTTTATTTAGTAGGGTTATTGCTAAAATGAATCATAAAAATAGCAGGTGATACTCTTTGGTCTTAATTTTTTTTTTCTCGATCTCCAAAGCTTATAATACAGTAGAGAGCTATTCTATGAAATAATCAATTTTCAAACAATCATTAAATTAAATGTAACTATGAAGAATTTCTGATTGAAAATTTGGAGTATTACACTTCAAAATGCCAAGACCCTAATGGTTGTTGATACATATCTTTTGATGTTTCTCTAAACTCTAAAGGGAAGATGATCAGAAATAAATTGAAACATTATATATACTATTTAATATTTCCATTGCCCTGGATGATTTAATGTAGAGGTCAGATTCTAAAGTTTAAGATCGCTGGATTGATCCAGTTCTGGACTTCTGTCAGTCGAACTTCTTATGAATCTCCCAAACAATAAACCCATTTGATTATTTATTTTATTTATGAATTACTACTTAATAATATTGTTGCTGTATTAAAGCATTTCTTTAATATTATAACTATAGATGACAGTAATTTACATCATTATTTATTGTATTTATAGAATGTACTTAATGGTATGAATGGAACATATAAAAACTTTATTATTTAATGTTCAGAAAAATTCAAATTTTTATGAGTCAAAAATAGGAAAAAAAAATTCTCAACAACTTTTAACTTGGATGGTTATCAATTTTAGAATATAAAACAATTTAAATATTTAATAGTCTGATAATGAAATCGAGGCCAACATGGATTCCAATATGCTGTTGCTGTTTTTAACAAGCTAAAAGATAATATTTCACCTCAGTAAAATAGATATTCAGCTAAATTAGCTGTATATAGATAGAGCTATTATTTTACCTAATCTATTATATGGAAGTGACTCATGGTCTCTGAATTAACACAATATGAAGGCATTGGAAAAGTTTCATTTAAGGACAACCCATAAAATTTTGAAATACAAGAGCATGACCTTAAAGTCAGTCAATATGTCTTCAACTTACTGGATTTGAAACTAAAGTATCTAATATTGTAAAATCACACCTTTATCGGATTACATGGTGAACTTCCAGCATGATTTTCGTGGAAGAGGTAGACCCTGTTTACATTACAGTATAAGGATTATCCTAAGGATATTCTAAAGAAGCGCAATGTCAATTGTTTCATTGGGATGGTGTGGCAAAGAAGAGAATACATTGAAAAGCAACAATTAGACATGGTATTGAAGTAGTTCAGAAAAAAAAGTTGCCTACAGAAAATGCTAAAAGACTTGCAGCTGTTGCCGATGATGATAAATTCTTTTATACATCAAGTCCAGTATAGTAGTCTTTTAACAAATAGCTCACTGTAGGAGAATAGGAAAATGGCCTCTCTGATGGCTCTTCATACAGAGATAATAAAAGGAAATGCTGTTAATTGCCAGGTTTACTCATTTCCTGGTGTTGAATGATTTTCTATATTTGTTTTAACCTCTAGCTAAGTAGATACCTACTTACCAACCAATGTTGGATGGTTTGCTGGGTTGGCTCTAAGATACCTGAAAGAAAAATTTTAAGCCGTTTGAAAATAATTTCATCTGGCTATGTGCTACTGCTGCACCAAAAGAGCTTTCAGTAGATTTAAATATATATATAATTATATATGCATTTAAAAATAACTGCAATAAATATTGGAAGCAAATATGAAAAAATGATCCAAGTATTTATAGAAACACATATTTATCAAGTAACACAAAAGAATATCAGGTATTTTATAACCTAAAACATCTATATATCACAGTACTACGGAAACTCTTTATATAAATATCTCAATGCAACATCTTTTATTTTTAAAAGTAGGAAAGTTGCTACTTCATATCAACAGTTCCTAATCTTTTTGAAATTGCAATGTGCAAAATATCAATAATATATATGTATAATGCATACCAGTGGGAAAATAATCGGTTCTTTTTCCAAATTACCTGTAGCGCCATCTCTGAGTCAATGCATGTTTTACACAGCAACATAAGATTTTAAAGTGCTAGCCCATCTGAATTATGAGTTATGACATGGATTGTAACAAGGTGCTTCGTACCTTTGTAGTTCATTTTCAATGCTCTCACTTCCATCAATTCTTGCAAACTATTTAAGACTGTTCTTGTGATTCATGGTTTTATCACCATTCACAATCTGAATCATTTCAAACATTTCAGTAGCAGTTTTGGTCAATTTAAAATAAAGTTTAATATCAGTGGGTAATTCTATCACATTTCATATCATGCCTTGTGATCTAGATACACTAGCGCCTTACCGTTTTTGCGGAGAATAACTGAACTACATTATGTAATTCATGCATAGATTCAGAGATGGCACTGTGGACAATTTGTAGAGTGAACTACATTACACCTAAATTGATTCAGAAATGGTATTGCAGGCAGTTTCGAAATAGAACTAGTCCTCTTTTCACTGGGACATACTGTATATCCAAATAAGGTGACTTTGTCATAAAATGCCAATGAAAATATCATTGAACATATTTTTTTAGTTCATATATAATTTTTAAATGCTTTTTATTTTTGTAAAAAACGTTAAAAGGTACTTATTTTAATTAATTTTAACATAATTTGGTAACTTTTATGGATTTCAACAATATCAGCTCAAAATCATCATCACTATCAACTGTTACTGATCCACTGGATGATGATAATCTCTTCAAATTTAATCCAGTTTCTATTTCCAAAAAACCAAACTTCCTTATTTTTTATAGCCATCTCATATGTTGTCTCTTTCCAGATTTTTACTATTCTCTTGCTATAGCATTTAACATTTCAACTGCCCATCTATTATTATCTCTCATGGCAATTTGTCCAACCCAACTCCATTTCAGTATCTTAATTCTTTTAACTATGATACTAGTAACTGCTTGTTTCCTCATCTATGCATTTCATTTTTGAACCCTTCTTGTTACTTCTAATAAAAAACTAACCATACTTTGCTGAGTGGTCTGAATCTATATTGCAAATCTCAGATCCATAAATAAGAATTGGTAAATAGTTTCTATTAAAAATTTTCCTTTCCAAACACAAAGATATATTTCCTTTTAATATCAAGTTACTTCTACCAAAGAAACTCCAAGTTTAACTCTGTGCTTAATTTCAAAACACTTCTGTTTATATTAATAATCTGAGCAAAGTATTTATACTTGTTAACTTCTAATTCACTACTATCAGAATTTTCTCATCGAATATTATTTTAGTCTTTTTAGCATCAATTTTTAATCATATTTTCTTAAATTCATGCAATATTTCCTGAAGCTCTGAAACATTATTTGAAAAACAATATCATCTGCAAAATCTAGATGATTTAAATAATCTTCATTTATTTGTAATCCCTTACCTTCCCATTTTACACCACAAAATATTCCTGTAAAGCTGTTGTAAAAAGGTTTGTAGACATGGAATCACTCTGTAGTACATCCTTTTTAATGTTAATCTTCTTAGTATCATTATATAACCTAATTGTTGTTGCATTTTGATAAATATTATTCAAATATAATAATATACTAAGCCTATATCTTGATGATCCAATGCTTTAATAACTGTAGAAATGCTTGTAAAATCAAATGCTTTTTCATAATCTTCAAATCTTAAACATATTCACAATCCATATTCATTGGTCTTTTCTATTACTCTCAATAAATGGATATGATCCACTGTGCTAAAATCATTTTTATATCCAGCTTGTTATTTTGGTTGGTTCAAATCCAAAATTTACGGTAGACAAGCGGTAAATATCCTGATAAAATTTTGTATAGGACTGTTAAGTCTGTAATTTTAAAAATTTTCTTTAACACCATTCCTAGATATCAATATTACTACTGCTTTCTTTCAATTACCTGGTATACCTTTATCATTGTGATATTCAGTGTTTAATTTTTTCAACAATTTTTGCTTCTTTTAAGATATTATAATTCCATTATTTCCTGGAGCTTTTCTTCATCGATTTAATTTCATGTCTTACTTCATTTCAATTCAGACGAAGTAGTAATTGTAGGAAATACTTTATTTTCCTGTTTTCTACTGCTATATAATTCTTTATAGATCTCTTCCACATATTTCATGATGATATCACTCTTTTATGTAAATATTTCCATCTTTTTTTCTTATTGCAGAAGTACCTTTCCTATCAATACCAAGATTTTGTTTTATACTTTTGAAACTTTTATTCTCTTCTATAACTTTCCTTCCACAATTACATATTCTTATATCATTATTATTATTCAATTTTTCTTAATGAATCATTTTTAGATATTTTCATGTTCTTTCTTTCTGTCATAAATTGTCTTGACACAGTTCCTCGTCAGCAGCTGCTTTTTTATACCACCTATCTTTGTTGCAGTTCTTATAATGTATCGGTTATCTTCCTATTGATTTCATTCAAATCTGAACCATCTTCAAAATTTATTAATATTTTAAAATGATTTTCAAGTTCTAATTTAAATTCACTGAAATGTTTCTAAAGACAAGGAATATCAACTGCAAATATTGTTTTGCTTAGTAATGTTTGTTGTCTTAGTTTTGCATTAATATGTTTCTTACATCTCACTTATCAATGATCACTTTCTTGAATCTATTATGAACATTATCATGAAATATATATATTTCCTCTTTGTGAAAATATAATCCAATTCTGCATTTTGTTGGACTTTCATTTGGATGCTTCCATGTTTATATCTGTTTAGTATTTCTTTCAAAGAAAGAATTCGCGATATGCAGTTTTTTTGAGAACTATGCAAGCCTGTGCCCTCTTTCATTTCTATCACTTACATAACTAAATTTACTCACAGCACTTTCAGGTTAAAATATTTCACTCAAAGTTATGATTTTGTTTAAAAAATTTATGCATTTTATACTCTTACAATCGTAAATAGTTATCATAACTGATGGTTGCATCATCTAATAAAAATTGAAAATAATTATTATAAAGGTATTCGATAATGAGTAAACATATTATACGATTTAAGACATACAAAATCCAAGTTAAAATTTTAATTGTAATATTTATATATAATGAACAAATCAAATAGATATATATAAATCACAAAAACAGACTTTATCAAATACAATGAATGACTGTAATGTACACCGATATACTTATGATGTTGCAATCAAAATGCAAATTGTAAATTCTCTGAGTAGTAAATTATGTATGCTACATATGGTAGATTGAGACAGAGAATGCATTAATAAAAACAAAAAGACTTAAAAATATATCTGCATTGCAATGATTATTCATCTTTGCAAGGTTTTAAAAATATTTACTTTGCATGAGAGTGACACAGGAGGAAATATTGAACTATTAACACAGGAAATGAAGATTGAGGTGGTTGATATCTCTAACCCATCTGACATGTGAAGATTGTTCAATAAATAGAAATGAATGTAAATACAAGCACATGTAAATACATTTTTAATATTATATTTATTACAGAATATGACAACCAATATACACTCGTATTTACAACGGCTATATTCTGCCTGCTACTGATGGAATAGCTTCTAGTTCTGGGGTGAACTATCAAAGAAGGGACTGCACGTGCCCTTGTAAATTTCTCTACCACTTCCAGCTGTAACTTGGCAGACTGCCTCATGGGTAGGTATGGTAGCATTTATGGCTATACTATGACTGTTTACCTTGTGCCAATGTTTGGTTCTAGCAGCTTCCAGTCCTGGACTTGCCTCACTGTGTCAACCATTATGCTTTGATAGCTATTGCATGAGGAACATGTATTCTGTCTTTCAGGTTTGACAGTAATTCTCAATGTATATACTGCAGTCCAGGTTTGACAGAAGTTCTCTGACCTTATCTTCAAAAAGACTGAATATTTACTGCCAGATTCCCATCCCTAATGAAAACATTTGGATTCAGTGAGCATCATCGCCTATCGGCACATGCTTGCCATTGGCTATGTGTTATCTATCTATATACATGTAGGTACAAGGCAATGAATGCTTAATCCAATCAATATACGACGGAAATCTGGACTAGTCCATTATTTGAAGTCAAGTTGAGATATGGCAAAATACTTGCACAGTAAGTGAGGATGATCCGAGTTTCTGAACAGTTCTCTTAATATACATGTTGTATGTTTTTTGAATTATAGTTATTCTTAAATTCATCATAGTATAATTACTTTATTAATTATTAAATTTAATTTCAATAAAAGTGATGAATGGACTTCAAAACAAGCTCTATCTGTACGTTAATACGTCTATTATTACATTATTTGTTTAAATATGACCTATTGTAATTTGATGAAATAACAATCGAGACATTTATATATACAGTTTCCCTATTAACAGCAGCAGTTCATTTTACATAACATTCTACTTTAAAGTGATTTATGAAAGACTAAACAATGTCCACCAAATGGGCCCCAACTATATTCCCTACTTTCTTGCCACATGTTTTAGTGATCTCAGTTCTTTCTAATTACACTAATTAAAATACATATATGAAGACTTAATGTCAGATCTATATAAATGCAACAAGTGGTGGGTTTAAAATCTTAAGTTTTTGAATTTCAGCCTATTAGCTTAGTAGTAAAAAAAAAAGTTAATGGTGACTAGCAGAAATATAATTGCAAAAATCAGAAACCAATTTGAAAAAGAGGACTAAAATGTGCTACCATCTGATAATTATTAATTACTCAAGCTTACAATAGATGGTATTAGGGTAAAGACAAATGCTCATTTATAATACTGCAGGGAAATAAAAGAATCAATTGATATCATGATGATATTTATCATTTCTTTTGCAGTATTGTGGTTGTTGGTAATATTTAAATATTATTTAAAATTCACACTGTATAAAGTACTGTGTTTCCGTTATTTATTACATATATGTATATATAGTTGGGTCAGTGGAAAGATGATCGATTCTATATCTAAGCTACTTGACTTCATTTTTAAGTCAACATATGTGTTACGTAACAACATAGTTCACCTATTCAACACAAAAATTTTAAGGCATTAATGTACCTGCATCATAAGTTACAACATGAAATGTAACAGTATGTTTCGTACCTTTGTAAATCATCTTCAACTCTCGCCCTGCTATCACAAAATCTTGTAAACTACTTGCAAACACTGCCATACACAATTTGAATCATTTCAAATGTTTCAGTAGCAGTTTTTCCCAATTTAAAATAAAATTTAATATTAGCACATTGTTCAATTGTAGGTTAAGGTACAAAATGCTCTAACACATTTACGTCATAACTCGTGATCCAAAAACACTAGCATCTTGAAATTTTTTTGATGAATAGCTAATTTGTGTCAACTACATAATACATGCATTGACTCAGAGATGGTGCTAAAAGTAGCTTGAAGGAAAAACCAGTCACCTATTCACTTGGTAATAATTATGAATATGTATATATAAACACACATGGAAAGCACATGTAAATATAGTGTCAGTTACCTGTTGAGAACTCTTGAGAGTAGCCATCTGGTTCGCTTGACTTCCTATTAAACAGAATATAAAACAAATCCATCATTTTAGTGCCAAACTGACAAAAACTAATTACAAAAAATAATCTTAATGATTTATGAAGTTCTAGCAATGGAAGTAACAGAACTGGAGCCATGATCTGTTGACCTTGAACTCCAGAGTCCGCCACTGTACAACGTCACCAAATCATGCCAGGTTCTAAAATTAATTATTTAGATTCAATCCAGCAATTTAAAAAATATTTAAAAATTATACACTTTTACTTATTGTAAATGTAGGGTATTTGAACTAAGATTTTCAAGTCCCATCATTATCCACACTATCTCATACTATTGGTACACATGACCACACATGCAGAAAAGATAAATAATCACCAATACAAGTATTTTGTGCCAAACCAGCACTCATCAATTGGTCCAGAACACCATCTCCCATACATATATATAATCAGCGTCCAGTTTATATTAAGATAGCAAATCCTTACACTTTAATGGTCAGGCTTCAACCCACTCCACCTCTTCAGCCATGGCATCAGCATGGAATTTGGGGATTCTATCATCAGATTTTCAATGGTTGGAGGTTGGAGTGGGTTGAAGCCTGTCCATTAAAGTGTAAGGATTAGCTATCTTAATATAAACTGATTATATATATGGATAAGATATGGTCTGGACTAACTGGTAAGTGATGGTTTAGCACAAAACACGAATATTGGTGATTTTTATCTTTTCTGCATGTGTGTAGTCATGTGTATCAGTAGTATGAGATAGTGTGGATAATGAAGGGATTTGAAAGTCTGAATTCAAATCCCCTATATTTACAATTAGGCTCCAGGTATAAGAGTGCCTGATATTTCAAATCTTACTTTACTTATTGATAACTAATATGTAATTTTAAAAAGATCAATTAAGATTCTTACGAATTGTTTTAAGTTCTTCTGCTCTTCCGACATATTCTGCCGCTTTATCTTTAAGCCCCATTACCTTTGAACCAGATTTTAATGCTTCTATAAGTGATGCTGCCGCTTCCTAATAAAATCATATATATGTGGTGATAATATATAACAATATATAATGTAAGCGTTTAAGATGTATAAAGTGTCATCTACAAAACAAAGTAAGAAATAGCATTATAAATTAAGATATTAACTAAGCTTCCAGTCATTCAAATAAAATCTTATAACTTAATGTGCACGGTGTGGTAATTTAATTCCTGGAATGGCACCTCCAAGAATGTCTTCACATATTATGAGATTCTGTTTGAAGAAAAAAGACCTGGATTATGGCCTAACAATTGGGTCATTCATCTGACAATGTGTCAAGCGAAAAAGTTGCTCATTGCAACTCTTTGGCCCAAAAATCAATTTCACAACTAGACCATATTCACTTGATTTGGCTCCCTGTAATTTTTTGGTTATTTCCAAAATTAAAAAGTGTGCTGAAAGGATGAAGATTTTCTACTATAAATGATATCCAAGAGAATGTGAAACGGCTGCTCAACAGTATTCCTGAAAATGAGTTCCAGGTGTGCTTCCAGAGATGGGAATGCCATTTTAATCAGTGTACAGATGCACAAAAGGACTACTTTGAACGTAACAGTAGTCATTAGGGTTAATTAAAAAATTTTTCCACTTCTTCTTATTTGCATTGATTAATTATAAACATATAATACGCTAACTATATACTCCTTAATTAACACTTTACAATGCAGTTCTAAAAAATGATTTATTTCTTCTTGCTTACAGTTTCAACTTCCCTGCAGTTATCATCAGATCTACAATATTTAAACATATACAATTAATATTTAACCATACACATATAATCATCACATAATCATCTCTTATACTAGCACTTGTTCATACACATATATGTACCAATATACACATATACATATACAAATATATACACACACATATAAAAGGAGTATATAGTATGCATTCTGGGAATTAAATATAGTATGCATTCTGGGAATTAAATTATCACACTTATTATTTGTAAGTTATGCTGAGCATGATATGATATAATCATATCATATATCATGACACTCAGTGGCTAAACCATGAATAAAAATATGCAAATCATTGTATAATATCATACCATTAGATCTGTAGTATAATCGATAGCAAAATGTTTTAACATAATATCACGTGGTCAATTATGATATATGTCGCTGTTTAAACACTTTTGTCAAAACAAATCTTATATAAACAAATAAACTAATAATTTGACTATAAGCCTGCAACTAAATCACAGCTAGTAAATATATATCCTTAAGAGCATAAACTTATTTACAAAGCAATTAAATCCACATACATTAGTACAATAATTCACAAGTCAGATTACAAAGAATTATTTCTTTGTTCATATGTAAACAATATTCACTTTCTCATACCACTGACAACCTATTGATTAGAACTGACCTGCAATGCTTTCATATAGGGGAAGGAGTCTTTTGCTCATGATAAAAATACTAAAATTATCTTATTTGCAGATATATATACATATTTCTTTACGGTTATTATAAATTAAATCAAGAACAATTCTCTTCAATAAAATTTTCTATTTATTTTGAATGAGAATTTGCTTAAAAAAAACACACACACACATTCAAGAAAATAAAATATGATTTTTTGCATTATGTATAATTTTATTTTGTTTACTCAAAATAAAGTTGTATAAATTAATGTTTATAATGTACAAATAATTACTTATTTGCAATTAACATCATATGATTGGCATTTCTTATGCTTGCTTATAACTGTTATTAAAACAGGCAAAACTCTCTATACATATTACCACTCAGTGCAAGCCAGAGTAATCAATAGATGCCAGAAGGCTTGTGCATAAAATCCCCATCTAGTGCCTATTCATCCAATATCCCCAAAGTAGTTTCTGGCTTGTGGCCTTCGATAGTGAAAAGTCTTGGATCTGAGAGCATCAGAAATGGTGATCATGGTGATGTTTATTGGCTTAAAATCCTGCCTAATATGATAGTGGTGGCTATGGTTATTAAAGAACCAAAGACACCAAAATGTATCGGTACTGAACTGAATTCAGACCTATATGACTATATAAGCTAATGAGCTTGGATTGAAAATATTATAGTGTTTTAAGACTCATAGTTTTGTAATTGAGATAAAAGCTGGCTGCTGGAGGGTTGCATTAGATCCTAAGATCTAGGTGCAGTGCTCTCAGATCCAAGGCTCCTCACTGACAAAGGCCACAAGCCAGAAACTAGTCTGGGAATATTAGATGAGTAGGCATTAGATGGGGATTTTATGCACAAGCCTTCTGGCATCCATTAATTACTCTGGCTTGCACCAAGTGGCAATACATATAGAGACTTTTGCCTGTTTTATTTACAATTATTAATAAATTGTAAATACAGCTTTGTGCAATTTTGCTGAATGAATTTTTGAAAAAACAAAATACATAAAATGCAAAAAATTATATTTTATTTAATTGAACATTTTATTACAAATCCATTTATAACATTGTCATAATTTATTCTTTTTTTTTTTTCCAAATTAATAATATTATTATCGAAGAAATCATTTTTGGCTTATGCTGATTTCATATTAATATGACCAGAACATTGTGAAATATTTAAGCATTCACATTGTATGTAGCTGAAAAGTCTACATCACTGTACAAATTGCAGAATTTTGGCAGAAAAAAAAAGAGGAAATGTAATTATGTTTAGCATGTAATAAATTATTATATATTTTTTTGATTTTCGCAAAAAAACGTAGATCAAGATGGCATGAGGTTTTAATAAATGCTGGATCTAGTGCACACCACTCTAGGGCAGGCTCTGTACCTTCCATGTTGTTATGGTAAATTAATCAAACTCTGATATTCAAAAGGATAAAACTTCATATTAGCAGTGATTTTTGCAATTATTAATCAAGCCGTTTTATAGTTTTAAATAATAATCAAGATAAAAATTTCTAACAATTTTAATAAGCTTGTAAATAAATTATTGAACCACTAAACATCACATGATCACCACAAGCTGTTTACACAGAAACTAGTCTGGGGATATTGAATGAATAGACACTAGTTTGGGATTTTATGCACAAACCTTCCTGCAGCCATCGATTACTCTGACTTGCATTGAGTGGCGCTACTGTATGGAGAGTTTAGCCTCTGTGTAAATAAATTATTGCTATTAAATACATACAAAAATAGATTCCCACAGAATCATTTTTAAAAAAATTTGCAAAACACGGTCCATTTTCTTGTATCAATGCCAATCTATTGATCAGACATGTCCCTCAGTTTGTTATATGGTAAATAAATTTTGAAGAGTGAAACTTTATATCACTGACAATTTTTTGATTCTCAATCAAGGCATCTTGGCTCTTCAACTAACAATCAAAATAAGAATTTCTGTCAAGCATTGTTAGCCGAGAGATCAGTGCAGCTGCCTTGCAAGCAAGCAGTTGTTTGCAGATGGTTGTTGCGGGTTCACCTTCGGCCAATGCTATGACATATAGGAAAAAAAAAAGAATTTCTAATAATTTTAATAAGCCCATAAGTAAATTATATCTCTTAAATATATAAAGCTGAGAATAAAAATTTATTCATGAAACAACAAAATTCTAATATGTTACTACAATAATTCACAAGTCGGATTCCCAAAGAATTAATGAATTTACAAATAACAGCACTAGTGTACAGAACAAACATGACCCTCACAATTGTTATATGATATATAAATCAAACAAGGATCATCAAAAAGATGAAACTTTATATTAGCATACAACAATGGGAAGTCAAATCCGACCAATATAGATTGGCATAGTTTGCAAATTTGTTAAAAAAAGATTTTTTTTAAGAATCAAGTCTTGTGAATTATTGTAGGAACATATGGAAACTTAGATGCTCTGTGAATAAGTTTATATTTTCAGCATTATATATTTCATAGTCATGATTTATTTACAGGCTTATCATAAATTATTAGAACTTTTGTTAAACTTACATCCGAGTTTTACCAGATGATATGATTGTTTCACAAATAATGCTTTAAAGCTTCACGATATGAAAATGAGAAAGTACGATTAACATAAAATAGACAAAATTAATATCCAATGACTTTTCAAATAAAAATAAAGATTCGATAATAAACTAGAAGCCAAGAATCACAAATACCTTGGTCAGATTATTAATACCATGGAAACATAATGGATGAAATTAAGCAGATTTAGACTTAGATGAAATGCTTTTGGTAGAACTATCTTAATATTCAAAGGAAATATGCCAATGAAAAGGAAGTTTTTTAATAAATACATTTTACTTACTATTTATTTATGAATCTGAGATTTGGACACTTAACAGAAGAGCAGTACGATGAAGTATGGAAAAATATAGATTGGGATAAATAAGGAAATGAAAGTAAAATATTGAAAGAATTATAAGATTGAAATGGGGGCAAAAGAAGATAATAGTCAGACATTTAAAGTTTTGAACTGGATTCCAAAATATTGCAAAAGACCTAAAAAGAGACCACGTGTGAGATGGGTGAAATAATTAAAGAAGTGGAATAATGTGCAGAAAAAAAAAAGTGAACTGGAGTAATTACACCAATTCAGAGATATCCTTACCATGCACTGGATAATAACAGTTCAAAATGATGATCAATGATAGTAATTAAATATTTAATGTTAATTTAAATTACTATTTATTCTTCCATCTATCTATATAAGTATATTAGACCAGTGATGGTGAACCTTTTTACGTGTGTGTGCCAAAAATTTCCCCCAAAATATTTATTGAATGATTGGCATGCCATACAGTTATTAAATTAAAATATAAACAACTTAATAATTGCAGTTTTTTTAAAAGTTTATAAAACAAAATAATAACAATAATAAAAAGAGCACAAGTTGAATAAAATCTAATAGTAAAAAATTAATAGTAATTAAAACAAAATTTTGGAAATAAACCTATAAAATCAACAAAAATAGATATTATTTAATGAGATTTTTGCTGTTGGATATTGGATGCCAAATGTTTTATATCTGGTTCATATTTTGTCATTTTTAATAATGTATATGCGGAACTAGATTCATCTGTCATTCTATTTCTCAGACTGTCTTTAATTAAATTCATTTCCGAAAATAATGATTCACATGCATATGTAGAGGAGAAAATCGATAATATAGCAGTCGCTAATTTTTTTAAACAATTAAATGTTTCAGGAATATCATTCCAGGCAGTCAATAGTTCCTCTTCAGCATTCTTTTTACATATGTCCAATAATCGATCATTTTCCTTTGTTTCTCATTCCTCAAATCAACAAATTTCTGTTTCCATATAGAACTGGATTGAAAATAGACTGATTGCATTTCCATATCTTCCAAATTAAGCCACTCATAATTTTCTAACTTGAGACTATCCATTGATATTACATCTGGTATAAAATAAATTTTGATATTTCTGAAAATTGAACTGTGTAAATTTAAAAAAAAAAAAAATCAATTATCGATTGAATAACAGCACAAAACTCGTGTCAATTTTACTTGATCTGGCTTCTCATGAGATTCTAAATCAGCCAAAAACTTTTTTATATTTGAAAAATATTTGAAGGTGTAAGGAATAACATCACAGTTGAAAATTTATAATTTAACTTCAAATACTTTGATCAAATCAAACATGACAACAATTGTCTTATTATAACCTTGCAGTTTCACTTTTAATTCATTTCGATGTGAACAAATATCAATAAAAAACATTAATGTAGAAAACCATTCAACATCCATTAATTCATTATATTTTTCAATGATTTTCTCATCGTAAAAACAGTCTAATTTCATCTAAACACTCAACTGAATCTATGAAGAACTTTTCCTAGACTTAACCACATTGTTGTACATAAGTAAATCATTGTATATTGAGTTTACCGCACTCGATGTGTAGATATAAAATTGATTAACTTAGTCACAATGTTCATAACATCATCCAGTGGCTTAAAGCTGGCCTTTGTACAGAAAACATGCTGATGTATAATGAAATAAAAACTCAAAATTGAATGTCCAATACAATTGGTAAATAAACTGAGAAAACTATTTTCTTTTCCAGTCACAAGCACCATCTATAGTCACTGATACAATTTTGGCAACATCTATTGCTTTTTCATTGCAAATATCTATTCCTTTTGTTGTTGTTACTAATGATGTTAAACAGATTAATTCTTCTTTGATATTATTCCCAACACAATAGCGAATAAAAATAGCCAAACAAGCTGATCCATTTGTGTCTGTACTTTCATCAAGGCAGAAAGAAATTAAACTAGAAGATTTTATATCTCTTTTTTGTTGGTAAGTTATGTTGTTAGCTATTTGCAGGATTCTTTCTTTAAGTTTATATATAGCCAAAATGGTAAATCTTTTATGCTCCAAATAATTTTTGCTTTGTTGTCAAAATCTTCAAAAAGAACTGGTGCACTTTTCATCCAAACTTTTTTCATATATTCATCATTAAAAGATTTTCCAAATTTAGTAATTACATTTGAAATAAAAAAACTGGCAGCAGTTATATTTGAATGATTTTCGATAAATTTCATTATAGGTGTTGATTGAATAATTATATTTTTAGATGCTTACTTTTTTTACAGAGCGATTTACGATTGTCTCAGAATGCCATTTTACCAATGATGTTTTCAAAACAATTGTTCCAGAACATAAAACACATCCTGCCCTGGTGCTTTTGTTAATCAGTCCACCAATTTTGAAATTCTCTACTGCTTAACAATTTTTGTTTTTTTATTTTTACTAGTCATATTAATATAATAGTAACAAATTTATTTAAAAGTAAATTTAAATGAGCTTTAATAATTTTATAAATCAAAGATTTATCATTTCACTTTTACAGCAAAACTTCAAGCAAAAAAAAAGTCATTCGATGGTGTTGATTACGCATTTCGTTCCTTTGTTCGTAATTTTTATTACATTAAAAAAAAGAATGGTGTCAACATGTTTAGATGAAAAAAGATTAGGACAGAAAATTATTTGATTACTTTTACTTTAGATTTGAAAAAAATTATTTCAACAAGTTATAAAATATTTTACTGAGTTTACTTTCAAGTTTTATTGGAATCATTTGACAGGTTTAAAAAATATGACACCACAGTATATTGGTATCACTTTATTTGACTTAAAATATAATTTATTGCTTCTAATCAGAGTTCAATTGTAAATTAAATTGTAATATAATATTTATTTATTTTACTTTTAGTTTACAGTAAATTTTTATTAGTACAGATTTTAGCAGGAAAAAAAAATTTTTGAATAATTTAAAGCATAGAAAATTATGACATGTAAATAGTTCGCATGCCAGTAAAAAATTAAAATGTGCCATCTCTGGCACATGTGCCATAAGTTTGCCATCACTGTATTAGACCATTAATAAGGATTTGATTCCACCCTTATTGTTAAAAGAAGATTGCCTTGACAACAGTTTAAAGTTATTGATTGTTATTAATATTTGGGGATGTTTTAAGTGTTGATTGGTTTTTAATGATTTAGCCTTGAGCATTTATTATTTAAGTAATATTTTGGGTGCAATTTGAAATTTATAGTTGCAATTGGTAATGTTATAATTGATTATTTTATTAATCTGCATTCATAATAGATTTTATTTATGTTTAATGAGGTTTATTTAAACTTCTTTGTAGCAATAATTTCAATCTCTGTGGTCAAGTTGCAATCTTTAGTATCTATATAAGTATATTAGACCATTATTAAGGGTGGGATTCCACTCTTAGTGTTAAAAGGAGGTTGCCTTGACAACAGCTTGAAGTTGTTGATTGTTATTGATATTTGGGAATGTCTAAGTTTTCACTGGTTTTTAATGATTAATAAATTTAATATCTATTCTATGTAAATCTTTTCTCCACTTAAGTATACATAAATGTGAAAAGTTAACATTTTAGTAAATATGATTACATATATACCAAATAAAGTTATATAAGATGCGAAGTTATATAAAATAAATAAATTATACAAAAAATACTAATTAAAAAATTATAATAAATAATAAAAATTAACTGAATTCATTTTTACTATTAGCAACCATTCACAATAAGTACAGCCATTCAAATTCCAGAAGATGAAAAAACAAAGTAAAAATAAGACTGGAAAGAAAAACAAAGAATCAAAAGTTAAAGATGAGTTTTGCAATGACAATGCATGATAAGATTTACATTGGCTATACATCCTTTTAAAAAAAGTCCCAAACCTTAGTACCACTGGTCCTTGAACATCATATGAACTTAACATCACATAGTCACCATTTTTTACGCTTACACAAGTTGTTTACACAGAGGCTAAACTCTCCATACAGTAGTATCACCAATGCAAGCCAAAGTAATCAATGAATGCAAGAAGGTTTGTGCATAAAATCCCTATCTAGTGCCTACTCATCCAATATTCACAGACTAGTTTCTAGCTTGTGGCTTTCATCAGTGAGAAGCCTTGAATCTACAACTACACAAGTTTATGAGCATGAATTGAAGACATTATTGTGTTCTCATTTTGCATTCAAAGCTTTATAGTTGGCCAATAAGATAAAAGGTGGCTGCTGGAGGATAGCATTAGATCCTAAGATCTGGGTGCAGTACTCTCAGATCCAAGGCTCTTCACTGATAAAATCTACAAGCTAGAAACTAATCTGGGGATATTGGATAAGTAGGCATTAGATACGGATTTTATGCACAAGCCTTCTGGCATCCATTGATTACTCTGGCTTGCACTGGTGGCGCTACTGTATGGAAAATTTAGCCTCTATGTAATCGTATGACTACTGAGTGGCAAATCATTCAATTACTTATTAAAAGCTTTAAAATTTAAATTGATATTTTTAATGTTTGATATCTAATGAAATTTAACACTAATGGCAATTGCTTCTAATGAAAGAATACCAAATTTCCTACCAAATCTGTTTGGGTTAGAATCTTTTATTTTAAAATTGAAACATATTAATTTATGATCTGTCCCAACCATTTGTATTTTACAAATACTTGTGTAATAATGACTCACACATTCGGATTCCCATAGGATGGTTTCATTTTGGATAAGAATGCTTTCAAATTTGTTGACTGGGATTTTTCTACCTAAGCAGATGTTCCTGATAATCAATTCATGTGCTGAGTGAAATTCAATATCAGTTGATCCTATTCTAAGAGCCACTTCCATTATTTCTAAATAACTTTGAGCCATAGTTAACTCTTCTCTCATCAGGTGCATTAAAGTCCTGGAAAAAACCTGATATTTTATTAGTAATGAAATAATAATATTACCCAACAAGGAATAAAAACTTTCTCTGAACTTTCCAAATATAATTATCGAGCATAAAAACTGATATCATGGGTAAAAGTACAATTTTTGATATTAATATCATCTATGTTCTTAATTACTTTTACAATGCTTTTTTTACAACTAACAGTTTCGATTGCTCCAGCAATCTTCTTCAGAACTTCTACTTATATCTCCAAATCTTAACTCTATATTATATGGATTTGGCAATGCAACAGGAAAGATAAAGTTATAATACAATTTTTAATATTATTAGCCCTTTATTTATATGTCTTGAAATCCCAAGAGTACAAGATTCAAATTAAGTCGCACAGCAAATCTAGCACCATGCAATCCTTTTTTAACTTGATGATCTTCCCATTAAAAAATAATCTATGGTCACCTATTGATTCAATTAAATTTCTTTTTCTAATAAGTTTATTTTAAAAGAAGTTAAATCAACCACTGACTCTGTTAATTCCTAAGATATATGCATTGTCCTATATTCGGATCTTGATGATGTCATCACACTTCTCTTTGGTGCCATAACGTTTACTAATAAAAGTAATGTGATGTGATGTATTATGGCTTCTCCTTAAACGAAGTCAAGAATATCTTAGCAATTATGCCCAGATAAACCTGTTAGCCACTTTATTTTACATTCCCCACTCTAAATTTACCCATAATCTGCTCTATCCCATTTCCACAATATAATCTTTGTCAACTCTATAAACTTTATATCTAAATCCCCCTTATCTTTTCCCAAACCCAGCATAAAAACCAATAATTCACTTTCAGTATAATCACTCTTTTCATATTTATTTTTCCACAACTTCATTATATGTACCCTTTCTGTTTTCAAATATTTACATTCAATTAACAAATGCCTAATATTTTCTATTCCTTCCTTACATAATTTACAAAATAAATCACCCATATTTTTCCATTTACATGTATATTCTTTTGTAGCTAAAAATCCTGTTCGAGCCTTAAACAATAAACTACTTTCCTTACTATTATCATATATTAACTCACACCTAATATTCTATTTATTTCTATATATATTTAAACTCTTTTTACTCTCCATACTATTTCTCCATCTCTCTAACTCCCTAGTCTTTATTAATAAATTTATTCTTTTATCCCATTCCTTACTACTATAACCCTCAATAATCCTCTTAACACAATCATCCCATCTTTTGTACAAATATACTGATATAAATTCTTTATCCAAATCTTTTTCATACCGCATTACCTTTCTCACCCATCTTGTTACCTGCCTTTTACTCATAACCCAATTAAATACTATTCTAGTTATTCTTTTATTACCCATAAACTGCAATCTACCAAACATTTTCATTTTACTTTTTGCATCTCTTATATAAAAACTTGACCATCCCATTTCTCCTTGAAGTGCCTCCCTTGCTGTCCATACTTCTGCATCCAATGCATGTCTTCCTACTTCCCTTTGAGCTTTTTGTAAGTAATCTAGTATCTTTTTACTAACATATAATGCATCATTACCATACGTTAACCCTGCTACTGCAACTCCTTTCCATATAATTCTAGCTACATCATATTTATTATATGAAAACACTGTTAATTTCTTTATCAATCCCTTTCTTTTCTTTGCTTCATTTATCAATTTTTTTTCTGATTACTTAAAATAATTCCCAAATAACTATATCTATTCACCACACTTAACTTAACATCTCCCAATAAAAATTCTACATCTTCTCTTTTCCCAGTATTAACCATCATTATATTTGATTTTTCTTCACTAAATTTAATCCCCATCTCTTTACCCACCCTTGCACATGTCCTCAACATAACTTCCATATCTTCTCTTTTTTCTGCACACAAAAATATATCATCCACAAAAAAAAAAGACCTGACAAAATATATACTCCTTTACTACCTATTAACGGTATCTCTATCCCTCTTCCTAATCTTTCTATTGCTCTTTCCGTTTCACTCAAATACAACACAAACAAAATAGGAGACATAGGGCATCCTTGCCTTAGTCCCACACCATTTTTAACTTTGAATCTATATTCTCTACTTGATATATATAATAATTATTTTCATATAATTTCTTAATAATATCTATTAAAGCTTCATCCATTCCCAAATTTGCTAAACTTATCCATAATCTATTTCTATTTACTCTATCATATGCCTTCTCTATATCTATAAAACTCATATATAACTGTTTACCTGCATTCCTACTCATATCCATAAGTTATGTAACTACAAATAAACTATCTCCTATATGGCTATCTAATCTAAAACTTCCTTGCATTTCCCCCACTACATTATTCCCTTCCATCCATCTCCTATATGCCTATCTAATCTAAAACCTCCTTGCATTTCCCCCACTACATTATTCCTTTCCATCCATTTTACAACATTACTAGCCACCATATACGAGAAAACTTTATATAAAACTGATGTTACCGCTATCGGTCTATAATAATTCAACTTTCTATGATCCTTACCCTTTCCTTTAAATAATAACCTTACTCTTGTATTACTCCAACTACTTGGGAAAACTCAATTCTGTGCCATTTTATTAAAACAGGATAATAACTTTACTTTTGCCCTATATCCTAAATTCATTACCATCTCTGCTGGCCATCCATCTAAACCTCTTGCCTTCCCACTTTTCAATTTCTTCTCTATCTCATTTAGTTCATTTTCTGAATACCTAATATTCTCATTACTATATTCTTTCATATTTTCTAACACTCTATCATTCACGTCTAACATCTTTTCTATATTCATTACATAACTATTTAAGATTCTCTCTAAATCTTCTCCATACAGTGCTCTCAAATTCAAGGCTCTTCACAGATAAAAGCCACAAGCTAGAAGCTAGTCTGAGAATGTTGAATGATTAAGCACTAGATAGGAACTTTATGCACAAACCTTCCTGCATCCATTGATTATGAAGGCTTGCACTTGGTGGAACTACTATATGGAGTTACTACTCTTATTAATAGCATTGGTAAGCATATGAAATGGCAATCATGTAATGCTTTGGTTTTAAACCTTTACTAATATTACAATTTTTTTACGTGCTTAAGTGAGCATTTTTCCAGGCATGCTAACTTAACCAGATTTTGAGAGATGTCATTTAAAGTTCACCTTTATCCTACAATAGTTAGAGAATAGGAAAATCTTTAAATAGCCTTCCATACAAACGATCATTTCGTAAATGAAATTTCTATTTCAAATATGATTTAAAAATGATTCATTACTGAAATGAACACACTCATGCAAGGACTTCCCAGCAATTGGATCTGTCTCCACCAAAGCCAGGGACTTTGCATTTTAATTTACTCAAATGTAATAAAATATATAAAAAAGATTGGAGTCAGAATTATTTAGAATATAATTAAAAGGTGTATATATAATTTAAAAACACATACAACCTATTGTAACAATTCATGCAAAGAAATAAAGTGATACGATAATCTCCTGACAATTAACCACTACACCAACCTATATAATAAGACAGTAAGGTAAAACGCAAATGGAAATCGGAGATGGGGGGGGGGGGCGAGAAAAGGATCACTAAAATGGAAGAGATAAAGCTTGTACATATTGGAAACAATGCCTAACTTTTGGATCAGTCAACATTTTTATTCTAGAAGATAGCAGAATATTCTTCTTTAAGGTAATAGAAATATTTCTGGTCAGGTAGTAGACTAGGCTTCGATATGGGATAAAGACTCTATTAACTCTAAAGGATTGTTGCTTTTTTGTTTCAAATTCATCAGTCACGTATAATTGAACAATCTTTAAAAGATTAGTTCGTCTAAAAAAAAAAAAAAGTCCGTGTATTTTATCAGTAATATAATAGTAAAGTATTTACAAATTTTAAAAAAAGTCATCAGAAACAACAAAAATATATATAAACAATAAAGCAAAAATTATTAAATAAATAGACAAAAATGAGTTAAGTGACCATTATCTTAAATGACAAGATTTAATAGTAAGGTTTTATTTATTTATGAACTAATATAAAACCAATCTAAATAAATAAATAATGGGATATCAACATTCAATCAAATAGTTGCTGAGTAATCATATCCGGTTGGATATAAAACTAAATAAAATCTTACTGGGCTATAGATAAAAGTTAACATTTCTTATCAAGATAAAATACAAATTAGAAAAGTAAAGCTAATCGATTGGAAATACATCACGATAAATTGATTTTTTAAATATTTTTTCTTTAATACCACAACCAATAGAAATTCGATGTAAACAAAACTTACGGTATAAAAGTAAACTGCGGCATCAGTTTTGCCTTCTTGATCGAAAAGAACAGCTTGCTGGGCAAAATTTACAGCTTCTGACTCAAATTTGTTAGAAGTCGTCGTCATTGTAATAAATTTAAAATACAGATTTCATAGTTCACGGATTTTACATATATGTAATTAAAATCTGCATACTTTTACGGATTAAGTCAAATAAATAAATCCATGATTTAATAAATTACTCTTTAAAAATATATAAATTAATATCTGTATATAAATCACTGAAACTTATATTAATTTTAAATATTTTTTAAAAAGAGTGTCACTAGATCTAAATTTTTAACTACCCTTAGAAAAGTATGAAAACATTGAGAAAAATATCTAATGTTCGCCGCCATGATTTTAATGTCGCAATCCTAGTGGTAAAGTGAAGAACTATTTATGACTCAAGTTTCTTTTTTTTTTTTTTCCAAAAAAAAAATATAAAGTATCTGTTATTTCGCAACAACAACAAAAAAGTATTTATGAATATACTTTAAATTATAACTATACGCATTAAATTTTCTGCACTCACAGCTTTGACATTAATAACTTAGATAAAAGCATAAATGATTATTACTAATCACTTATTAAAATGATTATCTCTAGCCCAGATATAAATTTTAAACCTTATTTAAAAATTAACACATTTGTTTATTTAATTATATATAGATAAATGGAAATGACTTTAATTCATCTATCTTTTTTTTATGTGTATCTTCTTAATATATACTTAAAACCTCCACACTATCACATCCCACAAACATATAAACATAAACCATTAAGCATCACATGATCACCATCTCTTATACTAGCACATAATTGTTTTGATTACTCTGGTTGGCACAGGTGGCACTACTGTATGGAGAGTTTTGCCTTGTTCATATAAACATATCTTAAAAAGACAAGTGACTACCCCAAGATGCATATATGCTGAACTTTGGACCAGGTTATAATCTCATATATTTCTTCGTTATTTGTAAATGATTGATCTTAATCATTAATATATTTAACTAAAATAGCTAGTGACAAAGTCATGCATGCAAAAAGTTGGGCATTTATAAATTGAAAATATAATAATGAAGATCCATATAGGATACTAGGAGCTATTTCAAGCTATGCTGCTTTGGTATGAACAGTACATCTTAAGGTTGATTTCATCTATATGTTTCAAACATGTGGTGCAGTAGATATTTTAAGTATATTTAAGAATAAGCCAATAAACATCACATGACTACCATCTCTTATGCTTGTGTATAACTGTTGTTAAAACAGGCAAAACTCACTATATATATTGCCACACACAGCAAGCTAGAGTAATCAATGGATGCCAGAAGGCTTGTGCGTAAAATCCTAAGATTTAGGTGCAGTGCTCTCAGATCCAAGGCTCTTCACTGACAAAGGCCATAAGCCAGAAACTAGTCTGGGGATATTGGATGATTAGGCACTAGATGGGGATTTTATGTACAAGTCTTCTGGCATCCATTGATTACTCGTTTGCTGTGTGTGGCAATATATATAGTGTTTTTTGTATATTTATGAATACATTTGTGTTTAGATTGAAACATCATGGTAATGTAGAACGACGTAATATTTTTTTCTTTCTTACTTTGTACTCGGGTCAGAAAACATTAAATTGACATTAAATAATTTAGATCATCCAACGAATGTTTGAAAATTACAAGAAGTAATAATTTGTAGACATCCTTCCAGGTAAATTTTATGATGCCATAATATCTGAACCATTACCTTTGGCTTCTCTTCTTCTTTTTTTTTTCAGATATATGTTCAAATAATCCACTCTTCATTATTTATTTCTTATCTTCTTTTATCTCATCATTTTTTTCTTCTTTACCTCTTTCGCTAAAACACTCATCAATCTTACAAATGCTTTTGTAACTTAAAAATAATCTGAATTTCTCTTACTTCAATATATGAATCATAGTAATATATAGTCATGCATACTGTAATTGTATAATGTTGATATCATCTACATTCTTTATTACTTTTACAATGCCTTTTGTTACAACCTAATATGACAGTTTTGATTGCCCCAGCGATATTCTTCAGAACACAAACGGTCATATTAGGTTGTAAAAAAAATCATTGTAAAAGTAATAAAGAACATAGGTGATATTAATATCACATGGATTTGGGAATGCAATAGAAAAGGTAAAGTTATGATACTACAATTATAATATATAATTTGTAATATTTAAATTAAATAATGTTAAATTTATGATATGAAAAGATTAACAACTGTCAATTAAAGCAAGGGATAACCTACTTAGAGATGAAATAGATTAATTAAAAATAAGCTGTATTATATTCCAAACAATATTCTGGATTAATTTTTTCTTATAAATATCCTTAAAAAGAATTGTTTGGTTTTGTTCCTTGAGTGTGTATAAAAAGATTGTACCTTGGAAGTAATAAAGCTAAGTTCAATGGATAGATCTTAAGTTGATGAAGGGCATGAAAATTATTTTATTATTGTCAATCCATCAAACCTACATATATAAACTAATTAAAGGAAATTGACATGTATGTGTATGCTTAAATGCACATATATATAAAGATATAAATTACTAATGGAAATAAATAATAAGTTATTAAGGAATTAAAGAATTTTAAAAGGCTGATCCTTTTAAAATAGGAAATAAAAGTTATGTATAACTTTGTTAGATTAGAAAAAAGATTATTTTTTAAAAGTAAAAGCAATTAAATTAATAGAGTATAATGCAATATAATAATGGGATATAGAACAATTAAAAGAATTTGAGTTTAGATTTCCTTCATGATTATAAACTGTAAGCAAAAAATAACTCATTAATCAAAGTCAGATATATAATGATTAAATTCTGGTATCCAACATATTAGCAGTGAAATGAAGAATCACATGAGGGGATGGATGGGAATACAAGCCAATCAGATTTATGGAATGAAACAATGACTAAACTCAGTGCTAATTGTATCATATAAGGACACTTGATTCTTGGAGATTCACCTGTGCCCGAATGTATGGAGACTTCAAGTGTGGAGAGCTGGCCTCCAATGTGCGAACAGCCAGCTAGAATTCATACAGATCATATTGATCTTATTATTTTTATATGCCTATGGGTATGAATATGTGTAATGTATTGTAATGGTTCATATATGCACATGTTGTGTGTGTGTGTGTGTATATATACAGATTACATGGTGTACTTATTATTTTAAAAAACAATAATAATAATAATTTTAAGATTTTGAAATACAAAAAAAATATCAAGAATTAATAGTTTGAAAAAGTAGAAGTAAGATAGAAAGAAAAATTAGAAATAAGTTAGAAATTATTAATTATAACTTATCTTTCTTTTATATACTTTTATTTTTTATTTTTTTTTTGGTATAATTCTGTCAAAAATACTCTTTGTAAAATGGTACTTTTAATTAAAAGAAAAATTCTTATGATTAATTAAAATAAGTCATACAAAACTAATCCGGCTCTGGAGATTAAGATTCCAGAATGATTAGTTGAATAATATAGCTAATTTCAGATTAATTAAAATAAGAAAATAAAGGAATGTAATTTTTGATTAATAGATTGAATGTATTGATAGCGTAGTTAACACTCGAGCAAAGGTGGGGTCAGAGTAATATAAAAGGCTGACATTCTCTATTGTCAATGATTATTAAAAAAAAATGTATTGAATTGTTATTGGAAATGATTAGTTATTGATATCTCAGTGTCATTATTGTTTAAAGAGAAATGAGTGGCTAGATCCGAATGCTGGCGTTCGGCCATTTCTCTCCACTCATCTCCTATGTGCCCTTAGCCAAATGCCATGGTAGTTTATTCTGACTCACCTTCTACCGATACCTGCTCCGTCAAATTAAGATAACTAGACATGCATAGGACAAGTAATCAAGAAGCTGCATTTATGTTACACATACGCTTACCAAGAATCTGACTGGATCTGAAGAAAAGGTGACCATCCACATACAAAAAACCAAAAACTGTGTGTAACCCACTTATAAAAACCAGAGACTGTATTCAAACCACTCATGGAAACCAGAGACTGTGTTCAAACTGCAGATATAAATCAGCAACTGTGCTGTATTAATACCTAGGTAATTATTATCCATGACATCATTATTAAAACTTAAAAATTTAAATACTAGTATTAAAAGTTAAAATCTTGCCCTGAATAGAACTCATAAAAATGCATATTTGTTAAATGTATAATATCTCATATGTTTTATATTTTATTATTTTTCTTCTTCTTATTATTATCTATAAATAAATTGATATAAATAATTAATGTTGTTTTTGTCTCTCTCTCTCTCTCTCTCTCTCTCTCTCTCTCTCTCTCTCTCTCTCTCTCTCTCTCTCTCTCTCTCTCTCTCTCTCTCTCTCTCTCTCCATTTATCCAAGGAAATGTGTTGCCGATTTCATGTTTAAGAACTAGCCATGCATGGGTCAAGCACTTGAACGTGTTAATGACATTTCATGGGTTCCAGTGTAAGTATTGGATGGTGCCCTGGGTTTAAGCCCTTTATAAATAATCCCCATGAGGTGTTTCACATTTCATGCAGCTGGAGAGAATTATCTCGATCTGGAAAGGTGAATGTTGGTTTAATATTTTATTAAATCTCGGTCTAACCAGGGATATGATTGATATGTAAATATTAATCATATTTACTCCTCTTCTTGAGTAACAGGGTCCTTTTAAAAAATCATATTAAAAATAAATATGTTTAAATACAATTTAATTAGAACTAGATTTAAAATAATAGACTTAGTATAAATAGTAAAAAGATTTTTATATTTTTATGTTGGGGGGTTTCCCATTACAGTATATAGATGTATATATAATTTGTAGTGTTTAGTTAGCAATTACTAAGAATTATTATTATTAAATTGTATTTAATCCCAAACTATTAGTGTCGAGTTATTACTGGGGGATTACTATCGTTAAATTAGTCTGGGAGCGGTTACGTTCACAGACAAGATGTCTGGCAGTATAGTACTGTGGACATATCAATTAGCACAGTCAACCGGACTTATAAGTTTGCAGACAAGGTGTTCAGCAATATAATAGTGTGGACATATCAGAAATATATACAAAAAATAATAAAATATAGAAAAAAATTTACTTGCATATAAAATTACTTTAATATTTCAACTATAGGATTGGTTTTCATCAGGAAGAAAAAATATATAGTGAAGTGGTGTTATATATAAGCAATTTTTTTATTATATTTTATTAATTTTATATATATATATATTAAATGCCTAAAGCTAAACTAGTCAATAAAATGATTAAAATTATCCCCAAATTCTAAATTAAACAAGACTAGCCTAAGAATATTAACTCTATAACACAATCATTGTTTTGTCTATTAATAGCAGACTTCTCAACTGCAAAGGACTAAAAACAGAACAAATATATACTTATATGTATTATTTAATTCTTTATTACTAAAAATTTATAATTGTGAAGCAATTAAAGTGTTTGGTATGTGCAGTATTCAAGGTCAAGGTATAAACATATATAATGTATAATGAATATGTAAATAATAATAATTGTATAAATATAATGAATATGTAAAAGTAATAATAATTGTATAAATGTAGAATAAAAGTAATAACTGTAATGTATAATAAATATGTAAAATAACTGTATAGTAATTAAGAATAACTATTGTGTAAAATTGCAATGTTATTAAATCATAGAAAGTTGTATAATAATAGAAAGCCCAGCTGACCTTATAGGGTCAGAAAACTATGTAAAATACCATATATGGTGAGAAACGTAAAAATACTGTGTGTATGTGAAAACGTAAGTGAAAACACCATATATGGTTAGGAATGTAAAAGACTCCAGAAGTCTTGAGGGGTATATAAACCCCCATAAACTAAACTAATTGTTCTGAATACATTCTGAGTATGTTCTGAGTTTTAATTATGAGTCAGAGACTCCTGCCTCTGTAAGTCGAAAGCAGGACTAGGGTATTTTATGCAGGTCACCACGACCTTTTATTATTTTATTACGCCTTATAATAGGCTATGTATATAGTTAAAATTATCCGTATTAAACTATAATCTTACCATCTCAATTCTGCCTTTGTCCATTTATTTACTTGCGGGTCGTAAGACACAGCAGTATGTAATTGGGAATTATGGTTAATAGTTATTTGTTGATGTTTTTAGTCCTTTCCATTTGAGAAATCTGCTTTTGGCAGGGGAAGAAATGGATGTGGCATAGAATTTATTTTCTTTAGCTAGTCTTGTTTAATTTTGAATTTGGGATAATTTTAATTAGTATGTATGTATATATATAATATTTACTAAGATATATATAAATTCTATATAAAAAGTCTATACAATCTGCATAATTCACCTGTAGTTACTATGTCTGCTGTCCTTTTTTTTAATAATCTCCTCACACATGAGTTATTTGTTATCCATGCTTCCATTCTTGACTTCTGAAGATAAAGGCATCTTGATTTATTACATGTTAGCTATACTAGGAATTACAATCGAGTTCTATTTTCATTCCTCTTTGCAATCAATACTTTAAAGTCTTATTGGCTTTATTCCCATTTTTGGTTACACAAACATTTTTTCAATTATTTTAAGACGAAATATTTAGTCTTGCATCTCGTTGTAATTATTCCCACCCTGCTATTATTGTTACTTGTTTGTTTTGCTATATTTAAATCCAATTAATTCTTATTTTAATACTACAATGTACAATGTCATTTTTATCATAATTTTCTTCGTAATCATTTTGATAGTTGTGTTAACATACTTCTTCAAATATGGTAGAATGATACAAGTTGATAAAATACGAACCTTAATTAAAATATAAGGGAACATTTTATGACTTATTCAATGAAAAAATATTAAATTCTTTCATTCTATTTGTTTAACAATCATAATAGATCGATAAACTATTACTACCTTCTGCAGTAATAATCAATTAATAACTTATTAAATTACATCAAGTCTTTGATTTCTGAATCTATGTACTGTATATAAATTCTCTTGAAGCTTTTTTGTTGAATTTTTCTGTTATAAATACAATTATCTTTCTATTGCTTTCTTTTTTGCGGTATCATAATCACTATACAGTATATATATATACGTCGATATCAACGATCTATATTGCCCGTAAACAAGAAAACCAGAGCAATTTCTCAAACCTCCGGCATTTAAATCCTTTCGCAGTATTAAAAAGTTATTAAATAAGTAAGTTAATTCAAAAGAACTAAAAAATTCTAGATGTGCTTTTAATCAAATATTAAAATAAGGTAAATAAAAAAATTTATTAAATTTTCCTAAACGTGCTTTTATGTAATTAACTAACAATTTAACGTAATTTAAATAAAGTAAAAAATTATCGCAACAAAGAATAAAATGACAAAATTTGCACGTACTGCGACATTATCTTAACATTATGTAAAGTGTGACTAATTTTTATTACCAAGATCTAATTATACAGCACTATATTATGTTAAATAATAATATTAATCGAATGATTTATCACTCAGGAGTTTTAACAAAGTTCTAGGTCTCAAAATAGTGAATTATTATTTATTACTAAAGCATTCTTATTTCTTGTTAAGCAACAATAAAATAAATAAACACAATGGCTTTGTTGTATTTGTTTAATCCAATAAAATAAAATTATAGATGGGATTCCATAATCGAAGTAATCGCATATGCAACAGTTAGAAATATATATATAAAGAAATGTTTTTATTCACATAAATGTACTAAAAAAATTTTTGTCAAGCGTTGGTCGTCGAGAGGTCAACGCAGCTGCATTACAAACAGTTGTCCCTTGTTAGCGGGTTCGCTTTCCGGCCGATGCTATGACACATGAAAAAAAAAATTGTTTTCAGCTTTAGTATGTTTAAAATTCCCAAAGAATCGTTTAAATAAATTTGTCATCCACTTTCAATAGACTGACATTGATACAAGATACAAGCTGATTCTTTGAGAATCTAAGATCATCCCTCATTTTTATTTGTGAAAACTGATGAAAATGTGTGGGTTTTTTAAGTGCATATATGTGAATAAAAATTATTATTATTTTATATATACAGTATAGCTTTTAAGAACATTTACATACAATTTAATATTACTAGATGATTACCAATGGGCGACCACATACATGGTGGAGTTATTAATTTCATTTAGTAATAATGATCAAACTGTAACTACAGAAGTCTTTATGCAGATCCAGTGATATTTCCTGATCACTTTCCTCTCCACATTTATTGTATTATTCTGATATGCTATAAAATAGTATACTTGTATTTTGGATAAGAAAATTTATGAGGAACAAAATTATTAGCTATAACAATAATTTTATTTAACACCATAGAATAAAAACAATATAATTGTTTTATATTTACATTATTAAAATAATAAAATATAATACCTACATGACATAAAATATTTTTAATTCTTATTTATTTAGTAAAAGTCGTGATAATACTCTTACTCAGTTTATCTTTTTTTTTTAATTTTCTGTTGAGTTCAACTTTTCTTAAACTAATTTAAAATTGAAATTAAAATTGAAACATCTGGCCATAACAATTGTAGTTTTATGTTGAAATTTATAAATTATTTAACTTGACTATTTTTATGTAAATTAGTTTTTTTTTGATTGCTATGCTTTATAATTAAGACAATCATATATGACAAATATGTATAAATCCTTATCTTCTTGGGTAATTTCTTCTATAATTCCAAAGACAAATTCCCCCTGAACAAACACCTCAAATCATGCACAAGATTTCCTAAAATCATGCTAATTGTATCACAGTCTCTTTTGAAGAATCTCACGTTAGCGTGAAAACAAGTGTTGCCCACCACCAATACCTGTATAAGAGAGCCAATAACAACTCTGACCATAAATCCATTATTCTGGATCACAAGAATAAACTTTAACCATACCTTTGAACCTACATCAGCCACTGTGGTATATTAGAATGGAATGATGCAAAAATAAGATAAAGGAACTGGCATATCACTAACAATGCTAATGCCATAAACAAAAAAGAATCCCGTTTTTCCCTATCTAAAAAGTGGTCATGTAAACTGACTTATTTACATATTTCACCCTATTTATCACCACTTTGGGGATGTAATGCTATGATTGTGATATCATTACAAAGATATCAAAAACAAGCTAAGCATACTATATTAAGAGTATAAGAATTCCATTCTAGGCCATTCTTATTTTTCACTTAGTATAAGAATGCTTTTCTTAGTTTGTGCTTCCAAGAATTTAAATCTGAATTATAATTGCATAAGAAAAGTTTAAAATGTATAAAAGAATTATAACAGTTAACTGTAAATTTCTTAATAATATTAAATTGTCAAATTTTTTTATAGAATTCACAATAAACTTCAGTGTTGGAATATATACTGTATTATTCAATATTAAGGCATTATCACCACCCCATAAGATGAGATTTAACACTCTAATTAAAGCTTTCCCCCATCTTTGCAAATATATACAAATATATGAGAATCAAAATCACTTTTCTGGATTTAAATTGAAAGACTGAAAATCTCTCGCATGCGCTTTTAGAATGCTTTTGTGACAGCCAATCCGATGTAATGATTATTGTATAGGGAGCTCTTAAGTCGCAACACAAGACAGAGATTTTATAAGAAAAAGATGCTTCCACCCTTCTCTTTACTTAAATTTCTATATATATAAACCCGTCTGAAGCATTTTGACTTAAGAGCATGTAGCTTTAAACATCTTCACATTAAACTCACTGCATATTAATTATAAACCAACAACGCAAAATCTTTCAATTTACTACGAAGTAATTTTCAGATCTTATGAATTGACAATAACGTATGTAAATATTATTTAATGGCTTTAATTTTTACAAGCAGCACACTAAAGAACTTAACTGAAATCTTTCCAATATTTCAAAGCAGATGATAAATTGTTGTTTTTTTTTTCTTCATTATCTGGCAACTCTCCAAATTACCATAGCAACTTAATATTTTAAAACTAATTAACTTTATTTTAGAATTATTATTTTAAAATATCAATAAATAAACTTTTTATTTCTAACAAATTATTTTGTTTTTCAAATTGTTATTAAGTTATTTGATTTAAAATAAATAAATAACTTTAACAAAGTTTTACATATCCTTCAAGGTTTGGTACATGAATAGAATGGCAGATTCTAATTCTCAAGATCTATAGTTTGATATTCAATTCTATCATTTCCAATGTTCAAAGTGTTTATGATTACCTGAACAATAAAATTATTTCAGTTACCTACTTTTATGTATTTGCAGTTTTCAAAGTGTAAATTTTTTTGACAATGTTTAAAATCATATATTATTACCATAATATTTTCTCTTCAAAAATTTCCAATCTTTCATCTTTTTTATTTCTCATTCCACTTTTCAATGCTATGATCATTTTTCTATATTAACTACACGGTTCCAGTTGTCCAGCACCATTATACAACTATAGCGAAACCACGTTGTTTAAAAAAAAATCATAAGCAAATACCATATGTGGGGAAATGATAATATCAAAAAACCATTAAATGTTATAGATAACAACAGCTTGATGATGAGATAATAAAGTATATGTCAAGAATAACTGAGATTTTATAATTCAAATCAATATACATCTATTATTTGCAGAATGTGGGCATAGCATGTATATAACTAAACTAGATAAAATACAAAATTAAAAGCACTAGCCAAAATTTTAAAAAAAATCAAGTTTTCACAAACAATTGATTATACTGTCAAGGCAGAACTTCTCAAGTTAGACAAATATATACTAAATATATTTCCCATGATTCTCAATTACCCTTTATTATCAAAAGAAGTTAATGGTTTTACTAAAACAGGCAAAACTCTCCATACATTAGTGCCACTCAGTGCCAATCAGAGTAATCAATGGATGCCAGAAGGCTTGTGAATAAAATCCTTATCTAGTGCATACTCATCAATATCCCCAGACTATTTTCTAGCTTGTGGCCTTCATCAGTAAGAAGCTTTGGATTTGAGAGCACTGCACCTAGATCTTAGGATCTAATGCAACTCTCCAGCAGTCACCTTTTATCTCTACTTATGCTTAGATTGAAAATATTATTGTGTTTTCAATTTTATTCTCATAGTTTTGTAGTTAAGTAGAGATAAAAGGTGTTTTCTGGAGGGTTGCATTAGATCCTAAGATCTAGTTGCTGTGCTCTCAGATCCAAAGCTCCTCACTGATGAAGGCCACAAGCCAGAAACTAGTCTGAGAATATTGAATGAGTAGGCACTAGATAGGGATTTTATGCACAAGCCTCCTGGCATCCATTGGTTACTCTGGTTGGCACTGAGTGACACTACTGTATGGAGAGTTTTGCCTGTTTTAGTAACAGTAAAGTGCTAGCATAAGAAATAGTGATCATGTAATGTTTAGTGGTTTAATGGTTTTGCTATATATTTTTTAATAATGATTCTTTTATTGTTTTCTTCTTTTTTTTTATTGTTAAAAAGATTTATCAAAAATGTATTATCCTGAATCTAATAAATTATTTAAGAGTATTTTTGATATTAAAGACAATTTAAATGCAATTGAGAATTGAAATTTATTTTGTATGTATTTGTGTTGTGTTTGAGTTCTTTTGCACTAGACAAGTCTACAATTTTTCTACTCTACTTTGAACACTTTTTAGCAAAACCCTTTATTGTACATATATGCATACACAATCTTATGTTTCAACTATCCTGCAGTCTTCTTCAGAGCTGTTTTCACTTTAATTTTTTATTTTTTCTTACTTTTAAAAATTAAAGTTAAAGTTGCTCTGAAGAAGACTGCAGGACAGATGAAACATAAGATTGTGTATGCATATATGTACAATAAAGGGTTTTTCTAAAAAGTGGATAAATTGCATTTATATAAGATATTACAGCAAAACAAAGGAAATGGAATTTGGTAATATTTCTGAATAACAAGTTTAGTTTTTGATATTATATGTACATAATATTTTTAAAAATTGAGAATGAATATAAAATATAATGATTGAATGATAAGGTATTTTATCTCTGGGAAGGAACCACAGCAACTAAATTAGTCGTATATAAAACTATTATGTCATGTCATTCATTGTATGGAAGCAAGACCTAGACATGCTATAGACACAGTATAAAGACATTAGAAAAGTTTCACTTGAGGATGATCAATAAATTTTTAAAAATACAATGGCAAAATCATAAGACCAATCAATATATTGTTCTACTTGCTGGATGTGGTATTATAGTGTCCATTATTGTAACATCACACATTCACTGAATTAGACATATAAAAGAAATAAATATGAGGTAAGCTTGAGCATAGTTTTTGTGGGAGAGGTAGACACCCCCCCGCCATCTAAAGTTATAAGCATACCTCAATGCTTTTCCAAAGAAATGCAATGTCAATTGTTTCCATTGGGAAAATATTGCAGGGAATAGCTTGCATTGAAGAACTACTACTAGACATGGTGTTGAAATATTTCACAAAGAAGAATTTTCTGCTAGAGATATTAAATGAAAAGTTAATCAGCATGTTTTACATGGGGACATATGATGGTTCACATATTGATTTATACAGTTATCACAAAAATCATCTTGGATGTTTTTTCCTTTGTTATTGGATTGGCCATACTTATTTCTGAATGGCTGGTGCTTATATATATGTAGTAATTAGTTATTTGCACATTTTTAAATATTTAAGTTTATAATCTTAATTTTAAATTCACAAAGAACAGAAGAGAAATGAGGTTTTGTTTTATAGGTTTTTAGATGCAACTTACTGAAATTTTGCATCTTCTTCAATTGACATTTATTTTGTACAAGGTTTATGTACCAATTCAAAATACAAATGATTTTAAATCCAAACATTTCTATATTTGCTGAATTATGTTGTGCAGTAGATTCATGCATAAAAATGTGAAGCCAGCATAAAAACATTAGATATCTTCAGGATAAGAGAAATGTCAAATATATATTTATAGCATAAATGACAATAAAAATTCTTTTATTATTCATTATATTCTATTATGTTATTAATACTTATAGTTGAATGCATTTGAAAAAAGTATAAATAATTATATGTAGGATTATTTCTTCCATTTATTTAGCTTATTACTTTTTTCTTTTTCTTTTTTAAAGAAAAATTCAAAGGATTAAAGATAAGCTGTCCATTCTTATCTTTAAAAAAGTCTATCTTGTGTTTGGGTTTGAGAGTATCCTCAGTACTCAACATGACATTGCTGAGTTATTATAAGCTCTGTACAGTGTATATATTAAAGGCGGAAATCCTTTCTTTTTAATTACATATGATCTTTGCACTTAGTAAGTAAATTTGAACATTGCATAACTTCTATGAATTCGCAATGTTAACATGTAGTAACTTGAAAAAGTTTGTGAATATTAATATGTGAAAAAGAAAATAATGAATGTAAAAGTGAATAGAGAAACATCTTTGTACTCTCAAACTAAGATGCTCAGATTGGCCTATATACTTAGAAAGTAAGTTTAAAGATAAGATGACCATTCTATCTTTTCAAAAGTCTTTATCTTGTGTTTGAGTTTGAGAGTATCCTTAGTACTCAACATGACATTGTTGAGATATTATAAGATCTATACCATGTATTTACTTTCATAGCATCTATATTAAAATAAATAAAAAGTATGTATTACATGTGATGCTACGAAAGTAAAGATGACTCAAACGTTATTAAATTATTATTATACTTAATATATATTAATTTTCTAATTTTTAAAGTAATCTCTAAGACTATTTATTGTACATCATTAATATTACTTCTTAGAGATTATAAGCTTTTTTGTAAAGTAATTTAAACAAATATTCAAATGCATTATTGAATGGCGTTGTGAAAAGCTCAAATTAAAAAAAAATGTTTGCTTAGGATTTATTCATTAACTTTGGCTTTGAAATACGAACATTTTAATAGTAAACAAAGCACAAAAGCCTTCAAAGTATTGCTTACTTTATTATATAGTCAAACATCAGTGTTTGAAATTTTTCATAATTCTAAAATAAGAATGGTTTGGTAGGATGTATGTTCAAAGGTAAGTCGGTCTTAAATTATGATAAGAAAAAATATAAGAATGTTACTGTGAATAGCAGTATATCAGAAAATCAAAATTAGTTTATCAATTAAGAAGCAATAACAGTATATTATTTAGAATTTTTGGCAGAAGTCAAAGTAATTATACATATAAAACAAGCAAACCTCTCTATATGTAATGCCACTCAGTGCACGCCAGACTAATCAATGGATGCCAGAAAGCTTGTGCATAAAATCCCCATTTAGTGCCTACCCATCCAACATCTCCAGACTAGTTTCTGGCTTGTGGCCTTCATCAATGAGGAGCCTTGGATCTAAGACATTGCACCTAGATCTTACGATCTAATGCATTCCTCCAGCAGCCACCTTTTATCTCTACTTAACTACAAAACTATGAGACTTAAATTGAAAACACCATAATATTTTTAATCCAAGCTCATTAGTTTATATAGTCATATGGTTATTAGAGAACCAAAGATACCAAAATGTATGGGTATTGAACTGAGTTCAGACCTATATGACTATATAAGCTAATGAGCTTGGATTGAAAATATTATAGTGCTTTCAATTTAAGTCTCATAGTTTTGTAGTTAAGTAGAGATAAAAGATGGCTGCTGGAGGGTTGCATTAGATCCTAAGATCTAGGTGCAATGCTCTCAGATCCAAGGCTCATCACTGATGAAGGCCACAAGCCAGAAACTAGTCTGGGGATATTGGATGAGTAGGAAATAGAAAAAAAGATGGCTGCTGGAGGGTTGCATTAGATCCTAAGATCTAGGTGCAGTGCTCTCAAATCCAAGGCTCATCACTGATGAAGGCTACAAGCCAGAAACTAGTCTGGGGATATTGGATGAGTAGGCACTAGATGGTGATTTTATGCACAAGCCTTTCTGGCATCTATTGATTACTCTGTCTTGCACATGTATAGAGAGTTTTGCCAGTTTTGAGCAAGCATAAGAAATGGTGATCATGTGATAAATTATACATATACCGAATGCTTCTCAGAATTTCAGACATTTACACATCTTTATAAGAAAATATAATATTAGATATATTTCAAATCAATCTGAGTTGAATTTGACTATGAAATTCACTTTGAAATAAAATGTTTATTACAAGACTTTTTTTAACATTGAAAACAATTTAAAATAATGTGTTTCCAAGGGGAAATACAAAGGAAATGGATTATATTTTGAGTTAAAATTCAAGTATTTTAGGATTAGCATATTTCACAATTATTCATGAATAAAATGAATGTTAATGTAGAATTGGAAATAGATGCAATTGAAATTGACAATTTATAACTATATAGTTATAAATATATAAATGAATTTAAATTGGTAAATAAGTGGATTTTTCGCAGTTTTTGAAGATGAGATAAATTTAATGGAAATCGTTTTAAATACATATTTATTAGAATGAATGCATTGATTATAGAAACAAAATCATTTTGAACAATTCATTAGCCAAACAATTTATTAACGAAAGTCTCTTTATGCAGAAAGGGAAAATATGAAAAAATGGCCTACTTAAAATGAAAGAATATAAGCATTGTAGTGAAATACATTCGGAAAAAAATGATCATTGCCAATTGCTCAACAAGCTTTGTAATAAATGCTTAGCCAGAGAAAGCATTTAAAATATCTCTGTCAGAAAACCCCCAACCTCTGGCCATGGTTTCATGCTTTGGTTCTTCTCAGAGAGGCGCTTCAGACACTAGATTTAAAAATACCAACCCAAAGCCAGCATTTATCTAAGAATTATTTATTGAGTGGAAAAACTGAAATTTTCAGATACCTACATGTCTTCAAACCCAGCTATCCAACTCAAATAGCTATAAGGGGCTGAGAGATCTTCAGCCAAACCATATATTAGTAGTCTTAGCAATAAAACATCACATAAGACTTAAGACAGAGACTGTAAATAGTCAAAAGATCACATGACCCAATTCTCTTAAGCTTGTAAGATATAAACAATGAGCATTGCCATTAAAATATCTCTATCAGAAAACCCCCAAAACCTCTGACCATGGTTTCATGCTTTGGTCCTCCTCAGAGAGGTGCTAGGATAGCTTCAGACACTAGATCTAAAAATACCAACCCAAAGCCAGCATTTATCTAAAAGTTATCTATTGATTGGAAAATCTGAAATTTTCAGACTCCTACATGTCTTCAAACCCAGCTATCCAAATCAAATAGCTATATGGGCTGAGAGATCTTCAACCATACCATATATTAGTAGTCTTAGCAATATAACATTGCTTAAGACTTAAAGCAGAGACTATAAATAGTCAAAATAAGAGTCATAGATCTCATGACCCAATTCTCTTAAGCTTGTAAGATATAAACAATGAGCATTGTCAATTGCTCAACAAGCTTTGTGATAAATGCTTAGCCAGAGAAAGCATTTAAAATGATCTATTTAAGTTGGATAGCTGGGTTTGAAGACCTGTAGGTGTCTGAAATTTTTGGAATTTCCACTCAATGCTCATTATTTATATCTTACAAGCTTAAGAGATTTGGGATCATGTGATCTATGACTCTTATTTTGCCTATTTATAGTCTCTGCCTTAAGTCTTATGCAATGTTATATTGCTAAGACTACTAATATATGGTATGACTGAAGATCTCTCAGCCCCATATAGCTATTTGAGTTGGATAGCTGGGTTTGAAGACATGTAGGTGTCTGAAAATTTCAGATTTTCCACTCAATAGATAACTTTTAGATAAATGCTGGCTTTGGGTTAATATTTTTAGATCTATTGCCTAAAGCTATCCTAGTACCTCTCTGAGGAGTGCCAAAGTACGAAACCATGGTCAGAGGTTTTTGGGGGGGGTTTCCTGACAGAGATATTTTAAATGCTTTCTCTGGCTAAGCATTTATCAATTGGCAATGCTCATTGTTTATATCTTATAAGCTTAAGAGAATTGGGTCATGTGATCGATGACTCTTATTTTGAGTATTGGAAAAGGTTTTGTAGACATAATAAAAATATAAATAAAGACAGCTATAGAAAACAATATTTGTACTGAAGATATAAAATATCCTGCAGATGGAATAAAATTAATGGAAGGATAGAAACAATAAATGGGGTGATTAAAAAAGCAGGAAAAAGACTTAATTGTACTTAGGAGAGCAAAAACAAAAAAAGAAAAATAGATTTTTTTTTTCATGTCATAGCATCGTCCGGGAGGCCCACAACCATCTGCAAACAACTACTTGCTTGCAAGGCGGCTGCGATTTACGTTGAAATACCGAAATAACCAAAATGGTTAAGATGAAGATAAATTAAGACATTATGAAATTATATTTTTAAATGAAGTTGAAGTCTTGTCATTAAATGACTTACAGATAAAAAGTCTTGAAGTATGATTGGAAAAAAGATAAAGAAAATATTCACAAGAAACTTAAACAGCCTATGAGGGAGAATTCATAGAAAATAATTTTTTTATTTAAACGATCTTTGAATTATTATAAATAAGTCATGAAAAAAATTCATTGAAAAAAATGATAGCTATAAGAAATGGGTGAAGCCTTTGTAGCCAATATGGACAAATCTTTCTATTAAATTATGCAATAAAAATACTTATGAATAAGCTACCGTGAATGTATAATTCTTTTAAAATGTCAAAAATAAATTAAGAGAAGACTTGTATATAATGCAGTAAATATGATGAATCTTTTTTTATCGCAATTATAAATGAAATGATTATTTGAAAATTATGCAATAAATATATTAATCAAAAAAAAAATATCAAAATGAAATTTAAAAAATTAAAGATTCAACATAAGGAATGATTTTCTGTAATATAGAGAAATCTTTAACAGTGATTCATTCAACTAAAACTATTTGAGCATTCGAGATTGTATCATATATAAAACAAAACAACTTATTAAACAAAAAAATATTGTATTGATACTGTATCTATATGCGTATGTTTAAAGGATATATGTGTATATATTTTAATATACATATGTATATAGATGTATGTATAGATTTTATATATATATGTCTAGGAGTGTATGTGGATCTATATATGTATGATTAAGGGATATATGTATATATATATTAAGTAATGGTTATGTATTTATGTCATTCAAATATTGTAGCTCTGATGAAGACTGCTGGACAGTCGAAACTGTCAGGAAAATAAAGAAGTTTTATTTTAAAAAAATTTTGCATTAAAGTGTATACGAGAGGTTTTATTATAAGCAATATATATAGATTAAAACAAACAGTGAAAAAAAAATTAAATTATTTGTAGATAATATGAAAGTCGTTGACTGAATAATGTTTTTTTTTTCCTTTACACTTTTTAACAATGCAAAACAAATACAACTCTTGTCTTATGACATATAATATTACTTCCTGTAAGTATATGTAAAAAAATTTAAAGTTGTATATATAAATATTTTTCACTACAATTTATGTTCATTTATATGCTTGTAAGAAATTAGTTATAATCTGGATAACAGTAGCTCTATTTTTTTACACATGTTATTCACATATTTACTCTGGTTGTATTTTAATCAACCATTTATTTTTCATAAATCATCACTTGTAATAGATAAATAATACTTTCAATACTATATCAACTTCTGGAACGCTAGACTAAATCCTGGAAGTCCTAAAATAAACATATCTCTAAATTCTCGTGAGAGAAAACTGGAATTCTTGAGAACACTTTAAATCTAGAGTTCCCAAAGTGGTTGATATCGATACACCCGGGGTCAATTTGAACTTTCTAGGAGTCGATAGTTTTAATAAAAAAATTTGAAGGCTGACGACAGCAAAAATAGACCCCCTTACTACTGCTATTTGTTAGTTACTTCAAAATATTTATGATTCCAATACGCATCTAATTAAGAAATAATTCAAAAATATACTTTTTTGATAAAAACACATTACATGCTAAACTTCCGAATAAAAAGCTAAAATGTGTCATGAAAAGAAGAATGCATGAAAATACATGTAGCAAAAACATGTCTGTGCATTGTCTTATTGAACATATCAAAGCAAGTGCGGTCATTTAAAAACATTGCATGTCTGCACATGCTCATCATGGGACAAGACGATATTCAATATTGACAGAATCTATCAGTTTTGTATGGTTATGCTTTTATAAAACACTATAAATTGTTTTGTTTGATGTGACATGTACTTATTTGTAACTTGGACTTTGAATATAATTATTTATAGAGGAGCAGTACTACGAAAAGAAAATCAGAGGGAAGTTTGTTTATTCGAGTTTGAACAAAAATTTTCTGTTTCAAGGAAGTACATACTTTATTGTTTTTTTGATTACAGGGGCTGTCGAAATGGTTTGTTAATAAAAGTTTATTTCTTACAATAATAATATGACTGAACCAAAAAAAAAATATTTTATACTTATTTTGATTTTACATATTTATTTTATAAATGTCAAAAATTTTAAAAAAACTCTGCTCATAATTTTTTGCTTTAATTTTCCTTAGGGTAGGTTTCGATATTAAATGTTGCCATATTCCATAGTTTTTCAATCATTAATTACAAGTGATTAAAATGAAAAGTTTGATATCTAATGAAATATTTAATATCAAGTACTGTATAAATTTACTAATTTGTTACTTGAGAAAGAAAACTGTAATTTAATGCAGAATTTATTTTTTTTAAATCTACTTTTGTGGAATATGTGACAAAAGTATAAATAGTAATTAAATCATAATTTCATTATCATACTAAAGTCTTTACATTTTTAAATAACTGGTAACGTAGATGAAAAATAATGCAATTTCAAGTTAATAATGCTAAATTAGTTACAATTTAATCATTTAAAATGTGTTTAAAAGCTTGTATTAATTTTACAGTTAAGAAATCAGGTTAAAACCCTATATTTTGGTTTGTTGGTACTTAAATTTAAAAAAAAACAGAGTAATCAATGGATGCCAGAAGGTTTGTGCATAAAATCCATATCTAGTGGCATCCATTTATTACTCTGGTTAGCACAAGGTGGCACTACTATATGGAGAGCTTTTGCCCTATGTTACCGATTTTGTTTTTGTTGTTTTTGAGTGAAATGGAGAAAGCAATAAAAAGACTAGGAAGAGGGGTAGAGATACCATTAATAGGTGGCAAAGAAGTATATACTTTGTCGGGTCTTTTTTTGCAGATGATATCTTTTTACGTGCAGAAAGAAGAGAAGATATGGATATTATGTTGAGGACATGTGCAAGGGTGGGTAAAGAGATGGGGATTAAATTTAGTGAAGAAAAATCAAATATAATGATGGTTAATACTGCGGAAAGAGAGGATGTAGTTTTTTTATTGGGGGATATAAAGTTAAGTGTGGTGGATAGATATAGGTATTTGGAAATCATCTTATGTAATCAGGAAAATTGCTTGGTTGAATGGGAGAAAAAATTGGTAAATGAAGCAAAGAAAAGAAAAGGTTTGGTAAAGAAACTAACAGTATTTTCATATAATAAATATAATGTAGCTAGAATTGTATGGAAGGGAGTAGCAGTAGCAGGGTTAACATATGGTAATGATGCATTATGTGTTAGTAAAAGTATTTTAGATTATTTAGAGAAAGTACAAAGGGAAGTAGGAAGACATGCATTAGATGCAGAGATGTGGACAGCAAAGGAAGCAATTCAAGGAGAAATGGGATGGTCAAGTTTCTATATGAGAGATGCAAAAAGTAAAATGAAAATGTTTGGTAGGTTGCAGTTTATGGATAGTAAAAGAATAGCCAAAATAGTGTTTAATTGGGTTATGAGTAAATGGCAGGTAACAAGATGAGAGAGAAAGGTAATGCAGTATGCAAAAGATTTGGATAAAAAATTTATATCTGTATACTTGTATAAAAGGTGGGATGATTGTGTTAGGAGGATTGTTGAGGGTTATAGTGGTAAGGAATGGGATAAAAGAATAGAAGCATTAATAAAAAATAAGGAGTTGGAGAGATGGAGAAGTAGTATGGAGGGTAAGAAGAGTTTATATATATATATATATATATATATATATATATATATATATATATATATATATATATATATATATATATATATATATATAGAAGTAAATGGAATATTGGAAGTGAGTTAATTTATGATAATAGTAAGGAAAGTAGTTTATTGTTTAAGGCTCGAACGGGATCTTTAGCAACAAGAGAATATACATGTAAATGGAAAACTATGGGTGATTTAGCGTGCAAATTGTGTAAGGAAGGTATAGAAAATATTAGGCATCTGTTGATTGAATGTAAATGCTTGAAAGCAGAAAGAGTACAGATAATGAAGTTATGGGAGAATAGGTATGAACAAAGTGACAATACAGAAAGTGAGTTATTAGTTTTTATGCTGGGTTTGCAAAAAGATAAGGGGGATTTAGATTTAAAGGCCATAGAGTTGACAAAGATTATGTTGTGGAAATGGGATGGGGCAGAATATGGGAAAACTTAGAGTGGGGAATGGAAAATAAAGTGGCTAACAGGTTTATCTGGGCATAGTTGCTGAGATATTCTTGACTTTGTTTAAGGAGAACCAAATACATCACATCACATCAGCCTGTTTACTAACAGTTATGTGCTAGCATGAGATGGTGATTATGTGATGTTTAGTGGATTTAATACTTAAAGCTATATTTTAATTTATTTTAATTTTAACATATAATATTATAGTTAAATATTTTAAACTTATTTAATTAGAGAGAGTTTAATAAAACTAGTAATTAAAAATTGAATTTTTAAAAGCAATAGGTGAATAAATGATGAATGAATGAATAAATATTATAATTACTTAATATTATTTATTTTAAAATATTTTTAAAAGATAGTTTTAAATTTAGATTCTGAGACTTGTCTAGATTTAAGCAGTGATTAATAATTAGTAGTAAATATTGTCTGTAATATTAGTTTTATTTAATAATGTAAATTTCATTATGTAATATTTTTATTTTATCCGGGTGTCTGTAATTATTTTTATTTGCAACCAGTAAATGGTTTTAATTAATTTGTAATTGTCTAGACAAAAAATTGATTTATTTAAAATTTGAATATTAATTGGGTAAATTTTTGCCTAACAACCTTCCCTGGTTACAATAGATCAGGATTCAAACTAATAAGAGAAGAGGTTATAGGTTAAAAGGTTAATAAAATATCTTGTAAAATGATCACATGACTAATAGTATAAATAGATGATATTGTCACCTGTTTAAGGTCCTCAATCAGTTTTAATTTTACTTTTGTTTGTCACAGTTGAATTTTATAATTCCAGTTAAATTTTAAAAGTGCAATTTTATTTAAACTTTATTTTTCTAGCTTAGTATGATAGGGTAATTTAAATTATCTGAACTGAAACACCAGAAGAACCGAAATCTTTATACATACCAGTATTATGGATAATTTCATTAAATTACAATGTTTGGACTGTTATTTTTTTTTAAAAAATCTGCATTAGATGTCAACAATTATTGTTATTATTGCCATTATACTGATTCAAGAACTATTGTCCATTTCAAAGTCCATTTGAATGTCTGCATTATAATTAAAGTTACCATAAAATATTTAAATTTCATATCAGCAAAATATCAAAAAAAGAAATTAATAATTTTTTTCAATTTTTTTAAAATTTTTGTTTGTTATAAAAAATTTTTAAAATATTTTTAAAATAAAAAAAAATTTTTTTTTTAATAAAAAAAAAATATAAAATTAATAAAATATATATTAGTTTTATATAAAACAAAATAATCTAAAAAAAAAAAAAAAAAATAAAAAAAATAATAATTAATAAAAAAATAAAAATTTATAATAAAGGCAAGAACTATTGTTAACTTATAGCACAAATAAAAGAATTCACTTATGATTTCTTAAACAAGGCAAAACTCACCATACAGTAGTGCCACCCTGTGCCAACCAGAGTAATCAATGGATGTCAGAAACCTTGTGCATAAAATCCCCATCTAGTGCCTACTCATCCAATATCCCCAGACTAGTTTCTGGCTTGTGGCCTTCATCAGTGAGGAGCCTTGGATCTGAGAGCACAGCACCTAGATCTTCTGTGCTAATATGAGATAGTGATCATGTGATATGACTATTTCTGTTTGCTTCTCCTTTGAAAGAAAGAAATCATTTTTCTCCAGTCAGAGTAATAAAAGGCAATCAACTTGCAATGAACAGTTAATAAATAGCATGTAAAATTTAAAAGTGTTTTACTTAATAAAAATAAAATATGAAATATACCTGCAAAAAGAACATTATATTTAAATGAATTTAAATACCTTTCTGTGTTTAATTATTTTCTAATGCCTGCAAAATATTTGTAAATCTTGCAAGTTATTTCTTTTTCTGTCTGTTGCTATGGCAACTGCTATGGTCATAATATATTTGGATTAAATATTTTCCTCCTGCAAATATTTGATAATGTTGATCAAATATTATTTATCAGAAGTGTGATACTATAAAATATTCTCATTATGAAAACAATTAAGAATAATTTGAATAATGGATTAAGTTGAAAACCTGAATTCAAATATTTATAAACTATTTATTTCAACTTAATAAACATATATCATAATTTAAATTTGTGGATACTTGTTGAATGGCCATAAATATATACTATACTTGCTTGCTGAATTATCTGAAATCTTACCAAGGATTTCCAAAAGGAATACATTCTATATTTCATAGTTATATTACAGATTTTATTATTGTAGTTATATAATGGATATGTTTGTTGTCCACAAGATGTTGTTACTAACATTCCTCTTCATTTTCCAGTTTAATGGAGAATAATTCAAAAAGAAAGCAGGACTGTTTTTATTTAATTATTTTTAATGTGCATATTATTTTATATTATATATGCTATATTTTGAAATATTATAGGCTAAAGTTTTCAAAGTAATACTTTATCATGTTTTCATATTTTAAAATAATGTTTCTCTTTTTATATACGAATTATTTACTTATGAAGGTATATGTTATGCTGTAAGTTGAATAAGTAGATATATGTTTCTATTGTTTATTTTATGATTATTTATTGTCTAATGTTAATAATGTCATATTTGGCATTATTATTTATCATATTTAACATTTATTAGCTGTAATGATTTGTTAGAGATAGTGGATATGTTCTCTCTCTATTTTAGGAGTACTTGTCATCATCATTGACCATTATCAATCCACTGCAGGATGAAGGTCTCTCCAAGTTCAATTCATCTTCTTTGATCTTTAGCTTCTCTTCTCCACATCACTCCTACACATGTTCTTAATTCATCCAACCATCTCACATGTTGTCTATTTCTGGGTCTTTTACTATCTTTTGAAATCCAGTTTAAGATTTAAATTGTCCATCTATTATCATCTCTTCTAGCAATATGTCTAGCCCAACTCCACTTCAGTCTTTTAATTTTTTCAATGAGGTCAGTAACACCTGTTTGTTCTCATACCCATATATTGTGTTTTTGACCTCTTCTTGTTACTCCCAACATGCATATCTCCATACTTCTTTGAGTTGTCTGAAGTCTCTATAGTAGTATATTTAAAGATGGTAATGTTAGTCTCATTATTTTGTAGCTTAATTTTCAAGAGAGGGAAGCATTGTCTCTCTTATATTTATTATCTTGTTAGCATTTGTATGCTCATAGCATATATATTTAGAGATGGAAGCTTAGACTCTCTCTATAATTAAGGCAATTCCTATTTAACATTTCTATCATTGGTACATATTCTCATTATTTTCCTGATTAGTGACAAAGTCCTAGATCTTTTATTAGTCCTCAAAATTAGGTCCATTCTTATGAGCTATGCCATCACATTTTTCACTTTCACTTACTTAATTATTTGAAGATGGATTTTGCTTGTAGTATGTTTAATAGAATATGTGTAATATTTTGCTATGTCTTTATGTGGTATTTTTAATAGTTTTATCAAAGTATTGATGAATTCTGCCTTACCTCTATAGCATTCTTAGTTGACTTAAATGTGAATCATCATCATCATTATCAACCATTATCAATCCACTGCAGGATGAAGGTCTCTCCAAGTTTAATCCATCTTCTCCGATCTTTAGCTTCTCTTCTCCACATCATCCCTGCACACTTTCTTATTTCATCCATCCATCTCACATGTGGTCTCTTTCTGGGTCTTTTACAATCTCTTGGAATCCAGTTTAAAATTTCAATTGTCCATCTATTATCATCTCTTCTAACAATATGTCCAGCCCAACTCCACTTCAATCTTTTAATTTTTTCAATGAGGTCAGTAACACCTGTTTGTTCTCTTACCCATACATTGCGTTTACGATCTCTTCTTGTTACTCCCAACATACATCTCTCCATACTTCTTTGAGTGGTCTGAAGTCTCTGAATTGCTCATCTATTAAGTGTCCAAGTCTCAGATCCATAAGTAAGAACTGGTAAAACACATTTGTTAAAAACCTTCCTTTTCAAACACATAGGCATATTTCCTTTTAGTATCAAGTTATTTCTACCAAAAGCACTCCAACCAAGCTTAATTCTATGATTAATTTCCTCCATTATGTTTCCATCTGTATTAATAATCTGACCAAGGTATTTGTAGCTGTTAACTTCTAATTCATCATAATCAATCTTTATTTTCATATTTTGAGCAAATCGATTAAACATTACTTTAGTCTTTTTAACATTTATCTTTAGTCCTACTTTCCTACTTTCATCTGATAATTCCTGCAACATTTCCTGCAGATCTGAAGCATTATTTGCAAAAACAATTACATCATCTGCGAAATCTAAATGACTTAAATAATCTCCATTTACTTTCACTCCTTTAGTTTCCCATTTTAATCCACAAAATACTTCATGCAGCACTGCTGTAAAAAGTTTTGGAGATATGGAGTCACCTTGTCTTACACCTTTCTCAATGTTGACTTTCCCAGTGTCATTATGTAATCTAATTGTTGCTGTTGCATTTTTATAAATATTCTTTAAAATATGTAATAAATGTAAATGTATAAGTCTTATATTTGAGCTTTGCTAATAATGAGAACAAAATGCGATAAATAATTCATTTTAAATTTTTAAAGTGTATTTAGACGTAAATAGACAATATACCTCTGTCTTATCACTCCATCATTAAATTGATAAGCAGCTGAACAGTTGAAGAATTTGAGTGTGGAGTGGATTGAAGCCTTTCCATTAAAGTATGAAGATTGGCTATTTTTAATATATATCCGAGCACTTATTGCATATATGTGTAGAGATGGTAATCTGGATCAACTGAGGATTGCAAGTTTAGCATGAAATACACATATATTGGTGATTATTTATCTTGTCGACATATATGTGTTCAAGTATATTAATGTTATGAGATAGAGTGGAGAGTGGTGGGTCATGTGAAAGTCTGTGCTCTTATATCCTATATATTATTATTATTATGATGATGATGATGTTAAATAATCATAAAATGGATACTACTTATATAAAGAATACTACTTATTGTATGAATGCATTGATAAATGAGAACTTTTTGATTATTAAATTATAGAAAGTTTATTTTAATCTGCTAGATTAATTTGTTTAATCCAATTGAGCTTAATTTTATAAAACATGATGCAAATTTTTAACCCTTCTGTCATATTTTGAGGAAGTAAACTTGTGAAAGTTTTTGGCTATCAAATATGTAATTTTGTATTTATTTTATGGTAGAATAAGTATTTGTTGTTTTATTTAAGAAATTTCTCATAGTCGTTTGTTCAAATCATTCCACTTATCAACCAGAAATCATTCCACACATTGAATAAAAATTTAAATGCTTATAAAATATAAATTATTTTAAGTATATTTGCAAAAAGAGTTCATGAACATTGAAGCTAATAAGAGTCGCTTTATTGAATTAATGCATGTCTTATGTACTGGCACAGTTTCGTTATTCACCCCAAACTTTTTAAAGTACTACTATGCCTAGATCATGAGGTACAATAAAAAATACAGTTAGTGTTTCATATTATCATTATCATCTGATCATATTCAATACTCTTCTTGCTATCATTTAATCCTGAAATCCACATGAAAATGTTCTTGCAACACATGGTTTTATTTCCATATGCAGTTTAATCATTTCAAACATTTCAGAAGTAGATTTGCCCAATTTAAAATCGAATTTAATGTTAGAATGTTGTTTCACGAAGGAATGAACTACATTATAAATGCAATATTCAAAGTTGTTAATCACATTATAGATCTAATATTTGAAACGATGCTTATCTTGTCATTTATAATTAGTTGCCAAAAATGTTTTTAATGTTGGCTAATGAAAATGTTTATTCAGTCTCTTTACTTATTAACAGTAGATGGATGCACTTTCTTCTAGAAAAGACCAAGTCATAGCACTCATAAAGTGGTTGGTATGCTGCAATATTTATAGATAAAATGCTAATTATTTAAATTAGTTATTTGCATATTCCATTTGTTGGAGAGTTGGACACAATTCTCTTTTTTATTAATGGTATGCTCACTGTTTGCATTAAATCATGCTTCTTTCACTTTAAATTAAATAATTAGTATTTTACCTATAAATATTGTAGCATACCAGCCGCTTTATAAATGCTATAAATGTGGATTCTCTAGCTGAAAGCACATTAAGCTACTGTTAATAAATAAAAATACACAATAAACCTTTTCCTTAATCAATGTTAGAAACATTTTCCATTGTTAATTATAAATTTATTAAATAAATTTCACATTACTGCACATTCTTTTGAAATCATATGAATAAAGATACAATAGAAGTAAAATGACCCCAAGATGCATTTTTTGATGAACCAGCACTCATCAGTTGGCCCAAGTCACCATCTCATATATATATATATATTAGCTCGAAACCATGGTCTGGATATTGGAGATAATGAAAGAGATATTGAATTCTATCTCTCTCAGCATTTATGTAAACAAAGCTTGTTAGTAAGCTATTGGTAAAGCTCCATCTAGTGATCATATATATATATATATCATTTAAAGCCAAACCTATTCTATCTCCAACTTTGACAACCTCCACTGTAGATAAATACAATAGTGATTATCACCATTTATTTAACTACAGACAATTGTGTTTAGCCCGGATATAAACTTTGAATCTCAGTTACAAATTAATATATCTGATTTTTTAATTAAACATCCACACATAAAGTTACAGTATTCATATTTCCTTTCCCATATATGACATCTTTTATAAATGTATTAACTAACCTCCACATCACCACATATTCTTTTGAAATCACAAGAATAAAAGTATAAAAAATAAATGTCAAGATGCATTTGGTCTGAACCAACTTTTATTAGTTGGTTTAGGTCACCATCACCCATGTTATCTTTGTCATATGTACATTATTTATCAATAGTAAAGTTATTATATTTTGATTTACAAGTATCAAATTTACTTCACTTTCAACATTGACATCTTCCTCTCTAAATAAATACAGTAATAATTATCAGCAAACATTTATTAAACTGGAGATTGTATCTAGCCGAGATATAAAGTTTTTAATTAAAAAAAATCATATATGTTAATCTTTAATTGAGTTTTAAAATTTATATCTGAGCTAGAGATAATCTCTAGTTTAATAAATGATTAGTGGTAATCGTTACTGTATTTATCTAGAAAGAATGTTGTCAAAAGTTGTGGGTGGAGTACGTTTGACACTTGTAAATCAACATGTAACAATCACTACTTTCTGATCATGAAGAGCCTTGACTACTTCTCAGATTACAAATATAAACCAATACCTTGGTAGTTTTTAAAGTAGAAAATTGGATTTAAATGTCGAAGTGAAACACAGATTATACAGTAACCCTGCTGTTTTTAATAAGTGAAATGTAGAGTATATTTCAACTGAATTAGCTATAAAATAAAGCTATTATTTTTATCTACTTTATTGTACAGAAATAAGTGTTGGATAATGTATCATCTATATAAAAACATTAGAAAAATTTTAATTAAAGATAATTTTTAAAATATAATTGCAAAAGTATAATACTAATCTCTCTTTCTATTTATATATATATTATTCGTTTTATCTTTTTTCCTCCCTCTCTTGGAGTTAAAGTGGCCATATTTGTTTGCAAGTGATGAAATCTATTTTTTAAAAAAACAGAAAATGTGATGATGAGATTTTTTTTATTAAATTAAGTATTAATATATATATATTAATTATTTATATTTTTAAAAAATTATAAAATTTTCACTAAGTTAAAAAAAAAAAATCGGAAAGGAAAAATAATTATTTAAACTGATCATAGATGGCAGAATAAACAGTACATCAAATCCGAATTAAAGAAATTATATAAATTCTACAATAATGCTAATCCGACTTTAAATTGTACAATAACGTTTATTTAGCTTTTTAGACATGAAAAATACTCACACACACATAACACAGTGATCAGAGAACCTTTACGGTCGATCGAAGTTAAAAAAGTAGGATCGGAAAAAGATTTATTATCATCGATTCGTAGGAATTAGGCAAAATAATCAGTCGGAATAGCTTTTAACAGATATTATACTTTATCACCTACATTGTTTATATTATTTTTAGGATAAAAAATGATCAATTAGTCAAGCGTTGTTAGCCGAGAGGTCAACGCAGCTGCCTTGCAAGCAAGGAGTTGGTTGCAGACGGTTGTTGCGGGTTCGTCTCCTGGCCGATGCTATGACATATGGGGGGGGGGGAGATCGATTAAGAGTGAGCGGATATAAAATATCTAAACCTTAATGCTGAAAAATACAAATTTTTGTAGATATTGTTCTCTTTGCCAGAAACAAAATGTCTATTTGGTATAATCTTTTTTCTCCTAAGAAACATAAAAAAAAATTCAACTTAACATTTAGAGTATAAAAAATAGTGATCTGTATATTAATTCTATAGTGCATTGTTAATGTAAGTACACTTCAGAAAACCCATCATTGTAACAGGGCCAGAGGAAGGGTCGTCAGCTCCCTTATGCAAAACAATAATTGCTCCCCCCCCCCATAAAAACAAATTCTACAAGATTTTATATCATTAAACATCACATGATCACCTTTCTTAAGCTTGCTCATAACTGCTATTAAAACAGGTAACTCTTCATACAGTAGTGCCACTCAGTGCAAGCCAGAATAATCAATGGATGACAGAAGGCTTGTGCATAAAATCCCTATCTAGTGCCTTCTCATCCAATATCCCCAGACTAGTTTCTAGCTTGTGGCTTTCATTAGTGAGGAGCCTTGGATCTGAGAGCACTGCACTTAGATCTTAGGCTATGTTTATTAAAAAATCAAAGACACCAAAATGTATGGGTACTGAACTGAGTTCAGATCTATATGACTATATAAGCTAATGAACTTGGATTGAAAATATTGTGTTTTCAATTTTATACTCATAGTCTAGAAACTAGTCTGGTGATATTGGATGAGTAGGCACTAGATAGGGATTTTATGCACAAGCGTTCTGGCATCCATTGATTACTTTGGCTTGCACTGAGTGGCACTACTGTATGGAGAGTTTTGCCAGTTTTAATAAGATTTTATATACATTTCAATGTTTTATTAAAGATAATAATGAAAAAAATTACTTTTCCATAATTATAAATTTACTTTCCAAACTTTTACAGAACTAAATTTAGATACAATATCATCAATCTTTTAGAGTATTGCATATGGCATTCTCTACAGCTGTCACTGACTAATTTACCAGCCAGTACTTTTTATAATTTTTAATTTCAAAAGTGATCTTTTTCCACTAGCTCCACTTGTAGAAAGAATTAGTAACATTCTTAATGATATGCTCAAATTTGAGGAACGGTTAACCAATTTTCAAGAATTTAGAACATCAAGTGCATTTTTGATTTGAAGTAATACATTTGAAAATAAAATATTGCACAAGATGCTAATCTAAGCTAACATTAATCAATAAAAGACTATGATGCATGTTGCTAAAAGCTTTCCTCTACTAAACAATAATATTATTTATATGTCAGTCTTATTGCCACAAAAGTAATTAATTACATAAATCTTCATACAGACTTTAATGTACCTATATGGGTAATTCTTATAAAATATTTCAAGCTATATAATCATTTATACTTATTCTTTAGATACTTTATGACTTCTAATAGTAACAGCATAGATAACTTTAGAGATCAATAAGACAAAATATATTTAAATTATGGATTAATAATAATTAATATTAATTAACAATCTCTCATCAAAACAAATTACACAGTGAAATTATAATAATATATATAATTTAAATTACATTATCTATAGAATCACTTTTTTTTACTTGAGTTACTTTATATAATAATAAATAAAGACAAATAACTTTTATAATTTAAATTTCACTTAAAGTCTTTAACAGTTCCAATTATTTTTATCTTGGTAAAATCTTTCAGAATGTTTTTTTAAAATAATGATTGAAAACTTTTGGCACTTTAATTATAAAATTACAAAAGATGGAGGAGAATTAGGTCTGGTAGAACAATAAATGATAACAAATTTTTATCTTATGAATCAATCCATTTTATGTGATAAACTTTAAGAAAATCACAATAAGTTGTTTTTCTTCATTTGAGTAGGTGTAGAGTGGCTAATTAATAATTTCCTGAGAAGTGAAATTCACTAGCATTTCCAAGAAAATTATTTACAAAGAGTAATTTTATTAATAGTCAAAATAAGAGTCATATATCACATGACCCTATCTCTTAAGCTTGTAAGTTATAAACAATGAGGATTGCCAATTCCTCTACAAGCTTTATGATAAATGCTTAGCCAGAGCCAGCACTTAAAATATCTGTCAGGAACCCTCCCCAAACCCCTGACCATGGGTTCGTGCTTTGGCACTCCTCAGAGAGGTGTGTTAAATTTTTGCTTTCAACTATAGCTAATGACTTTTATCATATTAGCATTGGCAAAATAGCTTATGATTTTCCATTTCAAAAACATATTTAAATTTACTTTTCTTAAATGCACTATACCTGATATTTTTCAGGTGTTTTATTTATTTATTAGGACAGTTGAGAGATATGTATTTAACATTTAAAACATTTAAATAAAATATTATACTTTAATACATTTAAATATACAAATCACAGTGTTATGACAAATATTTGTATTACAGATATTAAAATAAATGATTAAAAGGGACCTGAACACAGATTTTCAATCTCCCTTCAGCTATCCACTCTATCTCACACAACCAATACACATGTCCACACATGTGAAAAAGATAAATGATCTTTTTTCACTTGTGGGTGGTCATAGTCATGTGTATCAGTTGTAGGAGATAGAGTGAACAAGCTGAAAGGAACTTGAAAGTCTGTGTTCAGGTCCATTATAATTAATTTAAACTCCAGGTATATGAAATATGCTTGTATTTCAAATATTAAAACAAATGATTATTTTATTTACTGTTTTCACAATAATTGAGATTTTATTTCAATTTAAAATAACTTTACCTAAATATTTTAAAATAGTATTGCTTTATATTTAAATATATACACACCTTCACAGTTAATTATTGCATTAAAAGTTTTTGTCACTGCTGTAAATAGTTATACCATCATGTGTACACTAATATAAACATTGCATTACTAATCCTATTTCAACTAATTTATTCTCATGTATACAATATTATGTATTTTATTAATAGAAAACTGATTTTTCCAAAATTATTACAGGAATTTTAAATGCTACAAAAATACAGGGGAAGACATCTTGGATTTTTTTTTTTTTGTAATTTGCTTAATATGATAAATTTAAGATATTATTTTTAAAGTAAACCAATAATAATTTTGAAGCTTTGTTTATTATTATTATTTTAGAGTTATTATTTTAGAAATACCAAATAACCACAAACAATATATATAAACAGGCAAAACTCACAATACGTATTGCCACACACAGCAAGCTAGAGTAATCAATGATTGCCAGAAAGCTTGTGCATAAAATCCCCATCTAGTGCCTACTCATCCAATATCCCCAGACTAGTTTCTGGCTTGGCACCTTCTTAATGAAGAGCCTTGGATTTGAGAGCACTGCACAAGGATCCTCACTGATGAAGGCCACAAGTCAGAAACTAGTCTGGGGATATTGGATGAGTAGGAACTAGATGGAGATTTTATGCACAAGCCTTCTGGCATTCATTGATTACTCTAGCTTGCTGTGTGTGGCAATATGTATAGTGAGTTTTGCCTGTTTTAACAACAGTTATAAGCAAGCATAAGAAATGGTGATCATGTGATATTTATTGGCTTAAATATATATATATATATATAAAGGCATGGATAGTAATAGTAAAGTGGACTGTTCCATTTTTGCATCACATAGCAATGTGATGTGAAATATGAATCATGTAAACCCAGTGTAAGAAGACATAATTGACAAATCACATTTCAAGAAGTGATTATTTATTTTAATATGTTTATATTTCCTTATTTTGTAAAAATAATGAATCAAGTCACATTGATTAATATTTGTAAATTAACTAATATCTATAACAACAAAAATGTATTCTTAATTCTGCACAGTTTTCGTGCCCTTCTTGTATCGGCACCCTCATGCCTTGTTTATCTTTCTTACCATATTCCACTGGCCCTGAATTCTAATAATATGCAATTTTTTAAAATCACTATCTTTGCATTAGTTCTTGAAAGATTCAGATATATTGGTCTTAAACCATTTTTCAAAGCAGAAACTTTTTTCAATATAGAAATCACCATTTGAATAATTTTAGATCGGTGATGTTTACAAAACACCCATTACATTGACACTATCTTCTAGATCTTTCTAAATTTTTTATATTTATAGATTTCAGTTTTTATAACAACTTTTGGAAATGTGTCCTTAAATTTAAAAATGGATGCTTACAATCCTGAATATAGAAGATTTCATTCACATAGTTAATACACAGAGGTTACTCCTATTTTATGTTCTTCTTTGATATAAAACTATTCATAATTACTTGGTGGTCTATTACATTGGATCATTTCTCCCATTTTCAACATAAATAAAGTCTTATATTTTTTAGAATTCTTATTTCCATAGTTGAAAGCCATCCAATCCTGGAGTAGAATTTTTAAAAAAAAACTAAAGTGATGTCAATGTATTGATTATCTTGAATGAAATAAAATGTCAAAAATTTCTTTTTGCTATGATTATGGTCTTAGCAGTCGAAATCAAGTTATAAAAGGATCTAATTTGAATATTTTTTCCTTTTTTAAATGTTTTAAACATTGATGTATATATACATTCTAATAAACATGTAACAATAGCTCCCAAAGGGTATATCCTTTAAAATTACCAAAAATAATTCTCTGCAGTTTGGAACCAAACCATCAATGTTCATTATAATCAATATTTGTTGCCAAAGATTTGAAACTTCTGACAAAGTTCTAAAATAGTAATTACATATTGGACTATTTCCACCATCTAACATTAATATATTTAGAGAAATCCAAAGTTCATTTAAACTTTTCATATGCATTCAACTGTTATTATTCACTCTTCTTCGGGTGTTGATGGCCTGATCAGTGACAGTACTAACACGGAAATTGAACATGGACTTTTAGATTCTTGAATATTTATATTTAAAGTGATACTCAGTTATTTTGCAAAATCAGAATAGTTTAGAGTATTATTTCAAATTCAATATTCACACATCTAAAAGACCAGGTTCAATTTCAGGCCAACAATATCTTAAGAAATGAGAATAATAATACCATTCAAAATGTTATGTTATATAATAATCCGTATGCTATTATTATCACCACATGATCACCATTTCTTATGCTTGCTTATAACTGTCATGGAGAGTTTTGTTTGTTTTGATATCAGTTATAAGCAAGCATAAGAAATGGTGATCATGTGATGTTTATTGGTTTAAAAATCATGCCTAATAGGATAGTGGTGACTATGGTTATTAAAAAACCAAAGACATCAAAATGTATAGGTACTGAACTGAGTTCAGACCTATATGACTATATAAGATAATGATCTTGAATTAAAAATATCATGTTTTCACTTTAAGACTCATAGTTTTGTAGTTAAGTAGAGATAAAAGGTGGATGCTGGAGGATTGCATTAGATCCTAAGATCTACATGCAGTGTTCTCAGATCCAATGCTCCTCACTGACGAAGTCCACAAGTGAGAAACTAGTCTGGGGATATTGGATGAGTAGGCACTAGATGGGGATTTTATGCACAAGCATTCTGGCATCCATTGATTACTCTGGCTTGCACTGAGTGGCACTACTGTATGGAGAGTTTTTGCCTGTTTTAATTTGTATTACTATCAGTTAAATGTATTTGGAAACATTAAATAAAGTTTGAATTGTTTAAAAAAAAAAACATTCAAAATTTAAAATTGGATGATGGAAATAGTCCAATTACTACTAAATATCATCATCACAAAACATTGGACAAAACTTCTAAGATGTTTAGATGGTGCTAGATAAAAAAGATGGAAAGAAACTTGGGAAAAATTAATTATTTTGGAAATTCAATTGAAAGGTCTGGTTATTTTTATAAAGGCTTAGTACTTGTAGAAGACCCTCTAAATGAACAATCATTATTACTGTTAATGAAGTTTCTAGTCTTATATTCAAATATTGTAAAGCCAAGACAGACAGAATGAGAAAAAGCACTAATACAGCAGAAGTACAAGCTTTTCTTTTAGTATGTTCCTCTGTTATTAATCTAATAAAAGCAGTAGATATTAGTTAAATTACTCTTTATTATTTTAAATCAGGAAAGACAATAGCACATAGCATATTACCTGAGTTTGTGAAAAATTCAAAACCTAAAGCCAAAGCGTAATTGGCAAAACTATTCAGCACCTTTATTAATAATACAGGGTCTATTCCAAATATTTGCGTAAAAGCAAAACTATAGCAGTCTTAAAATCAAACAAATACAACAATAACTCCATGAAACCTTGACTTACCTCTATTATGTACTTTTTGCAAGCTGTTTGAACTATGCCAAATGTTAGGGACCAAGCTAAGAAAAAGTTGTAAATAAGTTTCATCTTTAACAACTCATATTGGTAAGTGATTTCAAAATACATTGCTGCAACTTTTATAGATTTAATTTTAATCATGTTTGGACAACGATTTTCTGGAAATCACGGCAAAAAAAAGCATTATTTTACAAATACTTTCTAATAAAAAAAATCAGGTAACACTAAATGATAACATATTACATGTTATATATAGAGCTCACAAATAACCTCTTAACAAGCTTTGCAGAATATCCCTAACTCTGGACCAGTTTCTGCTTCTAGCTTCTTCAGTGAGGTGCTAGGATATTCAAGCATTAGCTTAAAAATACCAGACCAAGCCCAGCACTTGGATTTTTTTGTAATTTTATTTTTTGCTATTAAGGATTTGGTGATTTTATATTGCTAAAGCTATTAATATATGGTGTATCTGAACTTAGTTCAATCTCTGTGGCTATTTAAGTTAGATAGCTGGATTGGAAGAAATATGGATGTCTGAAAATTTCAGATTTTCTACTTTAATAGTTATACATTAGATAAAGTGCTGGGCTTGGCCTGGTATTTTAAATCTAATGCTTGAATATCCTAGTGCCTCACTGATGAAATCCAGAGCTAGAAACCAGTCTGGGGTTGGAGATATTCTGCAAAGCTTGTTAAGAGGTTATTTGCGAGCTCTATATATAACATTTGTAATACAAGCTTATTAAATTAGGTCATGTGACATCTGACTTGATTTTTTTTTGTAACATGATACCTATACCATTTCACATAATAATTTCCCATGGTTCAATTCTCTCACCTATATTATTTACTATTCAGCAGACATCTGGAAGTATAATGCAAAAAATTAATCTATGCTGATGAAGTAAAATGTATTATGATGTAGTACTCACATCTGCTATTTTTAAAATCAATTTCTATTTTATTTTAATAGCTTATCAAAAGTTCTGATGAAGGCTGTAAGACAGCTGAAACAGTTATTAAAATAAATAAAAATTACCTATAAAAAAGAGAATATTTTATTACATTATATGGAATTAAACATTATGAGAAGTGAAGATATTAATTCATAAGATAGAATAGTTTGGAATTTTATTTTCAAATCAGTATGCTTACTTTCCAAATAATAGCACATCATCTTGGAATAGAATCCTCCGTGAAACAGACTAAAGCATAATCATTCCATGTTATTTATAACTAACTTTGAACGGGAAGTGTAACTTACTTCCCTTATCTCTAAAGAAAATAATTTCTAGGAATTAATCTTCTTGGAAAGCAGGCCACCATTACTTGGGGTTGTGATGCAAATACTTTATAGACAGCTTTGTGAACAATAGCTTATTTTATTAGTGGATACTGTGGATAATGTTAAAGAAAATATGCTTACACAAAACTTATGGTACATAATTAAATATTAGTATGAACAACGTTACAAGAATCACATGATCACTTTCTATACAGTAGATCTAGGTGCAGTACTCTCAGATCCAAGGCCCCTCAGTGATAAAAGCCACAAACTGAAACTAGTCTGAGGATATTGGATGAGTAGGCACTAGATGGGGATTTTATGCACAAGCCTTTTGGCATCCATTGATTACTCTGGTTTGCCCTGAGTGGCAATACGTATAGAAAGTTTTGACAGTTTGAATAACAGTTATAAGCAAGCATAAGAAATGGTGATCATATGGTGTTTATTTTAAATCATATTTATCTTCCATTCCAATTATAATTCCAATTGGATTTAGACTTCTTAGATGTTATTTGTTTTGATATCAATAGATTTAGAACCATAGATGGCTCTTGCAATTATATTCTTTATAAATGGGATTTAAAGTCTCTAAAACACGAATTTGTAAATAAATACATATCACAACCATAGTTAATAATTGTCAATTGTATAGATACAGTATAACTCTGAAATTTATTTATCAAACTCATAAATGAAAATTCTTTCCATTTAATTAGATGCAGTATATAATGGATTAAAGGAATTATAGATATAGTATAATGAATTGAAGGAGTTAGTGAGTCTATCATATGGTTGGAATCTCTACAGGTTTCTTTATAAATGCTTACTAAGGATTAAATGAGTAATAATAAAAATAAAAATTGAATAGATTCTTTGTTCAGGAGTTCATAAGAAAACTGAACATTGAAAGTGACAGAGTGAACATGATCTATTGACTTCAAGCACCACTACATCAACACTCTGTAGCTTAGTAAAATAAACAAAAAAGATATGAATATGCATAGAAAAAGAAAATAGGTATTCAATTTAATTTTAAACATCTTAGTAGAAGATGAAGATACTTCAGACCATACAATGAAATCTGTAGAAATGTGTGTTGAGTGTAATAAGGAGGATCAAAAGTGAAATATGGTGGTGAAAGAACAAACAGGTATAATCAACATTTTTCAAAGAATTCAGCAGCTTCACTCAAAGAGATGAAGAACTGTAGTCTTCAACTGGATCCCAAGACATTATATTAAGGTTTAGGAAGAATTTCACTTGGGGAAATGTTGGATCAAATAGGGATATTAAGAAAGAGAAACTATGATCCAGAGAAAATGGATTAAATCTTCTTTCTGCAGTAAAAGATTGATAATTCGGTGAACATGATGTGTAGATCAACAAACTTTCCTTGCTATTATCATAAATTAACTCGCACCCAAAATTCTGTTTACTTCTATATATATTTAAACTCTTTTTAGTCTTCATACTAGTTCTCCATCGCTCCAACTCCCTATTCTTTATTAATGCATCTATTCTTCTATCCCATTCCTTGCCACTATAATACTCAACAATTATCCTAAAACAATCACCCCACCTTTTGTATATACTGACATAAAGTCTTTATCCAAATCTTCTGCATACTGTACTACTTTTCTCACCCATCTTGTTGCCTGTCATTTACTCATAACCCAATTAAATACTATTTTGGCTATTCTCTTATTATCCATAAATTGCAATCTATCGAATATTTTCATTTTGTTTTTTTTTTTTTGCATTTCTCATATAAAAACTGGACCATCCCATTTTTCTTTGAATTGTCCTCTTTGCTGTCCACATATCAGCATCTAATGCATGTCTTCCTACTTCTCTTTGTACTTTTTCTAAGTAATATAACACCCTTTTACTAACACATAACGCATCCTTATCATAAGTTAACCCTCCTACTGCCACTCCATTCCATACAACTCTAGCTAAAATGGAACTAAGAATGAGCGCCCTCTTTAACATTTTTAATTTTAATATCCTTTAGCATTTTGCTACTACATATATGAAAATAATATATCTAATTTTAATTTATGTAAAATACACCCACATTTTTATTTGTGAAATATGAAGAAAATTCGTTTTTGATTTTTTTAATTCATTTACATGAAACAAAGCGCGCGGGGGGGGGGGCAAATATTTCTTATTTATCAAGCTAAGATTACAGTGAACTACACTGAAAGTGCATTCCACTTTAGATTATAAAAACGAAAGAAACTACTTCGTTACACAGATAAACAAATATATGCAAAAAAATCAATATTATCAATACTTTTTAAATATTTAAAATCACCAACCTACTTTATAACTTTCAATCCAATATTTACTCTTGATATTTCATTTTTTTTCTATTTTTATTGTTTCAATTTTATTACCATTTATGTTCACCCCCAATTTTTTGCAAGTTTTCTCATCCTCCATGGCATTTTATTACAAATAGCTTCATCATCTGCAAATATTGCCACATCTGATATAGCGAACCCTGCAGCGTCATAGTTTAAGCAATCACAATCAAACGGTCTGTATTTGGTTTCCCAATACCCAAATAATGGGATTCAGACAGATGAATAACATAAATTCTAAATTAGATTCTAAAAGATTCGATGTGACTTGTAAAGTGATTACAAGTGATATAAGGGTGATAAATAAAACAGTATTTTTTTTTTAATAAATATCTGCTACTGAACAACCCCCCCCTCTCCCAATAGTCCTTCGTAGTGGAATAGTGAAGAAAGAGGCAGTACTCACAAATTTCCTAATTACTGGGTCATGAAAGTTTGAGCATTTCCCCTCCCTTGTTTCACTCTGTTTCTAAAGAGAACTAGATACCCATTTACCAACCAATATTGAATGATTAGCTGAGCTGTTTATAATTCAGCTGTTTGAGAATAAAATCCTAAGCTTCTTGAAAATTTTGTTTGGTCTGGATTCAAAACTCAGGTTATAGGCATAGCAAGTAGGTGTACCATTCTTTTGCCATGAAGTTCTTTTTAATAAGCAGACCATTGCAGCGCAAATGCCCATCCAACGACCACTCATAGAGTGACAGTGTTTAAGATAGTAATGTTTGCGGATTAAGTTATAAATAATAGTTATTGCTTGAGAAAACTGCATTAAATTTGGAGGCTTCCATTTTACAATGGTGGGTCATGTGATAATTATGGTAGCTGTGGAACACTAGTGGGTCACATGATAATTATAATAGCTTTCAGTTAATTTTCGGATGTGCTCTGCATAGTTTAGTACAATGTTACTCTCAGACTGTGATACCCAAGACATTCGGATAGATTGCAATTATCATACTGATGATAATCAAACTTCTTATGGACTTTTGAGCAGTAAAGTCATTCGATTACGTTTATTTCCTGATGTCGTGACCCGTTCTTTTCTGTACTATTTTATCGAATTCCACATACTCAGTTCTTTTAAAATGGGATGTTTGTAATTAAACCACTAAACATCACATGATCACTATCTCATACTAGCACAATAATTGTTATAAACAATTCAAAATACAGCAAAACTCTCCATATAGTAGTGCCATCTTGTGCTAACAAGAGCAATCAATGGATGCCAGAAGGCTTGTGCATAAAATCCCTATCTAGTGTCTACTCATCCAATATCCCCAGACTAGTTTCTCTTGTTAGCACAAGATGGCACTACTATATGGAGAGTTTTGCTGTATTTTGAATTGTTTATAACAATTATTGTGCTAGTATGAGATAGTGATCATGTGATGTTTAGTGGTTTAACACCAATCCTGCATAATAGGATAGTGGTGGCTATGGTTGTTAAAGAGCCAAAGACACCAAAATGTATGGGTACTGAATTGAGTTCAGACCCATATGACTATATAAGCTATTGAGCTTGGATTGAAAATATTAATAGTGTTTTCAATTTTATTCTCATAGTTTTGTAGTTAAATAGAGTTAAAAGGTGGGTGCTGGAGGGTTGCATTAGATCCTAAGATCTAGGTGCAGTGCTCTCAGATCCAAGGCTCCTCACTGATGAAGGCCACAAGCCAGAAACTAGTCTGGGGATATTGGATGAGTAGGCACTAGATAGGGATTTTATGCACAAGCCTTCTGGCATCCATTGATTGCTCTTGTTAGCACAAGATGGCACTACTATATGGAGAGTTTTGCTGTATTTTGAATTGTTTATGTTTGTAATTACTGTATTTTTAAATTTCTTCTACGCTTACAGACATTGTAGCAATAAATTTCATCACGAATATCTGCCCCCCCTCCTCATCTTCGCATACAATTGTTTTCTTTTCTTTTTTTACGTCAAGTTTGGGCCACCGTCCAAATCACTGCATTCAGATATAAATAAATCGGTTTTAGAAGATAGGTTTTGTTTATACTTGATTTAAAATCTGGATTAGGTTACTCTTTTTATTCGGTAACTGCAGCAAAAAGTAAATATTTTTTTATGTTTAATCAAACAGGACAAAATACTGTGGAAAAATTAAGCATTGCCCTATATTTATACCGTCAAGATATATTTATCTTTAGCATGAAGAACCAAATCGTTAGATAAAACTTACCGCAATTAGCAAATAAAAAGAAAAAGAGCTCGTTTAATTAAATATTAATGAAGAATCTTTTTCATGTTTTCTCAAGAATTATTAAAATGCATAAAATATCGATTTGTAGAAAAATCTGATAAAGTTATTTATAACAAGGATATGTAAATAATTATATCATCAGGTTTAGTTATTAAATAAATAACTAATTTTTTTTCCAAATCGATATTTATACATTTTTAATATTCTTAATTCTATTTCAAATTAGGGGAAGACATTTTTTCACTAATTTAGACACGCAAAAATTATTCCCTTTATTTGTTAATTGTGGCAAATTTGTGATCAAAGAAGTGTCTTCTTCCGTCTTTATTGATTAATGGAGTACTCTCATCAAACCTTCGGCGCAGTACTTTATTTAGAAAAACGAAAATGTTCAAAAAATAATTTATTTTGGAAGGCTTTAAGAAATAAAATATTAGCGTAAATGCAACACAAATCCAGATTAGCTGCAAAGGGGTGTTTCAATTGTTTAGGTATTTAAACTTTAAGAAAATTAAACATTACTAATCTTATTTATAAATATATTAAATAAACTCATTATTACCACATATCTTTTAAATCCATATAATAAAAGACAAATAAATGACCCCCAAGATTTCGTGCTAAACCAGCACTCATCAGTTGGCCCAGGTCACGCACTATTTTATATATATATTATACGGAAAATATTTATCTATATTGAATAATTATATTTTGAATTACAAGTGTCAAATTAACTCAACCTACATCTTTGACACCATCCACTTTAGATAACTCGAGTAATAACTATTATTAATCATTTACTAAACTAGAGATTAACTCTAGCATAGATATAAACTTTAAAACTCAATTATATCTGTTTTTAAAATTAAAATTAATCGTATTTAATGTACTGTTCGGACGTTAAATAAAAGTAATCAAATGATTTATTGCTCAAGAGTTCATAATAAATTTCAGCACCGGAAGTAATAGAGTTGAACACCGGAAGTAATATGGTTGGCAATAATTCATATACCCTAAGCTCCAGAATTTTTCACTTTATTATTGCATCAAATGATTAATACATGAAGTACACAAAAGAACAACTTAGAAATTAAAAAAAAAAACAATCCCTGGTTGAATAAACAGTTGCTATGAGTAATTTATTTACGGAGGAAATAGTAAAAATTAAACATTTTAATAATCAAAAATATAAGTGTAATATTAAGTACAATATAATTGTAATTTAAAGTTTATATCAGGGCTATTAATGACATAACAATGTCTGGCACTAGCGTTCCCAGTTTGAATTCCGTGAACACCCACCTTAGATTTCTGCTAGGTTGTTCTCCCCAATAAAATTAGTTTTTGAGCTGTAATTAAGATATGTGCGATAAGTTGGAACACACTCTTGTTATTAGAGTTTAGCTTTCCATAATTAAAGCAAATTTTGAAAGAATATAACAAACAAAGAAGTTGAATCTGTCTTATTAGTTACTAATGTGAATTTATGTAATTGACTACTTTATTTACTAACGCATGATTGAGTAATTTTTATCAGTTCAAAAGACAATCTACAACTAGATACTTAATGTAACGTTCAGACTTTGGTTACAAAATAATGTTTTAAAATCTCAAGTTTTTTATCAGCCAGTGACAAGAAAAAAATCTTCAGCAGTTTTTAGCATGAATGATTATCCCCTTGAAAATATAAATGAGCAGTTAAAATTTTGGTAGTTTTATAAGTAGAAAAGTGGGTTGGGATGTTGAGGAACAAAATAGATTCCAAAGTACTACTGTTGTTTTTAATAAGTTTGATAAAAATTCATTGTAGAGAAATAATTACTGTAATTAAGTTGGCTTTGTATAGAGAGCTATTATTTGACTTAAATGATTGTATGGAAGTGAGACAGTTCAATATAAAGATATTAGAAAAGTTTCATTTGAGGATACTCTGTAAAATTTTAAAAATGCAATGGCCAGATCATAAAACCAGGCAGAATGTTTTCTGATTTGGTTGATGTGGATCTATAAAGTCATTGTTGTAAAATTGAATCTTTATTGGATTGGAACATTTAAAATGGATGGTCAATGCAAGACTTCCTGAAAGGGTGTTTTGTGGTGAACCTTAGCCAGACCCCATCTACATTATAAGCATTATCTCAAAGTGATTTTTAAAAAGTGGAATGTCAATTGTTTCCATTGTGAAGATATGGCAAAACATAGAATGCATTGGAAAACTACAATTGGACATTGGGTTGAAGTATTTCAGAATAAAAAGTTTTCTGCTGAAGAAATAAAAGACATTGTAAAATATCAAGAAAATAGAAAATGAACCAGTGTGATTTATATATGGATGTATTTGTGGACCACAGGTTGGTTTGTATAATCATTGCAAAACTGATTTCTGGAGTAGTTTTTTTCTCTCCATGTTTTTTTTCCTTCTGGAATTGGACCTACTCATTTATGAGTGGCTGTTTATTACTATTATATGCTTTTTAATTATTAAGGTGTTGTTGTTGTTTTTCTACTAAACTATCAAACATCATATGATCACCATTCTTTATGTCTACTCAAGCTGTTTTTCACAGAGGCAAAACTCCCCACACTATAGATGGTTTAATCTTGCCCAGAAAGATTATAGTGACTGTGGTTATTAAAGAATCAAAGACACAAAAAATTATAGATGCTGAACTGAGTTCAGATCTGTACAAGCTGATGAGTTTAACTTGAAAATGTGTTTTCATTTTAGACTCAAAGCTTTATAGTTAACTAAAAAAAAGTAAAATGTGGTTGCTGGAGGGTTGCGTTGGCTTCCATGATCTAGGTGCAGTGCTCTCAGATCCAAGGTTACTCACTGATGAAAACCATGCTAGAAACTAGTCTGAGAATATTGAATGAGTAGGCACTAGATAGGGATTTTATGCACAAACCTTCCTGCATACTCTGGCTTGCACTGAGTGGCACTATTAGATGGAGAATTTTGCCTCTGCATTTTTTTAAAAATAAGATTATTTTTGATTTGTTGTTTTATTTATAATCAATAAAAACTGTTTTGGTTCTAACATTTGTAAGTGAAGTGAAAATAGTTCTATTCTTAAAATAAGTTGGGAACCAGAATTCTAGCTTAATAAATAATTGATAATAATCTTTAATATATCTAAAGATAATGTCATTAAAAAATGCTTGGATGGAATATAGTAGCTGTAAACTATGAGATATACAATGGATAACTAATTGAATGGTTAATTTCTCAGGAGATCATTAGAAGATATTGCCACACACAGCAACCTAGAGTAATCAAGGGATGCTAGAAGTCTTGTGCATAAAATCCCCATCTAGTGCCTACTCATCCAATATCCCCAGACTAGTTTCTGGCTTGTGCCCTTTGTCAGTGAGGAGCCTTGGATTTAAGAGCACTGTACCTAAATCTTAGGATCTAATATAACCCTCCAGCAGCCACCTTTTATCTCTCCTTAAGTACAAAACTATGAGTCTTAAATTGAAAACACCTTGATATTTTCAATCCAAGCCCATCAGCTTATATAGTTATATAGGTCTGAACTCAATTCAGTACCCATACATTTTGGTGTCTTTGGTTCTTTAATAACCATAGCCATCAATATCCTATTAGACAGGATTGGATCCTAAGATCTAGGTGCAGTGCTCTCAGATCCAAGGCTTCTCCATGATGAAGGCCACAAGCCAGAAACTAGTCTGGAGATATTGGATGAGTAGGCACTAGATGGGAAATTTTATGCACAAGCCTTCTGGCATCCATTGATTACTCTGGTTGGCAAAGGATGGCACTACTGTATGGAGAGTTTTGCCTGTTTAATAACAGTTATGTGCTAGCATAAGAGATGGTGATCATGTGAAATAGCCATTTCATAACATTGTTTAAAATATAGCCTTTTCTATAGATCGCTCAATTGCTCTTGGCATATTATCATTGTTGTAGATAAATATTTATTTTTAATTTTCAGTTTAGGAAAACTGCTTCAACTGCTTCTGCATTTAACATAATGTTAGAATTCTTTGGATCCTAACATTTGGAAATGTGCATTTAAAGTCATAGACTTTTAGTAAAACAAATCTGGATTTAACTCTTCACTTTCTTGATGTCCGTTATTTGTAAGTGGGTATAGTAAAAACAGTAAGAAACACCAGTACTTTTTTAGTATAGCTGCGGTGACTTTTGCACTTGCACAGTAAATGTATTATTTTCACATGATTTGCGATCCTTATCAGCGTGATATATTACTTAAATTTTACAGTCATTTGACATTTTCAGTTATTGTCTAGATTTATTTCTGGCAACAGCTTTTTTCCATTGCATTTTTTCATTGATTTTTTTTTCATTGTATATTATCATCCAAAATGATGAATATTTGGAAGCTGCCAAATATAGATAGATAGATAGATAGATAGATAGATAGATAGATAGATAGATAGATAGATAGATAGATAGATAGATAGATAGATAGATAGATAGATAGATAGATAGGTAGGTAGATAGATAGATAGATAGATAGATAGATAGATAGATAGATAGATAGATAGATAGATAGATAGATAGATAGATAGATAGATAGATAGATAGATAGATAGATAGATAGATAGATAGATAGATAGATAGATAGATAGATAGATAGATAGATAGATAGATAGATAGATAGATAGATAGATAGATAGATAGATAGATAGATAGATAGATAGATAGATAGATAGATAGATAGATAGATAGATAGATAGATAGATAGATAGATAGATAGATAGATAGATAGATAGATAGATAGATAGATAGATAGATAGATAGATAGATAGATAGATAGATAGATAGATAGATAGATAGATAGATAGATAGATAGATAGATAGATAGATAGATAGATAGATAGATAGATAGATAGATAGATAGATAGATAGATAGATAGATAGATAGATAGATAGATAGATAGATAGATAGATAGATAGATAGATAGATAGATAGATAGATAGATAGATAGATAGATAGATAGATAGATAGATAGATAGATAGATAGATAGATAGATAGATAGATAGATAGATAGATAGATGGATGGACGGATGGACGGATAGATAGACGGACAGATAGATAGATAGACGGACAGATGGACAGATGGATGGATAGACAGACGGACAGATGGATGGACAGACAGACGGACGGACAGACAGACGGACGGACAGACAGATGGACGGATAGACAGATGGACAGATAGACAGACGGACAGATAGATAGATAGATAGATAGATAGATAGATAGATAGATAGATAGATAGATAGATAGATAGATAGATAGATAGATAGATAGATAGATAGATAGATAGATAGATAGATAGATAGATAGATAGATAGATAGATAGATAGATAGATAGATAGATAGATACTTTATTAGTATAGCTATGGCGTCTTTTGCACTTCTACAATAGATGTATTATTTTCATATACTAATAAAGTACCAATATTTACTAAGACTTGTACAAATAAAAACATTTTGGTACTTTATTAGTATCGGTGATAAGGATCCCGCCGCAGCTATACTAAATAAAATAAAAAAGTACCGAAACGCCTTAATGGTAACTGTTTGATCCTTGTTATTTCTACCCTAAACTCCATTTGTAATCAGTAGACATCTCATTTTATTTTCAAATTTTTTTTTATAATTTATTAAAAAAGAAAAAGTATTTGGAGTTTGAGATTATTCATGAATTCATTTTTTTATATTTATAAATTCATTTGTGAATCAATATTTGGAATATGAGCTTGTTTATGAATGCAGGTTATTTATTTTTTTTAAATTGTATAAATTCTTTCACGAACTTTAAAGCTCTAAAATAATGTTTAAATATATTAATAGCACTTCTCCAATTTCTTGTTACGTGTGTTTATTTTCTGAATCATTACAAACCTATTCAAAAACCAAATACGTCTGAATACATTAGTAATCTAAATAAAGAGCAGGATCCTTAAAGAATGTTTTAAATGAACTTTCAAACAATACCTTCCACTTATTAGATAATATAGATTGGCAGAGATCTAACAGAAGGTGCATATTATTTACAAGTTCATTTAAATGATTATTTAAGAATCTTGGTGACGAATTGTCTTAATAACATATTCAAAATTCTTTATACCGAGAATGGGTTTAAATCTTTAGTTATATGTCTAATAAGCTGTAAATTATTTATGTGCTTAATAAAAGCATTAAAATGGGATTTGTAATCTTTATCAATAATGATAATATTATCAATCTCAAGTGATTGTAAACACATATTAATATATTTAAGGTTGCCTTGACAACAGTTTGAAATTGTTGATTGTTGTTAATATTGGGATTGTGTAAGTGTTGACTGGTTTTTAATGATTACTTGTAAACCCATTTAGCCTTAAGTATTATTACACTTATTATTTAAGTAATACTTTGAAGTGCAGTTTGAAATTTACAATTGCAGTTTATAATGTTATAATTGATTATTTATCAGTCTACATTCAAAATAGGTTATATTTACTTGTTTAAAGAGGTTTATTTAAACTTCTTTGTACCAATAATTTCAATCATTGTAGTCAAGTTGCAATCTTTAGAGTCTATATAAGTATATTAGGCAATTAATAAAGGTGGGATTTTGCCTTTATTGTTAAAAGGAGGTTTCCTTGACACCAGTTTGAAATTGTTGGTTGTTATTGATATTAGGATTGTCTAAGTGTTAACTGGTTTTTAATGATTACTTACAAATCTATTTAGCCTTGAGCATTATTACATTTATTATTTAATGAGATATTATTTTATATAGCGCTACATTTTTATACTGTAATATATATTAGCGATTAAGCCAATGCACATGTGCTTTAAAGATAAATTATAAATGAATACTCTCACTTTTCCAGACATAATATATAGTTTTTTTTAGAAAATATGGAATGAATCCATCCATCCTTTTAACCCAAACATTTATTTATGGGCAAATCTTAAGTGTATGGAAATGAGTGCATGAAGATGTTAAGCAATCACTTTAAATTACATTTATTATGCTTGAACGAATGACTCTTGCGAAATCTTTACAATTTACGATAGGTCATTCTTTTAGTTAAAATTAAACTATGCATGTGCATTGGCTTAATCACTTATATCACTATTACAGTATAAAAACATAGCGCTATATAAAATAATATCTCATTATATATGTTTAATTTCAACTAAAAGAATGACATATTGTAAATTGTAAAGATTTCTTAAGCATCATTCATTCAAGCATAATAAATATAATTTAAAGTGATTACTTAACATCTTCACGCTCTCATTTCTATATGCTTAAGATTTTCCCATACATAAATGTTTGGGTCGAAAGGATGGGTGGATTCATTCCATCTTTTCTAAAAAAAACTATATCTTGTGTCTGGAAAAGTGAGAGTATTCATTTATAATTTATCTTTAAAGTGCATGTGCATTGGCTTAACCACTAATATCAGTATTTATTATTTAAGTAATACTTTGGGTGCCATTTAAAATTTATAATTGCAGTTTGTAATGTTATAATTGATTATTTATTAGTCTATATTCAGAATAGGTTTGTTTAAACTTCTTTGTATCAATAATTTCAATCATTGTAGTCAAGTTGCAATCTTTAGTGTCTATATAAGTATATTAGGCCATTAATAAAGGTGGGATTTTACCTTTGTTGTTAAAAAGAGATTGCCTTGATAATAGTTTGAAATTGTTGATTGTTATTAATATTGGGATTGTCAAAGTGTTGATTGGTTTTAATGATATATGTATTGTATTGTTTTTCACATTCTAGTAGGCCTTCAATTACGCATTAGAATGCATGAGTTAATCAAGTTATGAAGGAGAAAAATATTTTGTTCATATTTCTAGAACAACATAGCTATATTTCCTGATTAACTCGATCTAATATATTGGAATTGCCGATGAAGTTAGTTTTAATTTATAAGAGGGCGCCATAGTCAAAAGACTCCTAACTTTCTCGCATCCCATAATTTGGATGCAAGTAACTAAAAAGATCGGGATTATGATTTCCTGTAGCTTAAATTATTTTTTTAAGATATTTCTCCCAGGACTTAATTAATAAATAAGCATATTGGCAAAAGTAATTTATCACACAATTAACTAATATTAATAAATTTAATAACTAACATTAATAATGCACAATGAAAAGTTGATAAAATTAAAATATTTTATTCAAACAAATTAAAATATTTTAAAGATAAATTACTAATAAATTGGAAAGACTACACACACACTAATGCAGACATTAATCAACTAACTAAAACAGTTTAACAATTAAAGTTCACTTTTTAAGTTTCTTCTAGAAGGTTGTAACTGAAAGTCTCTTGGATAAGAAAAATTATGTCTCTATCGGGATAATATTATATGCTTATATTGGAGAATGGTTTGCAAACACTTAATTTAGTCACAATTGGGAATAATTAATCTTAGCTTACCGGTAAGTTTAGCTAGTGTACAAAGATTGTTGATTACCATTCATGGTTTTTTATGAGAGGTAGAATGAGCTCATGGCCATTAGTTTTAATCTTTTCTTGGTCTGTCGTAAAGCTAGTCACAAAAGCGTTTCGGGATTGACGTCTTCATGAAAGTCATCCAAACACTCCAGCATCATGAATTATTTCAGTGTAGAGTGGTCCTGGATCTTTCATGATCCAGGACCGGTCAAAAGAAACACAGACAAGACAAGACCCTGATCACACTGGTATTCTTCTTTTTATACTCGAGATCTGGTCTTCAGATTTCTGGGCATATTTTTATCTTTGTTTTATCATAAAATACAAGTCGATAATCTTGTACATTTATTTTGCATTTTCCAACTACAAAGTTCTTTTTTATATATAAATTCTTTCTGCCATCTTTAATTAGCTTTAAAACTTTGATTGTAATCTGCATGTCTTTTATTCTTTCCAATTTTAACTTTTATTTTTAATTAAGTAATAATTCGAAACAACAAAATTAGCTTTTATTGTACGTTTTAAAAAATAAATTATACTAACTAAAATAAAATTAAAAATGTGTCTTTTAAAATATCTTTAAATTTACTTCCTTTTTAGTTTTAAATATCTTACCAAATGCCAATATATTTGTACCATATATAATTAAACGGTATAATATATTGTAATAAAATGATCTTTGTTAATTCTGATGCTGTTGTAACTTACAAGCCTCCTAAATCAATCAAGCTTAAATTAAATTGAAATATAAATTAAATATTCTAGAATGTTTGAAAAAAAAAGTAATGTAGAAAAAAATTCTCTTGATTGATATTTTATACTCATTTGAATGTGTAATTTAAATTACATTTGGATAATTATATAATAAAATTTGTAAAGCAGCATATACATTAATGCACACAAGTTATTAAATATATATATTGAAATGAAAATGTCTTATTCATTTCACTGTCAGCCATGCGGTCTTCCACATGATTATGATATGATTATTTGAGTTGTGTGGATATTAATAAACATAACATTCAAACGTTAAAAAATATTATATAATATGCTAATAATATGCAATATTCAAATGTATAAATTATTAATTATCATATTTAAAAAAATGTAATAGCTTTGTAAAAAAAAAAAAAAAAGTGAAAGCAGTAAAATATATTAAAACTCTCCTATTGTGAAACAACTCAGTTAAAATAAGATTTTAAATAATTAAAAAATGATTAAGCTGGTTTTGATAAGAGATTCGAAACAATAAAAAAAATGCAGGAAATTTAAATATAGAGTATTTTGCAAGTTCATTCAATTAAATAATGAAAATGTTTTTCAAACCCTTGTAATTAAAATAAAATCCAGTCACAGAGGTGTAAAAAAATAAAATATTAAAGGTGGGGAAAACAAGATTAACAAAGCCTGTGAAAAATAAGATTGGTGTTCAAAAACAAGAAGTAAAACTTATAAAATCAACTTTTCTTAAGCAGTCAATTCTGATTTTTAATCAAGCTACAAGAAAGTTATTATAATGAACAAGTAGAGAAAATGGGATAACTGCCAATTGCTAATTTACCTTTGATCTCTGAAAACTCAACACACTATTTTCACACAACTCTAGTTAAAATGAAACAATAATGCTTACTTCGTATTTCAAAACTGGAGATTGTTAAAGGATTTTATGGCAATGTATAAATTATTTAATACTTGCCATCATGAAGAAAACAAACCAAAGCGCTATAAGTTTTGTAGCTTGGAAAAAAAAAAAAACTATTTAGAATTTTATCTTTATCATTTTAAATTTTATTTTAATTTATATTTAAAACTAACAAGCTATACTTTATGAATTGTTTAAAACAGGAAGTGAAAGATTTTTAAAAAGTTAGTGGCATTTTAATACAACTAAAAAAGAGAGAGATTTGCACTGTATTGTATTTACTGGGTAGATAAGTTATGTTTGTTAACATTTTAAAAAAGAACTTTAATATGCACATTAATTAAATGTTTATAAACAAAGTAAAGCATAACTTCATATAGTAGTGCCACCTGTGCTAAACAGAGTAATCAATGGATGCCAGAAGACGTGCATAAAATCCCTATCTAATGCCTACTCATCCAACATCCCCAGACTACTTTCTGGCTTGTGGCCTTCATCAGTGAGGAGCTTTGGATCTGAGAGCACTGCATCTAGATCTTAGGATCTAATGCAACCCTCTAGCAACCACCTTCTATCTCTACCTAACTACAAAACTATGAGCATGAAATTGAAAACACAAAATATTTTCAATCCAAGCTCAATAGCCTGTATAGTCATATGGGTCTGAACTCAGTTCAACACCCATATATTTTGGTGTCTTTGGCTCTTTAACAACCATAGCCACCACTACCCTATTAAGCAGGATTGGTGTTAAAGCAGCAAGCATCCCATGATCACATCTCCAATACTAGTACATAATTGTTTATAAACAAAGCAAAGCAAAACTCCATATAGTAGTGCCACCTGTGCTAAACAGAGTAATCAATGGATGCCAGAAGGCTTGTGCATAAAATCCCTATCTAATGCCTACTCATCCAATATCCTCAGACTAGTTTCTGGCTTGTCCAAAGCTCCTGACTGACGAGGGCCACAAGCCAGAAACTTGTCTGGGGATATTGGATAAGTAGGCATTAGATAGGGATTTTATGCACAAGCCTTCTGGCATCCATTGATTACTCTGTTTAGCACTGGTGGCACAACTATATGGAGTTTTGCTTTGCTTTGTTTATAAACAATTATGTGCTAGTATTGGAGATGTGATCATGTGATGCTTGCTGTTTTAACACCAATCCTGCCTAATAGGGTAGTGGTGGCTATGGTTGTTAAAGAGCCAAAGACACCAAAATGTATGGGTGCTGAACTGAGTTCAGACCCATATGACTATACAGGCTATTGAGCTTGGATTGAAAATATTTTTTGTGTTTTCAATTTCATGCTCATAGTTTTGTAGTTAAGTGGAGATAGAAGGTGGTTGCTCGAGGGTTGCATTAGATCCTAAGATCTAGATGTAGTGCTCTCAGATCCAAAGCTCCTCACTGATGAAGGCCACAAGCCAGAAACTAGTCTGGAGATATTGGATGAGTAGGCATTAGATAGGGATTTTATGCACAAGTCTTCTGGCATCCATTGATTACTCTGCACAGGTGGCACTACTATATGGAGTTTTGCTTTGCTTTGTTTATAAACAATTATGTGCTAGTATTGGAGATGTGATCATGTGATTCTTGCTGGTTTAACACCAATCCTGCCTAATAGTGTAGTGGTGGCTATGGTTGTTAAAGAGCCAAAGACACCAAAATGTATGGGTGCTGAACTGAGTTCAGACCCATATAACTATACAGGCTATTGAGCTTGGATTAAAAATATTTTTGTGTTTTCAATTTCGTGCTCATAGTTTTGTAGTTAAGTAGAGATAAAAAGTGGTTGCTAGAGGGTTGCATTAGATCCTAAGATCTAGATGCAGTGCTCTCAGATCCAAAGCTCCTCACTGACAAAGGCCACAAGCCAGAAACTAGTCTAGGGATATTGGATGAGTAGGCATTAGATAGGGATTTTATGCCCAAGCCTTCTGGCATCCATTGATTACTCTGTTTAGCACAGGTGGCACTACTATATGGAGTTTTGCTTTGCTTTGTTTATAAACAATTATGTGCTAGTATTGGAGATGTGATCATGTGATGCTTTCTGGTTTAATTAAATGTTGTTATGCAAAAAATTGTCAGTTAGAAAATAATCAATGAAATAATATTTTTATTAAATATAAAGTACCCATGCTGGTGTAGAAAAAAAGTAAAATGAAGTATCCAAGTGTTAAATCATAAGAGTAGTAATTATATGTAATTTTAATTTGAAAAATTATCTGAATCAATTGAGTTAATTCTTCCTTTATTGTTATGAATTAGAATTTGTTTAGATGGGTTTAATATATATGCAGTTGTTTGGTCAATGTTAAATAGTTAATATATTTGTGTATTTATATGGAGGAATTCATTCAGTTTTGTTCTATTAAATTAGGGATTGGATTCAAAAGAGCCATCTCTGTAGTAAAGTTGTACTATAATTAAATTGGAATTTGGACCTAAATTGACCATTCTCTATAAAGTTATATGGAGGAATTCATTCAGTTTTGTTCTATTAAATTAGGGATTGGATTCAAAAGAGCCATCTCTGTAGTAAAGTTGTACTATAATTAAATTGGGATTTGGACCTAAATTGACCATTCTCTATAAAGTTACTATTGTAGAAAGATGTAGCTGTCATGTTTAACCCACTTATATATATATATATATATAATCAGTGTTAGCTGTCATGTTTAACCCACTTATATATATATATATATATAATCAGTGTTTGGTTTATATGAAGATAGCAAATCTTCAAACTTTAATAGACAGGCTTCAATTTACTTCACCCTCCAACCCTTTAACCATCCATACCATTGAAAATCTGGATGATGGAATGCCCAAATCCCATGCCGATACCAATATTATTATCATGCCCATGTTGATCTTAAGTCACTCTGACCCCTCATGTATAGGATCTTATCCATTTAAATACACAGAAGAGGAGTGGGCAGGATGCAGGTTGTCTGTAATATTTGAAATACAGGCATACTTCATATATGTGGAGTTTAATTGTAATTATAGGGGATATGAACACAGACTTTCAAGCTTCCTTCAGCTATCAACTATATCTCATACCACTGATATACATAACCCCACATTTGTGGGGGGAAAAAATCACCAATATATGTTTTTTTGTACTGAACCAACACTCACCAGTTGGGTCCAGATCATCATCTCCTATATATATATATAGTCAGTGCTCAGTTTATATTAAGATATGAGTCGAGAGTGTAATCATTACTATCATCAATAAAGCAATTACTGCTAAGATATATTTATAAACTATACATATAAGTATTTAATTTCATTAAAAACACTTTATAGTACTAAATAGATTATCTCATTTTTTTTCAACATTATAGATTTGATTGTACATAATCAAAATATTAAAAACTATTTAATACTTTATTTAGTAATGTCAATCCTATAATCTATAGATGAGAATGGCCAAGTTTCTATCTAACATTTATAAAGAGCCTAACACTGATTGTAAAATATTTTAAAGTTTGGTAGCATTTCATTATGTCAAATAGTCTACTTTGTTTAAAGAGAAGCCATTTTACATATCATTAAACATTCAAATTTTTCAATGCAGATGTCCTCCCTCTTCCTTCTCTTGGGTGCAGAAAGAAGATATGGAAGTTATGCTGAGGATATGTGCAAGGGTGGGTAAAGAGATGGGGATTAAATTTAATGAAGAAAAATCAAATATAATGATGATTAATACTGGGGAAAGAGAAGATGTAGAATTTTTATTGGAGGATATAAAGTTAAGTGTGGTGGATAGATATAGGTATTTGGGAATCATCTTAAGTAATCAGGAAAATTGCTTGGTTGAATGAGAGAAAAAATTGATGAATGAAGCAAAGAAAAGAAAGGGGTTAGTAAAGAAATTTACAGTGTTTTCATATAATAAATATGATATAGCTAGAATTGTATGGAAGGGAGTTGCATTCTGTGTTATTAAAAGTGTATTAGATTACTTAGAGAAAATGCAAAGGGAAGTAGAAAGACATGCATTAGATGCAGAGGTATGGACAGCAAAGGAGGCAATTCAAGGAGAAATGGGATGGTCAAGTTTTTATCTGGCAGAGGTATGGACAGCAAAGGAGGCAATTCAAGGAGAAATGGGATGGGCAAGTTTTTATCTGAGAGATGCAAAAAGTAAAATGAAAATGTTTGGTAGGTTGCAGTTTATGGATAATAAAAGAATAGCCAAAATAGTATTTAATTGGGTTGTGAGCAAAGGGTAAGCAACAAGATGGGTGAGAAAGGTAATGCGGCATGCAAAGGATTTGGATAAAGAATTTATATCAGTATACTTGTATAAAAGGTGGGATTATTGCATTAGGAGGATTGTTGAATGTTATAACGGTAAGGAATGGAATAAAAGAATAGATGCATTAATAAAGAATAGGGAGTTGGAGATATGGAGAGCTAGTATGGAGAGTAAAAATGGTTTAAATATATATAGAAGTAAATGAAACATTGGGTGCGAGTTAATTTATGATAATAGTAAGGAAAGTAGCTTATTGTTTAAGGCTCGAATGGGATCTTTAGCAACAAGGAAATATACACGTAAATGGAAAAATATGGGTGATTTAGTCTGCAAGTTACGTAAGAAGGCATAGAAAATATTAGGCATCTGTTACTTCAATGTAAATGCTTGGAAGCAGAAAGGATACAAATAGTGTAGTTATGAAAGATTAAATATGAACAAAGTGATTATACAGAAAGTGGGTTATTGGTTTTTATGCTGGATTTGGGAAAAGATAAGGGGGATTTAGATATAAAGGCCATAGAGTTGACAAAGATTATGTTGTGGAAATGGGAAGGAGCAGATTATGGGAAAGCTTAGGGTGGGGAATGGAAGGGGAAGGTAAAGTGGCTAACAGGTTTTTTGCACATAGTTGCTGAGAGATTCCTGACTCCATTTAAGGAGAAGTCATGGTACATCACATCACATCAGTAACATGCTTGACAACATAAGTTCTTTATTTGAGGTGTTTGTTCTAATCATTTTATACATTTTTGTTATTATAATCCATGATGGACAGCATAAATAAAAAGAAACAAAAGCGTATAACTTTAACATAAAAATAGAAGAACAATTTAGTTTTTAATTATTCTAAAGCAAAATACGTATGCTTTTTATGCAATGCAAGTGTGGCAGGCTTTAAAAATGTAACATGAAAAGATGTTTCAACAGTATTAGTAAAAATGTTAGTACAAACTTTTCTATAAATTAATTTTTCAATTTTTATCTCATCTTATTTTAAAAATCGATTTATTTTCACAAATCTATTTACAGAAATCCTGAAAACAAACGTTTTTATCAAAATAAATTTCCTCAAGATGGTATCCTTTATAAAAACCAATTAAAAAATGCATTTGAAACATATCAATATATATTAAATCTAAAATGTTTAAATATGAAATAAATTATTTTCTTGTAAATTTTATTTCATTTTCAAACATATCCCATCATTATTTAAAAGATTGCATATAATTACCAATAAAATGATTTAAAATATAGAACAGTAACAACAAACTTTAATTTTTTACAATAGCAAAACTAAAAGATTAAGAAAACCGTCAAACACAAAATTATTTTGCGACTTATTAAATTTGAAGAATACAAGAATAAAACTCAACAGAGTTCCTGTTTACTTCCTTTTTTGCATTCTTTAATGGCAGTTAATATTACTTTTGTGTTTTAAATGGTCAAGCATTGGTGGTCTAGTGGTTAGCATAGCTGTCTTCCAAGCAGCTGTTCCGGGTTCGTTTTCCGGTCAACACATTTAGCATATGAAAAAGAAAAAAGAATAAATTAAATGGCTATAAACCAGTTTTTTGTGATGCATCAGAAATAACATTCTTTAGTTTTATCTTTTAACATCCTAGGAACATCATTTTATTAACTGCGAATTTAGCATATTAAGATTTCCTGAAAAATATTTTATTTCATATCTAAGATAAAACACTAATTGAATACTTTTGTTTCATTGTTAATATATCCTTTTCATTAAAGTATTTCCCAGTGAGATATAGTGCAGTGACAGAGCCTCAGACTGTAGAGCATAAAGTTCTCAAAATTCAAATTCCAGTATTTTCATTGCTTGGACTTCTTGTAAACTCCTATTAATAAGCCATTTGATTATTTCTTTATTAATACTGTGTATTTTCGTGAAGGGGCAGACTATTAGATTCTGGAGTGTAAGTTTCTCAGATTGATTCCAGTTGTTGCCTTTCTGGTGGTCAAACCTCTTATGAAAAAAGCCATTCAATTATTTTATTGAAAGATTACTCAGAAAAAGGTCAAGAATGAAAGATTTGTTTAGAAAAATTGAACAGTTTTTAATTAAAGATAAAAATGTTTTTTTTATATATATTCAAAATACCCATATATTTCTATTTTATGTAGGTAATTTCTCTGCTAGTAATTTAATGCTATTTTTAAAAACATTCTCATTTTTCTTATCTTACTTATCAATTAATACATCCTTTTCTTATTATTGCTCCTACAAATTTCCTTATCTTATACAAGATTCCAATTATCCAACTATTGTCATCTCTGAGCAATATGGCTAGCTCAGTTCCGTTCCGTCATCTTAATTTTTTAATGATACTAATATGTTTGTTTTCTCGCTCATGGTTTCCATTTTTGATCTCTCTTTGTTACTCCCAATATAATCAGGATAATATATTATCCTTTAATACTTAATTCCATATTTCATTGGGTGGCCTAAAACTCTGTATTGTTCTTCTGTTAAGTAGTAAAGTCTCATATATGAAGTGGTAAACATATCAATTAAAAAAACTTCATTTTCAAACACATATTTTCTTTTAATATTTTTCTACAAAAAAAACAAAACAATACTTCTTCAAAGTTTAATTTTATGAGATTAATTTTATTCATTATGTTTCCATCTACATTAATGAACTGATCAAAGTATTTGTAATCAATTTCTAATTCATTTTTTTTACCATTAAAAAAAAAAAAATTTCTAATTCATTAATACCAATCTTTATTTTTCTTTATATAAAAAGCTAATGAATATTAGTGTTTCTTCTAACATAAATTTTTCTTGTTTTCATCTGATTATTTCGGCAACCTTTTCAGAGTTCTGGATCAATCAAAGTAACACATCATTTTTAAATTTTAGATGATCTAAGTAATCCTTATTTATTTGTACTTTTAGATTTTCATTTAATCTACAAACTCTTTCCATAAGACTGCTGCAATAAGTTTTGGGTAGATGGACTCGTCTTGTTATAAACTTTTGTCAGTGTTAACCTTCTTAGCATTACCATAGTCATTGTCTTGGATTTTCATATTCTTTAGAATATGACCATATAATGAGTCTATATCTTGATTGTGTTAAGTTATAATCATTATTAAAATAATTTTGAGTCAAATATCTTTTTATAACCTACAAATTCATAACATAATAACAACATATGATCATTATTATTTATGCTCAACAATCTGTTAATACAGAGGCAAAACTCTCCATATAGTAGTGCCACTCAGTGCAAGCAATGTATGCAGGAAGGTTTGTGCATAAAATCCTTATGTAGTGTCTAATCATCTAATATCCTCAGACTAGTTTCTAGCTTGCTGCTTTCATCTCCGAGTGGCGCTACTGTATGGAAAGTTTTGCCTCTGTGTTAACATAACAATTCAAACGTATTGATCCTTTTTCTAATTTTTCATAACATTTGCATGTTGTTTATGATGCAAAAGCCACTTGTGCTAAATTTTGTTTGTCAATTTGATAAGTTTGGGTCCAAAATTTTAATAAATAAGTTACAATTATCTTAGTCAACATTTTATAGAGAACCACTAGACATCACATGATCACCATCTCTATACTAGCACATAATTGTTGTAAACAAAGCCAGAAACTAGTCTGGGGATACTGGATGGGTAGGCACTAGATAGGGATTTTATGCACAAGCCTTCTGGCATCCATTGATTACTCTGTTTGGCACAGGGTGGCACTGCTGTATGGAGAGTTTTGCCTTTGTTTATTTTATAGACCACCAATAAAAGAATTATAGGTCTGTAATTTTTTAATATCTTCTTTTTCCCTTTTTATAATTTTTTAATATCTTCTTTTTCCCTTTTTAGAATATCACTATCTCTTCTGCATTCTTCTATTCACCTGGTACATCTTTATCATTTAAACATTTCAGGTAGAACTTTGCCAACAGTTTTTATATGGAACTTTTCCATTCTTCATAGATTTGACGCCATGTCTCACTTCTTCATTTAAAACATTTTGCAGTTCAGAAAATGTTATAAAAACTACATTGTCTTCAGGTCTTTTATTACTATGTTATTTAATAATAAAATGCAAGTATAAGGTTATGCAAGTATAAGGTATATACTTAACCTAGATGTAAGTAAAGGGGATTTGAACCCATACTTTCCAAACTCCCTGCAATCATCCATTCTATACAATATAACAGATTGTAAAAGATAAATGATCTCCAATATACATATTTGAAGAATTCTTCCACACACTTCATGATGTCATCCACTTTTTGGTAATGACCATCTTTTATTCCATTGCTTAAACATTTTTTCTTCAAATACCAAGATGTTGCTCTTTGTAGTGAATATGTCACATGATCACCATTTCCTATGCTTACATAAGCTGCTATTAATAATTTCCAACTCTCCAGATAATACTACAACCCAATGCAAGCCTTTGATTAATAGATTCAGGAAGGTTTGAGCATAAAATCCCCACCTAGTGCCTACTCATCCAATATCCCCAGACCAGTTTCTAGTTTGTGGCTTTCATTAGTGAGGAGCTTGGATTGAAAAAATTAATGTGTTTTCATCTGAGCTTCTAGCTTTATTGTTAACTAAATAGGTAAAAGGTGGCTGCTGGGCGGTTGTATTAGATCCTTAGATCTAGATGCAGTGCTCCCAGATCCAAAGCTCATCACTGATGAAAGTCACAAGTTATAAATTAGTCTGGGCATATTGAATGAGTAGGTACTGGATGGGGATTTTATGCACAAATTTTCCTGCCTCCATTGATTACTAAGGCTTACACCAGGTGGGATTACTATCTGGAGAATTTGCTATAGATAATACAGTGAATATGTATAGATATTTACAAAAGTAAATTGTGAATTTCTGATATTCTTTGTATACTGTTGCAAGCACCAAACTGGATAACTATTGGAGTACAATATAATCACTTCCACCTTCTACTAAAAAAGATTTTTTTTTTCTTTAAATATATTTTTAAGGAAGCTTTACAGATATTCATATGGAATCAGATTATTCATGTTTATGTAATATGTTGTACTATTTCTCTCATCTGTCAGTAAAAAAAAAAGTTTGAAAAACTCAGCAGGATTTGAACCAACCCTCAGATATAAATATATAAAATTTATACTATCTGTTGTCATTGACAGAATATCTCAGTTGGTTAGAGTGCTTGCATTACATCTGAAGAAGATTTGAGAATATTATTACTCGAAACATTGTATACTTATTAATCTCTATTGTTTATTTGTGTGTTATAAAGTTTACAATTTTCTGTGTATTCAACCTTTACTGTTAGATGATGAAAATAGTCCAACATATCATCACATCTATATACTATCATCACAAACTACAGGCAACTAACTATTCATGTTTATTTTCATAAATAATTGAAATCTTACATTGAATCTCAAGAGTTAAACGAAGTTTAAACCACTAAACATCACATGCTCACCCACCATTTCTTATGCTTACCCATAACTATTATTAAAACAGGCAAAACACTCCATACAATAGTGCCAGTCAGTGCAAGCCAGAGTAATCAATGGATGCCAGGGGGCTTGGGCATAAAATCCCTATCTAATGCCTAACCATTCATTTTCCTCAGACTAGTTTCTAGCTTGTTGTTTCATCAGTGAGGAGCTTTGGATCTGAGAGCACCAAAATGTATGGGTACTGAACTGAGTTCAGACCTATATGACTATATAAGCTAATGAGCTTGGATTAAAAATATTAATTGGTTTTTTCAAATTTTAGACTCATAGTTTTGTAGTTAAGTAGAGATAAAAGGTGGTTGCTGGAGGGTTGCATTAGATCCTAAGATCGAGGTGCAGTGCTCTCAGATCCAAAGCTCCTCACTGACGGAAGCCACAAGCTAGAAAATAGTATGGGGATATTGGATAAGTAGGCATTTTAAGCACAAGCCTTCTGGCATCCATTGATTACTCTGGCTTGCACTGACTGGCACTACTGTATGGAGAGTTTTGCCTGTTTTAGAGATGGAAGTTTGTTGGCAGATGTGGAAAAGAGAGAGATGGTTTGAAGAAACTGGACTAAATTTGGAGAGACATTCATTCTTGAAATGGTTTGTTCCTACAAATATTTGGAGCTTTTATGGGAAAAAAGAGGGGGGGGGCATTTTATATTTTACAATTCCCAAAATAATTTTGTTTAGGAAATATCTGCCCCCATCATTGGGATAAGTTTTAACACCCCACTGAGATGCTGATAATCAAGGCAATAGAGCCTTTGACTAAGTAAGCCAAACTAAATTTATCACCAATGGTGGTAATTTCTCCTCAACAGAATTATTTCCAGAAAGTCCAAATTTAGAAATATACAGTAAACGTTACTCTGCACAATTATAAATCTGTTGTTAGCATGTAGCGCTTTCCCAAATATCGATCAAATTACTACGGACGTTTCCAGTTATTTGTTTAAAGGCAAGTAGGAGCAACTGGGTAATAGGGTATTATAACCCACAGTAACATTTGAACATCAGAGTGACAGTTTTCTATTGTATACCACTCCTTACCAAAATTTATCCCAGCAAGTTAATTTAAAAGAGTAATTTTAACTTTGATAAGCTTTTTATATCATTTATCTGACTAATTTGTATTTTTTCGAATAAATAAAATGTTTACGGAAAATATTTCTCGGTTACGTGAAAAAAAAAAAAAAGCTGAAAGGAAAATTATTTTTTTATCTAAAAAAATTACCTAATTAAATTTAAAAGCAATAATTAAATTTAATATAAGGCAATCAATAAAAATAATATTAATTTTTTGTGACAACTTATAAACAAACGTAAACGCTCTACACGATTGTGAGTTGTGCGTGAGCGTATACACAACTGTAAGTACAAAGACAATACCATATTACTACGAACTAGTCGACAAAAGATAAAGAGATTTATTGTATCTGGCTTCACTATTGGTGAATAATAGATGAGTAAAGCAACAATGATCATTTATTCTACCAATCAAAGATTAGTTAACTTAGCTAATTAGATGCCTTATCGACTGATTAAGGTGTTAGCGCAAGGACGGAAGTGTAAATATAGTTACTCAGATTATTAACCTCTTCAACCTCTGACTTTAAGAATGTTTAAGAAAGAGAGATTATTTACTATTGGCTCATTGTAAGATGATTAACAAAGGTACTAGTTTTTATTGTAATAATATTAAAGCATGCGTATTTGGTTGATACGGGAAAGTCGATGCTCTTGCAAAATGGCAGCTTCAGTTGCTGCTACCTGTTAGATCACGCTCGAGAAGGCATTACTTTTTATCCACATGTGAGTATTCGGGATATTCTTAATGGTGTATATTAAGGACCTAATTTTATTTAGGATGCCACAAACGCGAGGAACTTACGTTCAAGCGTTATATAATTATGAATATACGGCATCAGACGGCCGAGTGATCAGCATCAAAGAAGGTGATGAATTTATGTTATTGAAAAAAGCTAATGAAGACTGGTGGCACGTGATAAAAGACGGCGAAAGAAAACCAATTTATGTTCCCGCAAGTTATGTTCAGGAAATTCGTCGGCGTTCAATAACCGATAGTCCTGATAATATTGATTCTGCCCTCAGTAGCTCTGCTGAAAATCCCAGTTTAGACGGACGAAACGACGAACCTGAAGTTGACTATGAATTTAATTCCAGCCAAGAGGGGGAGGCCATTATTAGATTACCCCCAAATATTAATATAAATTACACAACAGATTCTACCTCAGATTCTGATATTAAATTTGAATTGCCACAATATGCAAATTTGGACGTTTTACGCGAGTCCACAAAACAGAAAAACGAAACGAAATCGGTAAGTACTATAGTTGTAGTATGAGCCTCAAGTATAACATAGGTTTCTATGGTGAATGGGGTGGGAGGGGGATAGTGGGAGTATCAATTTTTAAAGGTACACATTTATATAATTACTCGAACATTAATTAAAATGTGCTGCTTTGAAAATTGTGATTTTTCTAAGTAATCTGCATTTGGAATTATTTTATTAATTTATTTATTTATTTACTTTCATCCGTTGTGTGGGACTTAAATTAGCAATTTAATTAAATCATTATTTTACGATAAACTTAATCCAAAAAAAAACAAAATAGAAAGTCTTTATTAATCAAGCAAATGTAATGAATTATAATGAGTTTTTTTTTTTTATGTAAATTTTATATTATGTATGCATAATGTTATTAATATTTCCGTACATTTCCTATTTCATTCTAATCATTTTATAGATTTATTTTATAAATTTTAAAACAAAATAAATGTTTTAAATAAAATTAGTCTTTATCGTTTGGTACAGTGGTGCAAGATCTATGAATGGCTGCCCAACTCTGTCTTGGTTGCTCGAACTTTTTTTGAACTCTAGCAATAAATTATTCGATTATAAATATATAATGTGTTATATTTTTTATTTTGGTTTTCGTTAAAAATATTTATCATCTGCATTAAATATATAGTACTTCCAACAACACCTTATTTCTCAATCTTTTTTTTTTTTGTTATTATACTCTTTAAATGTACTTCCCTCCTTCCCATAAGAGCCTTAATCTTACATATTTGCGTGGATTTTAAATGGTGTGCGACAATCTGATTCATGGTCGAGAAGTTGTAGGATTATTTATTACTTGAAATTATTCAAATATACCCAATGGAAAAATACATTATTCTGATATAGTGGTTTTTTTTAAAAATTCACCTAATGTGTTTGTTTGTAGGCCCATATTTACACAAACAATATATGGTATGATATTGATCATTTATAAAATACATGGAATCTATATTTATTTGAAAAGTATAGTATTAATATTAAACACAGAGAGAAATAATGATCATTCATCATTAACATGAGTTAATGTTTGCATTACCTTTCCTTTTCCATTTCATTCCATATTTATTCTTTTTTTCTGAGCTATGACCAATATATAGATCTTTATCTGTGTTTGTACTGAATTAGTCATTTCATAAAAAAATAATGTTAATACTTGCTGCTAATGTATCATTTTTCTTGCTTATGATTTACTATTAATGATTTTGTCAGCCATCATTACATGGATATCTGTTTTATATATGGTACTTTACTAGATTCATCTTCTGGATATGATTTCAAATTACAGTAATTATTTCTTTTTACAACCTATTCTTACTTCTTTTGCACTCATCTGTATACCACACTTTCTTCAAACATCTCCATAATATTTTATTTAAATGTATGGCCTTTTTTCCACTCAAATCAATTCTCTTTATTCAATTCAATATGTAGTTATTTTCTAATATTATCTTTCTAGCTTATTTTTTGTTCTTCATAACCTTATCTGGAAATTCGTTTTGTCTTTTTAAATTATCAATAACTTTGCTGTGTGTATGTTAGTTTTCTTCAGTTAGACAATAAGAAATTTATTTAGAACAAGGATAGGAACTTCAAATACTAAGGAATGGCAATAAAAATAGAGTATGAATTTGGATTACAAAATTTTTTATGCAGAGATAAGAGCAAAAATATAGAATAATTATTTTTAAAATGTAGGACAGTGAAAGAGAATCAGGACAAACTTATTGGAGATTGTGAATGCAAGAAAAAAATTGTTATGTATATTTTTATGAAGAGATTAAGGAATATTTTAAATGTATTATAGCTAAAGATATAACTTTTATTAAAATCAGATAGGAGAAGAGGGGATATGTCAGGGTTGACAAAATTGTTGGTAATAGTAGAATGGTTAGAAATAATGTATGGAAATAAATAAATCTGCATTCAGATATATGAAAAGTTATCGGTTTTCTAAGCATATGACTTCTATGCACAAACTCTTAGGAAAAACAACTCTACGCTGCATCTCATGGTTTAGGAATATCACATTAATTGTTAGCCATTTCCTTAATACGATTTCTTTTATCAGTTGAATATTTAGCATTATAATTTGAAGGTTTAAAGAGCTTTTTTTAACATTATTAATAGGTATTATATTAAATAATTTTTGTTCACAGAACTTTTTTGATTAAAAATTGTTCCATCATAGCAATTCTAAATTTAATTTTTTGTCCTTCTTTATAATTTATCTATCCAGCTATCAGACTGCACAAAATTTCTCAGATATACCATTTATTTCCTATTATTACTATTTTTCTAGTCTTATTTGTTGTTCTTAACACTTTATTTTTTCCACCCCCCCCCCCAAAAAAAAAAAAAACTCCTTAGCATTTATAATGCTGCTGTTTATTGCTCAGGAATTCATAAGAAGTTTGAGCACCAGAACTTATCCTGGGACTTTCTGATCCCAAGTCGGAAGCTCATATATTAATTAATGTAATTGTGAGGGGGGGGGGCTTGGGATACTATCATTATTGGGAAGAAGAGTGGATTGAAAGAAAAATTACTAATAGCTGTTCTGCTTTGATTAAATTTGCTTAGTAATAAATAGGGAATTTAAAGTGTTTACAGTAAAAAGGCATGTAAAAATTGCTAATTAAATATATGAGGTTGCTCTGGAAATATAATATAGGTTTATGAAGTTCTATAACTTTGAGAAAAAAAATGTAATGAATACATGTTGTGTATATGTCTGAAGGTTTGTAATGATGGTATATTATAAGATGTGATATGTTGGACTATTTCCATCATTTATGAGTGAATGTTAAATGTATCGAAAATTTTAAATTTTAAACTTTATTTAAACTTTCCAAATACATCAACTTGTTAGTAATAACACACAAATAGACAATACAGGTTAGTAATTACACAATGTTTCGAGTAGTATTATTCTCCACTCTTCTTCAAGTGTAGCTGGCCTATATGCACAGTGACAATATTCGCTTAGAAGTTGAACTCGCACCTTTACATTCTTAAATATTGAATTTAAGGCAAACGCTCTACCAACTGAGCTCAGTTGGTAGAGCGTTTGCCTTAAATTCAATATTTAAGAATGTAAAGGTGCGAGTTCAACTTCTAAGCGAATATTGTCACTGTGCATATAGGCCAGCAACACCTGAAGAAGAGTGGAGAATAATACTACTCAAAACATTGTGTAATTACTAACCTGTATTGTCTATTTGTGTGTTATTACTAACAAGTTGATGTATTTGGAAAGTTTAAATAAAGTTTAAAATTTTCGATACATTTAACATTCACTGATAAATGATGGAAATAGTCCAACATATCACATCTTATAATACATTTTGTGTAGTTTATTGAAGTTTATTTCTTAAATGAAATGCTTTGAAAAGTTTTTTTGGGCACGAGCACATCATATTTGACATTGTCAGACTTATGCAGTAGACATGATGTACATCGTGGCCACCAAGTTTTTTTTGAAATTCCTGGCTGGGTGGTGGTCTGGCTTCACCGAGAGATGTTCAGACTTTTATCCTGAGAATTTCATTTTGAATGTTTCTTTCAATGAACACAAACTAAAAATTTCTTTGGTAAAGCTGCAACTGCGGTGTACATTATTTTGTAATTGTTAACTATTTAAAAACATTGAATCATCAATTATCATTGAATAATTTTCAATCACCTATATATATTTAAATATTAGCAAATTTCCTAAAAGGTATACCTAGTTAAAATGAACTTCCTGTTTTATTTATAATCTGTGTACTGTTTATATTTTCTGCTGTAAACAAAGTATATTGGTAAGAGAACAAACAAGTACCACTGACATCATTGAAAGAATTAAGAGACTGAAATGGAACTGGACCGGACATATTGTTAGAAGAGATGATAATAGATGGACAGTTGAAGTCTTATATTGAATAATATGGAGAGATGCATGTTGGGAATGAAATCCAAGTGAAATAGTAGAGTGAAAGAACAAATATCATTGACATCATTGAAAGAATTAAGAGAATGAAATGGAACTGGACTGAACATATTGTTAGAAGAGATGATAATAGATGAAGTGTTGAAGTCTTAAACTGAATCTCAAGAGTTTATAAAAACCTATTAAAAGATGAACTGTGAGATGATGGAAGAAATAAGGAAATTTGCTGGTTTGATGTGGAGAAGAAAGGCTAGAGATCTGAGAAACTGAATTAAACTTGGAAAGATCATCCTACAGTGTTCCAATGATGATTGAAATTGATGATGATTTAGCAATGCTTTGCAGTTTGCTATTTATTTTTGTTTATTTTATCATAGTTAAAGGTAAATCTTATTTATATAGAGCGTACTGTTTGTGCCCAATGTCACATTGTCTTATTGGAATATACTATTTGATTGCTAGATTATATTTTTTGGGATGTGAAATGTGTGTGTTATGATGTGTTATATCTACATGTTTAGTTTGGAATCAAATGGGAAACAAATGTGATTAAATGTCAAAACAACAATAACGACATTTTAATGATCTGTTGGGATGGGGTGGGGGGTTATACATTTTTTAAAAATAGCAGAAAAAGGAAATTTTTCATCTTCTTTAAAAATAAAAATAAAATAACTTAAAAATTTAGAAGAGGAGGCTTTTATTTATTCAATGAACTTGTTTGTAAGTTTTGCCTAGAATTTTTTTCCCATTTTGCTCCTTCTTTTCTTCATTTTCTTTTTTCCTGTCTGTAATTGGATAACTTCTATAAAATACACAAAAATATCTTAAGCTTTTTCAAACATTAGTTGTTGTTTTTTAAATATTCAAACAAACTGAGTAAATTTAAGCATTTACCAATACTTATAATTATTTAAATCAGAAGTTTAAACAATTATCAATACTTATAATTATTTAAGTCAGAATTTGAGTGAGGTCATTATAGAAATTTTTTTAAAAATATATATGTATTTTATTCTTACAAGGTTTATAAGAGTAGCTTTCTTTGCTTACCATGCTTTTGACTTTGTTTAAATCAGGGCCAAAGGAACTGGAAAATATTTTCTACAGATTTCAAATAGTCAGCTCATAGTCAACTCAGTTAATCACTTAATATTGGTCAGAAAATGGGTATCTGGTTATTCTTAGCTATAGGATAGGAAAGTGTTTAAACCCTTGTTACCTGAAAATTGATAAGCCTGGTAGGTAATGCTACCTTAACAGTTCTAAGTGAGGTTTTGGAATGGTATTTCAATAAACTATTTAAAATCTGTTTTTATGTTTATTTTTATACATTTTTCTCAGATTTAGAAATTACAATATACATCATTCAGAATTTGCACTCACAGCAAACTTTATAAATGGGAAATGAATTACATTTTAAAAATATAAGTGAATGCTATTCGTTATTCAAAGATATCAATAGCAAAAAAATGGAAAGATATCTATGTTATGATTCAAGAGTCTATTTAAAGTGGAATCCAGCTTTCCACTTTAAATATATTTAAAATTAGAATTGTAGTTTTTTTTCCATTTTTGTCCCCAAAGATTTTTTAAGATACCTGTTATATTCACTACATAAAGTCTTAAGCTAGGATGATTTTGTGTAATTATAAACAAATTTGACTATTGGTAAGAGTAATTACAGAATCAATATTCTTAGTTTAATTGTTGATTGAGGAACTTAAATTAATCTGAGATGAAACTGATAAATTCTATTACTTACAAACATAGAAACAAATCATCTATATGAATATGCAAAAATTAGACTGAAAAAAGATGTAGTGCTATTTGTGAGTGTTTTTAATGACCTCTGCTATCCACGACTAGTGCAGCTGTTTTAGAAGAATGTAAAGTTAACAAAAGGCTGTCAGTTCTAACAAAGAGATGGATTAAAGCATACAGCGAGTACATTCTAAAAAAACTTGCTATTAATGGAAAAATGGAAGGGTACTGTCCATGATTTAGTTTTCCAGGGTGATGGACAGATCAGATTAGTCAAGTCATTGAACACAAGTTCCACGAAATATTATTATGTACCAAAACCATGAAGTACAGAGGAAGTCAGTGAAGCCCATTATATGACTGCAACAATCTTTTGAAAAGTTATAAATTAAGATGATAATTTGTAACCAGGTTCGATGTGAATCTTTAGATCTTTAAGTTGAGGTAGCAACATTGATTGTATATTATGGCTTTGAATGCACCAGGTTATTCTACGATTATTTGTTATTAACAAAGCTTTTTTCTCTGACCTTCTACAAAGGAACAGTGGAAAAGGTACTTGTAACTGCTGACTAGTGAGGCATCTCAAATTTGCTAAATCTGTAGCCACTATTTAGTAGCCCTATAAGAAAATAACCATGATGTGGGAGAGTTTGTTTTTATTCAAATTTTTCTATAGGGATGTCCATTAAAGAAAAGAAAAGGTCAGGTTAATTTTAAAAAAGATTTCTTATTATAATGTATATATCTTATCCAAAGGTATGTTAGATTAACTTGTAACAAAACACTACAACCAAATGCTGACATTTGATCATCATCAATAGTAGTTTACCATTGCTTTCCATTTTTGAAGTAATTTATTCTAGCATCATGTAATTTACAATAGTGTATTTAGATGAAGTATTACAGAGTAGTTTTGATGTACCATGGAATTTATGTTACAATTTACTAAAGAGAGGCTTTGGTGAAATTTTTTGCATTTAATTCTATTATCTTTTAGAACAAAACTTACATGCATACACAGCCAAAATAATAAATTGCATAGTAAGAATGTAAATACTTTAAACAGGCTATAACCGTATTCAATGTGCTTTAAAATTCATAATAATCAAGCATATTTTGCCGATAGAGGGAACCTTCCAAACCATGACACAAGATAGCGACTTTTATAAAGATAAGAGCGGCCGTCTTATCTTTAACCTAAATGTCCACTTATATAGGCGAATCTGAAGCATCTTGATTGGGAAGCATAAAATAGTTGTTTTCTCCACTGTTTAAGTCCATTATTTCCTTTACAAATTAACTTACGTGAAATCTTAGTAATTAATTTATTGAGCGTGGTTTGGAAAGTTCCCTCTATCGGCAAAATATGCTTGATTATTACAAATTTTAAAGCACATTGAATACAGGTTATAGCCCGTTTAAAGTATTTATATATGCTTTCTGTGCACTCAATAAATTAATTACTACTCGTCAATAGTAAGAGTGTCTAAAATTTTTAATATATTAGTTGGAGATAAACAAAATTTCATCATCATAGTATAATCTTAAATTGGCTTAAATAATTTATTAATAAAATATTTAATGCATTTTTACATCAAACAATTTAGAGAAAGAGGATAAGAACATAATGGAGCAATGGGGAGATGACAAATCAGTACTTAATATATGGTTACAAAATAGATTGTCAAAAATATATTAAATCTTTACTTGACATTAAAGATTATAATAGAAAAGTCTATGAGACTAAGTAGATTAAATACAAAGAAAAAAGTATGAATATTTGCTAAATATCTACCCCATTAACTAATATTTGTTATTTAAACATGAATGGAAAAATTATATAATGTATATAGATATATATGTTTAGAGATTGTGTATATATGTTGGCGTATTATATTTAGTATTTTGTTTTCAAATATTTATGTGTATGACATATATACGTAATTATAAAGAAAAGATGTATATTTTTATGCAAATCTTTAATGTATTAATAATAAATAATCTAAATTAATATAAACAAGCAATACTAACACTCTTCTATGTATTTATCACCATGCAAATCAATATTTTCATGTATCCATACTTTTAAAAACAACCCACAATTTCGACTGCCCAACAGTCTTCTTCAGAGTTTCTACATATAAGTATCATTATCATAACAAACTTGCAGATTATGTTTATGCATATTAAAAACTGCAAAAAATTAGTTCAAATAATTTAATTCAAATCTGATTTTTTTATATTTATATCATATTACCCACTCAACAGAAATTATTCTAAGAAACAGCAAGTCGGTATCCATTGTTAATTATCAAACCAGATTAAATAAAAGTTAGAGTTATGTTACTTTGTTTTGGTATCATCATCATCATTTACCCAACTATTCTAATTCTAAAAAAAAAGTAGGAAAAGCGAAAAAATATTAGAAAGGTGACGAATAAAACGCAAATACATGATATATGGATCCATTAATCTATCATCCTATGGTATAATCTTTTAATTTCTTTGACACCATGTTTGATTATAGATTTTTATTTTTATATTTCTGGTGATGATAATTTCTTTTGAGATAAATTTTATAATAGTACCGGTATCTTCCATGAAAATTATCCATCAAGTTAATTATAAAGTACTTTCTTATCAATTCCTGAGCAATAAATCATTTGATTATTTATTTCTGATTTAGTATAGTTGGATAAAATAAAGGAATCAAGTGCTAGAAGCTCCCGAATCAATTTCTAGCTTGGGAATAGAGTGGTGGATTGATCTTTCGAGTGAAATGGTAATAACAAGTTGCTGAAACTTTACATGAACTTGCAACCAACAAATCAAATAATTATTTTATTATCTTATAAAAATATTATGATGAATTTGCATTCCAATTTGCTCTTTTTCTAATATATTACCATTACATTCAATAAATGATTTATTGTTCATTTATTTTACATCTCCTTATGATTTAAGAAGTTTAAACTAAAAGCTTCACCGCTATTCTTTAGTTTAGCATTAAATAGTATGGGATCTACAAAATTCAAAGACCGTTCAAATTATTTTATAATTTTGTAAAGATGTGTATGAATTTCACCAGTTCATTATGAAGATACTTCTTCGTAAGTTCCATAGATATTTCTAATCATCAGTTAAAAATAAATTTATTAAATATTCGCTAAATCATATTTCCAAAATCCAGTTTTATCTATGTTTTTCAAAAGTGTTAAATATTGAGATTATGTGATAGCAAATAATCCTTTAATCCTTTAAAAAAACTTCTAATAGGTACATTATTAAAAAATTGAAGTATTGGTATTTGAAACTCAAATATCTTGCTAATTAATTTCTTTCTTGATAAAAGTATATCCAACATAGATACACCACAGAGAGAAAGAAACAGTGGAATACTTCCATTTCCTATTCTTCATTGCACACTTACAACTTTATATGCTCTTTAACTCACTCAGGATTCCCTTCTTTGACAGTCTTAAATAAATAGCATTTACTGAGACCTTTTTCCCCCCATTAGAATTAAAACCTTTCAAATTTTCACTTTTTAATTTCTGAGATATTATTTTGCATTCAGTCTACAATTGAGAAAACACTTATTTCCCTAAACAGATTAGCCAAAATTAAAAATGGAGACTAAGCTCATGTACCATCAGACATTTTTACAGCCACTTAGTCTTTGGTGGCCTTTTTGACAATATCGAATTTAGGTGAGAAGGATTTTTGGCTGTTCCGCTGAATGATTTTCAGTTTCTGTAACAGTTTACAAAGGAGTAATATATTAATTCTTAATTCTTTTTATTATTTTCATTCTAAGTTTATTTTTGTTTATATTTCAGTTAAATGTGATTCTTATTTTCCCTTATAGATCTTACATAATTGGCATATAATGTAATATTGATTCCATTTATTTTTCGTTTGAATACAAATGTGAATTGATTGGAATAAAGATCATTTTTTAATGTGGAAAAAAAAAAGACCATCTATGTTTTACAAGATTTTTTTTCATTAATGCTATGCTCTCTGAAATATTAACTCTAGGCATGGGTTCTTAAATAAATATAAAGATTTTTAAAACCAAAAAATTTGTTCAATAAGCAACAGGCTTTGACTTTTATGAATAGATACTACTTCCTAATTTGCAGGGGTATAGACCATGAACATTATATGAAGCAGAAAAATATTTTTGTTCAAGCATTAATTCAAAAAATTGATTTAATAAATAATAATAACAAACCATTAATTGTTGCTAATTTTATTTAACCTGCTGTGAATGTCATATAGATGGTCTGGATGGAAGAGGGGAAACATTTTTGTATAGGTTTTAATTATTAAAAAAAAAAAGATCTAATTAATTAAAAAACATTAGCAGAATTCAGAATTCTTTTTTTTTTTTAAGTGTCATAGCATCGTCCGGGACTCGAACCGCAACCCAGGCAACTGCCTGCAAGTGCAAGGCAGTCGCGCTGACCTCTCGACCACCAATGCAAAATTCTTCTTTTCACACAGTTTTACACAGGATATTCCAGCGCTATTAATTCAAATTTAAAAAAAAAAATTGAAATGAAAAATACTACCAAATGGAAAACTTAGTAATAAAGAATTATAAAAGATAATGTTATGTACCAGGAATTTTATTTTATTTTATGGATTCTGAATTGTTAAATTTTTTTAAATTTAAATTTAACACATTTTCCCCTCATTAAATGTTGGCTCTTTGAAGATCTACAATAATTTAAAATACTGTATGGGGCTCTATTTTAATCGGATTTAATAAACTTCTCTTTGAAAGTATATATTTCTAATAAATGAAAATAAATATTTTGATCAATTCTCTAGCAGTTGACAAAGAGGACTCGAAAAATAAATGTCTATTAATTGAGTGCCACCTGTGGAATTAAAAAAAAAGTCTCAATTTAGTCAGTTGGATTTAACTTGCTAGATGCTTGAATATCACATGACCTCCTGAGCAACTGATTATGTGATTATTATTAGTTTTTAATGTTTTTATTATATTTTACTTATATAAAATATAATACTTTGCAATTTATTTTTATTATTTAATCCTTTCATAACTTTCGTATCTTATATAACATATAATACCATGTGATTATTGGTTTTTTTTAATATTTCATTATTTTTGCCTTATGTAAGTTTATGATTTAAAATAGTGATAACTATCAATAATCCCATTATAGAGAATAGCATTTATTTATTTATATTATGCAGTTAATTAATAAGTGCGGTATGAGAAAATATTTAAAATCTCTATCCAGAACACACTCATCTCCAGACCAACTGGTTTCGAGCTTATGGATCACGTCAGTGGAGAGCTAGAATATTCTGAGCTATTGGTACACTCTCTGTATTACATTTTTGTAAATACAAGCATATAAAAGTAATGTCATATTATATATGACTTGCTTTTTTAATTATTATGCAGTTAATTAATTATACCACTTATTTAAATTAGTAAGTACCATTAATTGAAACCATTTTTTAATGTATGGATCCCAATTTATCAGATCCTTATTATATTCAATTTTTCTTCATTATCTACTTTTGTTAAACTATTTTTTTGATGTTTACAGCAGAATGAATTTTCCTAAAGGTTGGAGAATATTTTTGTGTTAATTAAATCTAGGTTAAATGGTAGTTGTGAAATTAGTAGACAGATTTTTTTTTTACCAGAGATATGAAACTAGATAATGTAAGTTTAACCATGAGAATGTAAAAGTCACTAAGCTTAAATCTCTCAAATTCATATATATATATATATATGAAAGTAAATACTGTACTCATTTTATTATTTATCTTCAGGCCGACACTCTTACTTTCATCCCATAACTCTTGCAACATTTCCCGAAGCTTTGAAGTAAGAAAAATAAAAATTACTAATCGTGAATTAGAAGAAATTAACAACTGTAAATACCTCTGTCAGATTATTAATGCTAATGGATTGGACAAAATGCTTTTGGTAGAAATAACAATAGTAAAAGTAAATGTGCCTTTGTGTTTGAAAAGAAAGGTTTTTAATTAATAGATGCGTTTACGGATCTGAAACTTGGATGCTTATGAAACATTCAGACAAGAGATGTTTGCTAGAAATAACAAACAGGTAGCAAAGACATCATTGAAAAAAATTAAGAAACTATGAATAGAATTAGGCTCAATGTATTGTTATAAGAGCATTATAATAGTTGGATTGTTCAAGTTTTAAACTGGATCTCAAGATGTAAAAGATTTAGAAAGAGATCACATATGAGAAAGGTGGATAAAATAAGGAAGATCTCTGATATATTGAAGAGGAAAGAGGCTAGGAGTCAGAGAATATAGATTAAACTTGAAGATACCATTTTGAAATGGACCAAAATGATTGAAAATGATGATAAAGGATGAAACACATACATCCTTATTGTATATAATAACTATAATTCATCAACATGACATATAACATACTTTCTTTAAGGAAGTAATAATGAAGCAATTTCTTATTTAATTCTTATAGTATTCATTCTCATGTCTAAGTTCACTAGGGGGGAAGGGATAAAAAACTGGAACTGTCTTGTTGGTTTGAGATGATTTTATTAAAGTGTTTAAAATGTGTATTATATGTTGTTGTTTTTTGTATTTCCATTTTTGTATTTCTATTTTTAAAAATGCTTTTATATATTTTAAAAAATAAACAAACAAAACAATCTTTTATATATCTATGAAAAATTTATTGCTGTGAGAATCTTAGACTTTTCAGCAAAGATGCAATCATAATGGCTTTTCTTAATATCTACTTATTGAAATGAAGATGGAAATGTGGTGGAGGATATTAACCTTTGAAGTAAGCTTGGATGGAATGGTTTCATGTAGAAATAAGATACTATTAAAGGAAATACATCTGTGTGCTTCCAAAGGAAGATTTTTTTTTTAATGAATATGTTTTAACCAATGATTACTATGGATCTGAAACTTGGACATTTGAGAGAAGAGCAGTGCAGGGTCTTCAGACCACATAGCAAAATATGAACTGGTGTATTCTGGAAATAGTAAAGAAGGATCAAAAACATATGTCTATAATGAAACAAATACTGACTTCATTGAAAGAATTAAAATGCTGAAATGAAGCTGAGTAAATATACCATTAGAGGGATGGCAATAGATAGACAAATGAAATTCTAAATTTACCCAAGAGATTGCAAACAATCATCAAGCTAATTGCATTTAAGATGGATGAATTCAATAAGGTATGTTAGCTGGAATAATTCCACACCTCAAGTGTTTGAGCGTTATGTTAAAAATAGAGCCCATTAGTTACATTAAATTGGCCAAACAGATTCCCCCCCCACACACACACACACTTTTCTTAAGATCTTAGAACTTTTACATTTATATAAATCCATAATTCCTTAATCTTTTGGAGAAGAAAGATCCAACCATTCTTCTCAGTGCAGGTGATAGATCACAGTAAATAAGGCAGGACATGAATCTGAATAAGAAAATTGCAACTAATTTTCATTCATGTTAAATGATTATGTTTGCTTCCTCTTAGCATCGATAGGATATAATGGTTGTTTTAAACTATCTTTTAGGTTTTATGACAGCTATTAAACTTATTTGGATTGAATATTATTTACATTCTCTTATTTAATTTATTTTATAAGATTTTAAATGCTTCGACCATTCCTGACAGCTCTCATCAGTCTACACAGATCACGTGATGTGTACATGGTTATCTAACATACACAAAGTTCATTACAAATGCATATGTTTGTATGTTTTAAATTTTCTGACCATGATTGATAAAGGTAATTAAATAGTAGGATATTAATAATTAAGCAACAACATATCTTTTTAATGGTAATCTGCCATTTCCGTTTACCCTTTCAACTTAAACTTATTCTAGGATTTTAATATTTAGAGCAGAATCACAAGTTTTACAATGTATACTTCATGATGTACACAGTTGTATTTATAGCCATTGAAATGTGAAGTTTAGTGAAGTAATGGAGTAGCAGAACCAAAATAAAGATCCATGGATTATAGCTCAATTACTTGGCTTTCTGTGCTTGAATGCTATATGGTCTCTCAAATAACTAACCACTTGATTATTTTTATTATAATCTTGAATTATAATAGGTGTTACTTTTAACATCCAAATGACATTTGTTATAATTATCATTGTAAATAACATTAAGAATATATTTTTGTTATTAAACTGATATTATATATTTTTGTATTATTATTATTTTACTTATATATATATAATATAAAGATATTTTGTATATGTATTTATTAATATAGATACTAAATTTATAAATATAAGCTAAAAAAAAAGATATATGGCTTTATTGCTCAGGAGTTCATAAGAAGTTCAAGCGAGCACCAGAATCAATCCTGAGATCTCCTGAATCATCTAATATCTCTTCTAGGAAGATGCCTGATTCATCTCTATTTCAATTTGTTAATTCTCTGAATGGTCTAATATCTCTTTTAGTAAAGTTGCCTAGATCATCTCCATTTCAATCTCTTAATTCTCTGAATCATCTAATATCTTATAGCAAGATGCTTAAATCATCCCCATTTCAGTCTCTTAATTCTCTGAATCATCTAATATCTCTTGTAGTAAGATGTCTGGTTAGTTTCCATTTCAATCTTTCAATCATCTAATATCTTATAGCAAGATGATCTGGATCATCTCCATTTCAATCTCTTAAATCTCTGAATCATCTAATATCTCTTATAGCAAGATGGAGCCTGGTTTATTTCCATTTCAATTTCTTAATTCTCTGAATCGTTTAATATCTCTTATAGAAAGATGCCTGGATCATTTCCATTTCAATTTCTTAATTCTATGAATCATCTAATATCTCTTATATTTAAGATGCCTGGTTCATTTCCATTTAAATCTCTTAATTTCTCCGAATCATCTAATATCTTTTATAGCAAGATGCCTGGTTCATTTCAATTTCTTAATTCTCTGATTCATCTAATATCTCTTATAGCGAGGTGCCTGGTTTATTTCCCCTTCAATCTCTTAATTCTCTGAATCGTTTAATATCTCTTATAGCAAGATGCCTGGATCATCTCCATTTTAATTTTTTAATTCTCTGAATCATCTTAATATCTCTTATAGAAAGATGCCTGATTTATCTCCATTTCAATCTCTTAATTCTTTGAATCATCTAATATTTCTTATAGCAAGATTTCTGGTTCATCTCCAATTCCATCTCTTAATTTTCTGAAACATCTAATATCTCTTATAGCAAGATGCCTGGATCATCTTTATTTCAAGCTCTTAATTCTCTGAAATGATATCAATGATATCATATATATAATATTTTAAGCATGATAAATATTTTGGGTGTGCAAAAACTTTTTAGGAATAACAGAACTGTATGTTGAATTAGGTTTTACAGTAGAATGAATGGAATTGAAATGTTTATCTGTTAATGATAGCTTTTGTAAAATTTATATTGTTAATATGTATGAGTGAATTGTTTCCTAACAATTATGTTTTGGACTAGAATCTATTAAAAATTTATTTAAATTGATAAAGTGTGTTGCTCTATTAGAATAATAAAAAAGATATTAATAATTAAATCACTTTGGAATCCCCCCCCCCTCAATTATATACAGTAAATGTAAAAAATTTGAAATATATTGTGAAGTGGTGTATAAAATTAAATAAACTATATAAACTGCTTCCTAATAGTTCAGTAGTTATTTATTTTAAAAATTATTAAGCTATTTTTTGTGAAATATATTTAAAATATTAAAATAAAATGAAGAATAATTATGTAAAATTATCATTTATCTCACATGATATAAAGTTATTAATTAATCTATGTAAAAAAAAGAAGATAGTTTGTTTAATAGCATCTAAAGTTAGTATATTCTGTTAATATTGTTAATCAGGGGAAAAAAGGAATCGCACAATAAAAAATTAGTAATTGCATAAATCATTGCTTGGGATGTCATGTGATATTTGAGAGATTGAAATGACAGGTTTAGCTTCAATCTAATTATTCTTAGCCTTCGAGTTTCTTATTCTGGTGCCATGTAAAATGACGAGCTAATCGAAGACTTATGTTAAATTGTTGTATTAAGTTGCAGTATCTAAAGTGTGTGTGTGGAGGGGGGGGGAATGAAAAAAGGAATCAAAAATACAATTAAAATTTATTTAAACTATTTGCAGTTCTTTCCAAGTTCCCTATGGGACTATCTCTTAATCAATTCATGTGTTACATGCCATAGAGTTTTACTATTCACCTCAAATGTCTAGATCTCAAAATGTGATATGAAATGTGACCATATTTTTTACTTTGTAGATTGTCTTAGATTTTCTCCATCATAGATTGTCTTAGATTTTCTCCATCACAAAATCTTGAAAACATTTTTGTGATCTATGGCTTCAATGCCATGCACAGTTTGAATAATTTCAATAATTTGAGTAACATTTTTGCCCAATTCAAAACCAAATTCAATGTTAGCGCATTATTTCATCACAGTTAGGATATGAAATGTACTATCACATTTTACATCATGACTCCTGCTCCTTCAATTTTTGTAATGATTAACTAATCTATGTTGCTAGGTAACACATATATTGATCTAGAAATGCCACTGCAGAGAAAACCCAGTCCTTTTTTCATTAAAACATACTGGATATAAAACTTTTAAAGTGTATTGCTTTTTAATTAATATTCATATGAAGCATGTGCTACAAATGCACTAGGAAGAATAATGTACGTATTTGTAAGCTTGAATAATCAACGAAGACTGAGTAATAGTGCTATTGTACTCATGTCACATAGTATAGCTTCTGATTATTGGTCATCTTCTGTGAGACCTATTGGCAGACATCTTTTTCTTTATTATACTATTCAAACCAATAGTCAGATGTAGATATAGGATTACCATCTTATGATTGTCCAATTAAATGTATGTAGAGAAAATTAATGAATGCCGACATTGTCTTCCTGTTAATTATTTAAGATTACAGTAGATGATTCTAAAGTAGAATAAATGTCTGCTCCTAATGCAGACTTTTCTACATTAAATAAGCAAGTCAAAGGTGTTGCTTTATTGGGTATATTTATTGTGAACAGCAAAAAGAGCGCAAATAATGTTGATAGCAAAGGTTTTATAGATTTTTGCTTGTATTGATATATTAAATATAAAGTAATGCATTGATAAAAAAGTAATTACAAATGCAAAATTAATTTCTGCATTTAAAATTTTTGAAAATTGAAAGTAGAGTTAAATGAAAAGAAAAACACTTATTAGTAAGGAGGGGTAGTAAGATATTTAATTAAAATTCACCGATCATTATCTAAATGGATTAGGACATTTTTGTAAATTGATGTTTTCTTATATTCAAAAAGTACACCACTAGGTCACAGTATGAAAAAGTATAAATTGTAAGATTTGAATCTATTCTTAGCCAATGAAGATATCATCATCATCAACCATTATCAATCCACTGCAGGATGAAGGTCTCTCCAAGTTTAATCCATCTTTGTTAGCTTCTCTTCTCCACATCACCCCTGCACACTTTCTTATTTCATCCATCCATCTCACATGTGGTCTCTTTCTGGGTCTTTTACAATCTCTTGGAATCCAGTTTAAAATTTCAATTGTCCATCTATTATCATCTCTTCTAACAATATGTCCAGCCCAACTCCACTTCAATCTTTTAATTTTTTCAATGAGGTCAATAACACCTGTTTGTTCTCTTACCCATACATTGCGTTTTCGATCTCTTCTTGTTACTCCCAACATGCATCTCTCCATACTTCTTTGAATGGTCTGAAGTCTTTGTATTGCTCTTCTATTAAGTGTCCAAGTCTCAGATCCATAAGTAAGAACTGGTAAAACACATTTGTTAAAAACCTTCCTTTTCAAACACATAGGCATATTCCCTTTTAGTATCAAGTTATTTCTACCAAAAGCACTCCAACCAAGTTTAATTCTATGATTAATTTCTTCCATTATGTTTTCATCTGTATTAATAATCTGACCAAGGTATTTGTAACTGTTAACTTCTTCTAATTCATCATAATCAATCTTTATTTTCATATTTTGAGCAAATTGATTAAACATTACTTTAGTCTTTTTAACATTTATCTTTAGTCCTACTTTCCTACTTTCATCTGATAATTCCTGCAACATATCCTGCAGCTCTGAAGCATTATTTGCAAAAACAACTACATCATCTGCGAAATCTAAATGACTTAAATAATCTCCATTTACTTTCACTCCTTTAGTTTCCCATTTTAATCCACAAAATACTTCTTGCAGCACTGCTGTAAAAAGTTTTGGAGATATGGAGTCACCTTGTCTTACACCTTTCTCAATGTTGACTTTCCCAGTATCATTATGTAATCTAATTGTTGCTGTTGCATTTTTATAAATATTCTTCAAAATATGACAATATCCTGGATCTATACCTTGATGATCCAATGCTTTAATCACTGAAGAAATGTTTATAGAATCAAATGCCTTTTCATAATCTACAAATCCAAAACATAATGACAACTCATATTCATTCGTCCTTTCTATAACTTCTCTCAACACCTGGATATGATCTACTGTACTAAAACCACTTTTAAATCCAGCTTGTTCTCTTGGTTGGTGGAAATCCAATGTTCTCTGTAGACGAGTTGTAATTATCTTGGTAAAAATTTTATATAAAACTGATAAAAGGCTGATAGGTCTGTAATTTCTAATATCTTCTTTATCACCTTTTTTAAATATTAATATTATTACTGCATTCTTCCAATCATCCGGTACATCTTTATCATTTAGACATTTGGTATATAACTTTGCTAAAAAAATTTCTATTTCTTCACCTGCTTCTTTTAATATATCAATTATAATTCCATCATTACCTGGAGCCTTTCCTTTCTTCATACATTTAATTGCGTATCTCACTTCTTCATTTAAAATTCTGGGCAATTCGGAAGATGTAATAGATATAGGAGGTACTTGTTCTTTATTACTATATAATTCTTGATAAAAATCTACCAATTTCATGATGTCATCTCTCTTTTTAGTAACAATTTCCTCATTTTTTCTTATTGTAGATATAAATTTCCTACCAATACCAATATGTTGTTTTACATTCTTAAGACTTTTATTTTCTTCTACAGCTTTCCTTGCTAGTTCACAGTTATACTTTCTTATATCATTTTCAACTCTTTTCTGCACCATTTTACAAAATTCGAGATATTCAATTCTTTTTAATGCATCATTTTTGTATATCTTCATATTCCTTCTTTTCTTCATAAATTCTCTAGTCTCAGTAGAAATTTTATTGGTCAATTGCTGCTTTTTTCTATCAGCTATTTTTGTTGCAGTTTTTAAAAGTGTATCAGTTATTTTCATATTAATTTCATTCAAATCTGAATCATGTTCAAAATCTACTAATACTTGAAACCGATTTGTAAGTTCTAATTTAAATTCATTGGAATGTTTCTGAAGATTAGGAATATCAACTGTAAATATTGTTTTTCTTAATAATTTTTGTGTCTCTAGTTTCACATTAACACGTATCTTATACCTTACTAATCGATGATCACTTCCTGTGTTAAATTTATTAAGAACATTACAATCTTGAAATATGTATTTCCTGTTAGTCAAAATATAATCCAATTCTGCTGTACCTTCATTTGGATGCTTCCATGTCCATTTCCTTTTAACATTTTTCTCAAAAAAAGAATTCATAATATAAAGTTTTTCTTTTTCTGCAAATTCCACAAGTCTATGTCCTCTCTCATTTCTATTACCGTAACCAAAATTACCTACAGCACTTTCATCTTTCATTTGTTTACCAATTCTAGCATTAAAGTCTCCCATAACAATTTTAAAATGTTGTTTACTCTGATCAAAAGCCTTTTGTACATCCATATAAAAATCTTCTACTACTTCATCACTATGAGAACTTGTTGGGGCATAAACCTGAATTATCTGCATTTGGTATCTGCTATTAAGTTGTATAACTAATCTTGCCACTCTGTCCAATACACCATCAATCTCCAAAATATTGTTCTTCCACTTTTTATTTATAATGAATCCTACTCCACTTGTATTTCTAATATTTGTGCCTTTATAATAGAGTATATGTCCACTTTTTAAATCAATTGTCTCTTCACCTTTTCTTCTAACTTCACAAAGTCCAATAATGTCCCATTTAATATATGAGAAGTTAATTCATGGTAGTGGTTTGTTAGCAGCTGTGTAGTTATTCCAAGTGCAACAGTGGCAGAATATTTATCCTAGATCTTAACATTCCCTACTTTTCTCAGGATAAAATTCAGGTTCTACAGGCAACTTATTGTATAATTTAATATTCAAATTAGCTAAACAGATTTTTTAAAATATTTTTATTCTGTCGTTGTATGATGCTTGAACCATCCTCAAGTAATGTTTTTTTTTATATTTGCAAATTATGACAGCTTCTTTTAGATGATCTATTCTTGGTCAGTTGCCATAAACAACTTATTTGAAGTGATCCCATAACAAGTAATCCATAGGAGTGAAGTCAGATGATGTAAGTGTTTATTCAATGGACTTATATTGTGGAATATATTTATCTAGAAATGTTTTTTTAATAATTTTGGATGATAATTGTAAATATGGTGCTTATCTTGCCAAAATGACACGATTGCTTATTATGACATTGGAATATTAATTTAATTCATACATTAGAAGTATTTGCTGAATATGAAGTTATGGTTCACTTGTTACGATATTAGAAAAGGAATGTGGTCTAATTAATCTTTTCTTTTCAAAAAGTAATACATACTATGATTTGTTGATTACTTGGTTATATCTTTCCATTATTCAATATCAGTGACTTACTTTTATAAAATATATCTGTTATCTCATAATTACCTAGAATCTTGAATTGAACAGCTTCTTGTGTCTTTGAAGCTATTAAACAGTTTTCAAAATATCTTGGGATCTTTCCAAGAGGTCAGCATTGAATTCTTCAACTGGGCAGTGCCCTGTAAGATCAGTAATATATATATATATATTTGATAATTTGTAAACCATACTTTGTAATTGAAAAAGTGAATGCATATTTGTGATTTGTGAAATAAAATATTTTGAATTTGTGGAAGTTACTAGTTGAGCAAATACTTTCATTCATCAAGCCCTAATGATGATGGACTTATGTATGTGAGTATGATGATTGGTTTTCTCTCCGAGCTACTTAAGGACCATTTCTGAATCAATGCATATATTACATAGTGATGTAGTTGGTTATTCACCACAAAAATCTTAAGGCACTAGTGTGTCTAGATCACAACTTATGATAGAATATGAGGGGTTTTGTTTTTATCTTAATGGTTTATCATCAGTGCTCTCCCTATCATCGTGAAAACATGAAAATATTTGTACAACTTATAGCTTCATTGTCTTAGACAATATAAGTCATTTCAAATGTCTAACAATTTTGCTTAGTTTGAAACAAAATTTAATATTAGTGTATTATTCCATCTTGAGTTAAGATATGAAGTAGTCATATTTTATATTGTAACTTATAATCCAAGCATTCTAACCCCTTAAAATTTTTATATTTAATAGCTAAACTATGTCACTATACAGCACATGTTAACCTGAAACAACTACAATCCAATTTTTATCGCTTCTAAGAAAAGTTTATTTTATATTATTTATCATTATAAATTTAATAAGCATAATAAACAAATTAAAAAATATAACCATAAAATTACATAAGTGGAAAAGTGTAATTACTTTTATTTAGAATAGCTTCTAACTGGATTTTTTTTTTCCAATCAGTTATTATAATGAAATAAATTTGCTTTTTATTATTGTAAATACTAGTTGCATTAAGTATTATGACATTTCTCTAAAAAAATTAGGGAAAAAATTAGTAATAATTTTCAAAAGACAAAGAAAATTTATATCCTTTTAGATTAAAAGCAATATCAGATATTGCTAAATTCGAAAAGGGAACTATAACTATATTAAGTAAATTCAAACTAATTTGATTTTTGCAAAATAGAGACATATTTAGGAAAGTAATGAAACATACACATGTTCAATTAAAAAAATTATATGAAATTAAGGAATTTGAAAATTTATACTGATATCACATATTGGTGTGATATTATATTGTTGTGGGTTAATTCAGAGATGGCACTGCAGGCAGCTTGGAAAGAACCAATTACCAGTCATATTTTCACTGAAATCCATATATTCAGGATACTTCCAAGTTGTAATAAACATCAAATGGTTTTTGCTCAGAAATTACCATGAACATCAGAAGTGACAGAATTTAGCTGCAATATGGACCTTAAGCTTTAGAATCTGCCATTTTATTAATGTGCCAAATATCACAGGGTACTTTATTGCTAAGACTAATTTTTTTCAGTAGCATCATTTATTTTGTCGTCCTAAGCAGTTAGCACAGCTATAAAAGTGGTGACTCAAGTTTAAAGGTTGTCGGATTGATTTCCACCTCAGTAAATGCAAATTAAGTAATATCCTTATTTTAGTCAATTATTAACAAAATTGATTATTCTTAGCTATTATTTTGTTTTTCAAATACATGACTTTCTGAGAAATTGACATACAGTAAATAAGGGTACTGATGGATTCTGGTATCTACATTCAATCTTATGTTTAGTGATTCTTTAAATACTTTAAGCTGATATCATGAAACAATTCTGGGATAAGTAATTGATAAATTTAAGATTTTTTTTTTTGGAGAAAGGATTTCAAATAAAACCACTAGGTAATACTGACTTACAAATTAATTTACTATTAATTCAGAGTATAAGTTTAAACTTTATTACTAGTCTTTGACTGGTTTGTTTTCAAACTTTTAGTATTATTTGTCTTTTCAATTTCAGTCAATTATTTGAAAATTGATTTCTTACAAAGTGATGATGATGATGATGGTGACAATGACAATATAAATGAACAACTAACATTTTAGGTTTTAGATTTGTGTCTTAAATAGAAACATTTTAACAATATAAATGGAAAACACAAAGGTTTTTTTAAACATTGTTTTATAAAAACGACACAAAAAGATTTATTGTAACAGTATGAAAATATATCATTTTTATTCTTTCTGTTGTATTTTTTTTTTTTTAACTATTTACAGACCTATATTTTATATATGTAAAGTAGTTTGACTCTTAAATTTATTGACCACTTATTCCAGTATTGTTTCATGACATCTATTGTCAGTGAATTTTAAAGAATCAATTAAAGTAAAAATGGAAATGTAGATATCCAAATCCATTGGTACTATAAATAAATATCCTATTTCATCAGATACCTTTGTTGATAACTTGTTTAGTCTTCTGCCATAGTTATTCATTTGCAGTTCCTCAGCTTTGCTATTGTCTTGCATTGTCAGTAATAGTTGAGTTGTCTTTAAATTTGTTTGTTAATGGTTAATTATGATTCTGAGATATGCTCATGTTTATCTGCCAGATTTAAAGTTTTTTACATTTTAACTAAAAAATGGTCTCTTACTTTTGTGGCATGAATCTGCTTTTTATAATTTTTTTGATGACTCCTTCTTTTGAAACATACAGCTGATTTTTTACTTTTCTTTATTCGTCAACCATTATCAATCCACTGCAGGATAGTCTCTCCAAGTTCAACCCATCTCCGATCTTTAGCTTCTCTTTTCCACATCATCCCCTCATACTTTCTTATTTTATCCATCCATCTCACATGTGGTCCCTTTCTGGGTCTTTTACAATCTCTTGGAATCCAGTTTAAGATTTCAATTGTCTATCTATTATCATCTCTTCTAGCAATATGTCCAGCCCAACTCCAGTCTTTTAATTTTTTCAATAAGGTCAGTTTTACAAACTCTTGGAATCCAGTTTAAGATTTCAATTGTCCATCTATTATCATCTCTTCTAGCAATATGTCCACTCCAACTCCACTTCAGTCTTATAATTTTTTCAATGAGGTCAGTAACACCTGTTTGTTATTAAATCAATATATATATTCTGATTTAATGAAAGTACTTTATGACTTTTTCTGTTTATTGTTTATTATACTACAATATATTTTACAAAAGATATGATACATATTATATACAGTATAAAACGTTTTGGGAAAAAAATGCAAAGATAATATTCTATACATGTGCTTTTTAACTGTGGTGCTGAACTGCATTTTAAAATGTAAAGAAAACATGATTTAATAAATCCACATTTGAGTCTTGAACATGTGAAATTTATGAAGAAAAAAAATGGTTGCCATTATATTGATATTCATAAAATTTAATAAGTTTATAAATTTCATTGTTTTTATTATTTGTATGTTTACATTTTTTTTTTGTTTATTTATATTTTTTTTAGTAGCATATAACTGAAATTATATATTTTGATGCAGCATACCTTGTGGTTTTATTGTATTTTAAATGCAGTTAGGATGTAATGCTTTTGGTAGAAGTAATTTTGTATTAAAAGGAAATATGCTTATGAGTTTGAAAATAAATATTTTAAATACATCTGTGTAACTATTTTTTTTACTTTTGGATGTGAGACTTGGGCACTTAGCAGAAGAGCAATACAGAGATGGTAAATCACTCAACGAACTAGGGAGAAAATGTATATTAGGAATAGCAGGAGATCAAAAATGAAATACACGAGTGAAAGATTAAACAGATATTGTCATATTAAAAGAGTTGACATACTGTAATGATGCTGGACTGGACATATTGCCAGAAGAAATAATAATAGATGCACAAATTGGATCCCAAGCGATTGTAGAAGACTTAGAAAGAAACCACGTGAAATGAATGAAATAAGGAAATTTGCTGGTGCAGAGTGGAGATTAGAGATCAGAGAAACTCGATTAAACTTGGAAATACCTTCATTATGCAATGGACCAATTATGGTTGAAAATGATGATAGGGATGATTAACAGGTGAACATGCATGAGAGATTCATGACAATCAACTATTAAAATGAAAACTTAATTAACGACTAAAATTCCAGGCCATGCTTAATTGCTTACTAAATCTCTGGTACAAAATGTTATTAAATAAGTATTAACAATATCACATGGTCACCATTTCTTATGCTTGCTTATAACTATTATTAAAACAGGCAAATTCTCTATACGTATTGCCACTCAGTGCAAGCCAGAGTAATCAATGGATGCCAAAAGGCTTGTGCATAAAATCCACATCTAGTGCCTACTCATCCAATATCTCCAGACTAGATTCTGGCTTGTGGCATTCATCCATGAGGAGCCTTGGATCTGAGAGCACTGCATCTAGATCTTAGGATCTAATGCAACCCTCCAGGAGCTACCTTTTATCTCTCCTTAATTACAAAACTATGAGTCTTAAATTGAAAACATTATATTTTCAATTCAAGCTCATTAGCTTATATAGTCATATAAGTCTGAACTCAGTTCAATACCTATATTGATTACTTTGCACTGAGTGGCAATAGGTATAGAGAGTTTTGCTTACTTCATTAACAATATACTAGACATTCTTTTTTTTTTTTTCTCTCCTATCATGCAATTCATTATATACGGTGTTAATTGCCCAGAATCTTTCTCATCACAAAAGAAAACAGAATTAAGTTGAGTAGTAGATTTAGATTTTGTTTATCTTTACTTTAATATGTTGCTTAAGATGTATAGCAAACCAATCTTAGTTTCTCAGTAGCGAGCAATTAAGTCTACCACTTACAATAGACTACACCATGAGATGTTTATCAGCCTATTTTTTTCTAATCTTGGCATTATTTGTCAATCTATTTAAAGACAGAGATCTGTATCTCATATTTAAGTCATTGGTAATAGCCTTTCTCAATTTTGAAATATAATTCAGGAATATAAAGCAGTCAAATCCACTCATTAATTTAATCTTATTATATTTTAATTTAAATAACAAATTCATATTAATTATAATTCTTAACATTGTGTTTATCTATCTCAAATTTATATGAATGAAAATTATGGTACAAAAAGCATTTAAATTCTGAAAGTTTATCATGGCAAAAAGAGTAAAAATTTCCTTACATTCAAATGTTTTGCCATCGAATTGATTACTATATATATATATCCAGAAATAGATATAACTAAATATTTTACCCATTTTCATATGCACTGTCCATTGTAAACCGGAACTCTCATTCAAATATTTAAACACATTTTTATTTAAAAATTTTGAACCCTATTTAAATACATCACTGTACATTTTTTTATGGAATGGCTGCATAATATAACTTTCAATTTCTGATATTGCCAAACTACAAACTACTTTACTTACCACCATATTTATTGGCCAGCCCTTTTTTTCTCGAAAGAAATTCATTTAAGTAACTTGCCATAACATTCTGATCTATCCACGCCAACACATAAATAGTAAATGTTTTCTTATGCTTATTTGAATCCACCTTAATAAAAGCTTTTTTTTTTTTTTTTGGATTCTCAACAATCTGTTGATCCATATAATTTGCATACAACCAAAGAAAGGCCTTAATATAATTAGCAGTTGTTTTAGCAGGACTTAATACTTTTACAAAATTAAAAATAGACTTCACAAGCTTACAGAAACTCATTATCTCTTGTAATTATTTATCTGCAATTGGGAAACATTATGATAATGGCAATTTCCAAAATCAATTATCACTCTAAGAAGTTTGTTTTCTTTATACAATTTAATGTTAGCAATAAAGATTAGTTTATTTGTATATGTATAAGTCATACAAGAAAACCATTTTGACTAAATAATTATATAGACTTGAAATTTGTTAAGTGGAGTAAAAATGTGATCTGACTTTTTTTAAATTATTAGATCTTATCTTTACTTTGCTTTAAATGAACTTTAAATCTATTTATAGATATGTATAATTAACAATTAAGAGAGGGCTAGGTTTATGAATCACACCAAATGATCTTTTTTTTATAAACTTATTTAATTTAGTCCTTTTTTTTTTTTTTTGTCTGTCTGGAGTTTAACACACTTCTAAATTTCTGGTATACATAAAACTTAGTATTCATTTGTATTTCCAATAATATATTTTTTAGAGTTGGCAAACAATTTTAGTTAAAAATTAGTGAAAAGTTTACATTTTTAATCTCATAAGGGGATGTGATGCGCTATGGCTTCTCCTTTATTGAAAGTCAGGAATTTCTCAGCCACTATACCCAGAGAAACCTGTTGCCACCTTACTTTCCCTTTCATTTCCCACTCTAAGTTTTTCTCATATTCTTCTCTATCCTGTTCCATCCTATTTCCACATCATCATCTTTGTCCACTCTATGGCCTTTATATCTAGACCCCCTTTTTCCAAACCCAGCATAAAAAAAAACCAAGAACCCACTTTCTGTAAAATCATTTTGTTTATTCTCCCCCAACTTCATTATTTGTACCTTTTCTTCTTGTATTTACATTCAATTAACAAATTTATATTATTTTGCATATCTTCGTTACATAACTTGCAGAATAAATCACCCACATTTCTCCATTTTTGTGTATATTCCCTTGTTGCTAACGATCCTGTTCGAACTTTAAACAGTAAGCTACTTTCCTTGCTATTATCATAAATTAATTCACAATCAATATTTAGTTTACTTCTATATATATTTTAAACTCTTTTTACTCTCCTTACTAGTTCTCCATTTCTTCAACTTCCTATTTTTTATTAATACATCTGTTTTTCTGTACCATTCTTTGCTACTATAACATTCAGAACTCTTTACAATATTTCCATCGAACATTATTAAATTTAATAAAATCAATAATAATTATTTCGTTATATTTTTTATAAATACATTTCTTGATATAATAAAAATTACAAAAAGCAACAAAGGGTTTTTATTTTATGAAAAAAATTTTAAACTTAAGTTTTTCTCCAACATTTCAATCATATTACATGGTTATGATTTGTTTATTTTACTTGCTTACTTTCCTGTATAAGAGAAGGTAGATACACAGAGAAGTAAGGAAGAAGAATAAACAATCCTTGTCAATGTGATAATAAGTTGGACCATTTCCATCATCTATCATTAAATGTTAAATGTCTAGAAAATTTACACTTTTCCAAATACAATCAACTGTCAGTAATAACTTAACAACGATCCAACATATTATCATATCTAAAATACCATCATCACAAACCTTCAGGCAAATTCTTGACAATGACCATTAATATGATCGAAACATTCGAGGAAAACTGAAATATAAAAAATGGTTCATAAAATTTGAAAAGGAAAAGTGTAATAAAGAATTTTTTACAATTTTTAACACATTATTAAATTGTATATATATTTTTTAAAAGAAGTGTTTTTATTCACATAAAGGTGGGGAAAAAAAAGCAATAAAATTTTTTTTTTTCAGCTTTCCCAGTATTCTTAGCATTATGTGACCAAAAATTAAAACCTCCACAAACAATTGCACAATAAGAAGCTCATAAAAATTGATTGAAAATGTAGGTAGCTATGACTGTTTCTAAACATAATACCATAAAAAAAAAATGTGTATGGGTTTATTGATAAGGAGTTCATAGGAAGTTCGAGTGCCAGAACTGATCCTGGAACCTCCAGATCCCAAGTCAGATACTACCAACTGCGCAGGATAAAAAAAATGCTAATGGCTTTAATGCTCAAGAGTTCATAAGAAGTTTGAGCACCAAAGCTATGAGCACCAGAATCAATTTTGGGACTTTCTGATCCCAACTTGGACATTCTACTAACCATACCAAACTGTGCAGGTGACATAATACCAAGAATACTGTGAAAACTGGAGAAAATGTTCTTTTTAGTGCATTTATAAAGTGCTTCTTTAATTTTTTTTTTATATTTTTTATTGAAGGCTTTGGTTTTTAAATATGTAAGATCTTTATTTAATTTCATATAATTCTTAGGCCTAAGACTTGAACTTTCTCCCATCCACTGAATGAATAATATATCCCATCTTTCATCTAATAATAATTTAAACTTTAACTATTTTGATCTTTCATACACCCTATGTATTTAATACAGAAACTTTGCATTAGTTCCATACTGTGTAATTAATTTACCTATATCAACTTGTAAATATCGTCATAGTCCTCCTTGGCCTTTGGGCCAAGATAGTTATTAATCAATGGAATTTCTAAGCCTTAAATATAGGGTTGACTTACTTTATATTCCTAGCAAATTATGCATATGACGCACTGCCTTAAGGCATTAGTGTAATCTTTTATTTATGTTTCTTTTATACTTGCATTAATTTGCCTATCATAATTTTCTTATGCAGCTCTTAAGACTATGTTATTGATCTAATATTTTTCTATATACATGGCTTGCACACCACATTTATGTGTATTCATTGAAACTTTCTTATTGACATAACTTTATGCTATCATTGATTTCTCTTGTATCTACCCTAAGATGTAAATAAAGTTTTAATTTTGAAAGTAAGATCTTTATTACTCCCCCCCCCCCATCTTTTATCATTATACTCTCCCATTATGCGTTCATATCTAAAAATATATCAAAATTCCTCTTCTACTTTTTATAATTTTTTTTTTCTTTTTAGTAAACAGCTTTTAATCCATTTTACTGGATAACATGTTAATTAAAGGCTAACTTGATATATTGAGATGTTTGGATAAATCGCATTAAATTAAGAGTGTGGGATTCAATGTCAAGCTATTATTGATGATGATCGCTGTTGACTATTTTACTGTTTAGTTATCTCAGTAGTTTTAATTTTATCTTATTCCATACAACTATATATTGCATACAACTTATACTCATATATCAAAACACATACCTGTAATCTGCGTATATAATTTATGTAGTTGCTTATATTTTATAAAAGAAAATAGTGAATTATTTAGATTTGATATCATCACCACTTTTGCTTTTACAGATCTCTCAACAATATGTAAATAGTGTGTGTGTGTGCATGTTTACACATTAAAACAAAACAATTTGAATGGTACTAAACTGATAACAATTATTGTTATTCTATTTTTTAAAAAAATATTTATTACATTTTTAAAATGTGATTATCATTTTTTTTTTGTTTCCTTCTGGTTACGAACCACGTATTATAAATTACATTTGTTTCCGCATATAGATGATTCATACAGGATCTATTGATATAGATAGATCTTTTTTCTTTCCATAAACATATACTGTATTTTACTGTTTATAAGTGTGTGTGTGTGTGTGTGTGTGTGAGAGAGAGAGAGAGAGAGCTTTGAAAACTCCTCGCTAAAATTTATTTTTAATAGGAAAGATTTATTTTGAAAACTAATTAATATGTAGTTTACTATTCTCTTTAAACCATTTTTTTTTACATATTGTCACCCCAGAATTCAACTGGTGATACTCCAGTTCTCCATTATTTATTCATTCTTAGGTAATATTTAATCTAGAAAATTGTCCACCCATATGATTCATCACATCGAGGAGAAAAATTAAGAACATTAATGAAAATTAGTTTCCCGTAATGTGTAAATTACTTAGAGAGATATTGATTCTTAATTGAAAACGTGTGTGCTTTGTTTATAGTTTTATCTAAATTAAAAGAACCTTTGCCATTCCTGAGTCTCGAATAATTCGAATTGAACAATTAAAAGTAATTATAATTTAACAATTGTCTTTAAAATGCCATCTGAATAACTGCAACAAATTATTAGATGAATTGTGCTTATAATATTTATTATTGTGAATATATTGTTTAAAATCGATTACTATACTGATAATACAGAACAGATAAAGTGAAAAATAAAAGATAATTACAATCAAACAGACATTTATTAAAATACATTTAATTCGATCAGAGTTTTCTTATAAATGTTAAATAAGAATACTACTGTGTAAAATAGGCCAGTAAGACTATCCATAGTAATGGCAAAATTAGTAAAATTATTTACAAAATCGATTGTTAGATGTTATGAAAATCTTGATATATAACTAAAACTTATAATTGGGTTATTTATTTATAATTGTAGAACATAAATCGATAATGTTCTAAAGAATGTATGTATTGTTGATTTACACTTTTATGCATAGCAAGATGTCAGATATCTGTTTAAAAGAGTAGCCCTGATTTATGTTTCACAGTTGACTGTGCACTCATCGAGTACCAAACTCGATTAATGCCAAACTCTTTTAAGACCGATTGCTAGTATTCATTATGTTATATAAACTCTAGATTTAAAGAAGGAGCTTCATAGCATATACTGCAAATCAGAGTTCAAATCTAGGGTGGGTGAACTACAAATTTTTCAGATTTTAAGCAGGCATAGAATGTTTTAATTTTCAGATATTTCATCCGTAGCCAACCCAGAATTGTAATCAAACAATTATTCTTCAGTTGGTATTTATGCCTACTAAAAGGTAAAACAGGGAAATTACTTAAACCCTCGCCAGATACTTACTTTCTCTACTATTTTTTTTTTTTTTTTTGTGGGGAGGTGGGTGGTGTTGAAGAGGCATCTGGTCCACATTGGCCCATTTAAAATCCTTTATATATATATGTCAACTGCGTTGATCGGGAAGCGAACCGGGCCAACTCCTTGGAATGCAGCTATGCTAACCGCTAGGCCATCAACGCTTGACCAAAATCCATTTTACCATTACATTAATACAATATGTATATATGAGACTGATTATCTCCAAGAAAATATCTAGCAACTCATGCATGTAGTATATATAAAAAATGTTTTTATTGCAAAAGCAAGCGATTTAAAGCATTATTATTTTATCCCCCCCAATATTCTCATATATTAATCATTTTATAATATGTCAGAAATTAATTTAATAACATTTATTGCCATAATTGATTTAATAATGTTTTTCTGGCTTGTTAAATGGATAAATTATTTAATTTTATTCCTCTGCATTTTTACCAAACTTTAATGAACTTTGTTCTATGTATACACACATGTATATCTTTTTAATATACCTCCTGCTTGGGTGAAAGTCAGATCGCTAGAAATTAATTAGTGGGAGTCAGCAAATTTTGATCACATGACATTGTAGACTTATTTTGAAGTTTTAAAAACTGATTTCATTTGCTGTAGTGACAGGATGTATGTATAATTATTAGAATGGTAGATTCTGGAGCTCAAGGTTCGAATCATGGTCCAATTCTGTCACTTCTGGCATTCCCCACTAGAAAAGCCATTAGATTATTTTTTATCCCACTAATATATATAGTGGTTAGGTGAAGTAAAAAAAAAAAAATGCATTTAACATAAAAATAATTGGATAGTCTGGCTTGGGATATACTACTACCTGAAATGAAGTTTTGATTTTTTGATGTTTTTTTGCTTTTTGGGTCTTGAGTTTAACATCAAGAAACGTCATGATCTTTCTTCTCAGCTGCCTGATAACTCTTAACTGAAATATCAGTTGAATTTTCTTGAAGGCAGAATAAATGTGTATGTGAATATATTTATTTATTTTTTTAATATTTACAATCATGACAGATAAAACTAAATTATGACCCTTATTTCAAGGAAGCTGTAAATGCATCAGTCAAAGCAGCAGTTGGAGCCAAAGCAGAGGGTGCTAAGAATCCCAATTGCGAACCTAGGATGCCATTTGATGACCTTTTATTTAAGTACTTACAAATACAGATCACTTCCAAGTGAAGGAAGATTGAATAAATTGGAGAATGGGATATTGTTGAACTTTATGAAGTTAGAGAAAAGATGAAGAGGTAATTGATTTAAAAAGTAGACATGTATTATACTGTAAAGGCAAAAGTAGTGGAAACTCATGTGGAGTAGGATTCATTGTAAATAAAAAATATAGGAACAACATTGTGGAGATTGATAGTGTATTATATTAAATAGAAGGGTCAGATTAGGTATTAAACTTAATGGTAGATACCAAATACAGATAGTTCAGGTTTACACCCCCAACAAGTTTTCATTGTGATGAAAAAGTGAAGGATTTTTATATGGATGTACAAAAATCTTTTGATCATACCAAATTGTCATGTAAACAATTAAAAATGAAAGTGCGGAGAGTGAACTTAATTACGCTGATAGAAATAAGAGGAGGACACAGCACAGATTTGTGAAGTGTACAGAAAAATAAAAACTTCATACAATAATTTTTTTCTTTAAGAGGAGTGCTAAACAGAATTGACATAGAAGCATCCAAATGAAAGTGCAGCAGAATTGGATTATATTTTGACCTATCAGAAAATATATATTTCAAGTTTGCAATGTTCTTAATAAATTCATACAGGAAGTGATCATTCATTAGTAATGTGAAATAAGTTAAACTAGAGAGAGAAATATTAAGAAAAACAGTATTCACAGTTGATATTTCTAACTTTCACGTTACAATGAATTTAAATTAGAACTTGGAAATCATTTTAAAATATCAACATATTTTGAACATTATTCAGATTTGAATGAAGTCAATAGAAAGATAATTGATACACTATTTAAATCAATAATTGATCAGTAAAATTTCTACTGAGACAAGATCACTTATTAAGAAAAGAAGGATTATATAAAAATGATAAGATCGAATATCTAGAATTTTGTAAATTGGTACAAAAAATAATTAACAATGAGTGAATTAGCAAGAAAAATTATAGAAGAGAATAAGTGTCAAAAGTATAAGTAACATCATGGTATTGATAGGAAATTTATTTCTGTAATAAAAAGAAAAGACAAAAGAGAAATATAAATATATGGAAACATTGGAATTGAATAGTAGTAAAGAACAGCAACAAAAAATATCCCAGACAATTATTATATCTTGTAAATTGTTTAGCATTTTAAACAAACTAATATATATGCGCTGTATGCACATATAATGAAGCTAGAACATAATATAAAACTATTAAATTATAAAGCTTAGCGCTTTCAAGAGACAACTTGCTCTCATATTCATAACTGTTGTTGATGTAACTGCGTTGTAGAAATGATAATGGAATTTATACAGATTGATGCAAATGAATTATAATTGTCATTTCCGAGACAGAGCAAAGCATGCTTTTCTTCTATTGATGGATCTGGGGTCACCAGCCATGTGAAGTGTCTCTCCAACCCTGCATCAGGCACCATGTACCTTGGAGAACATGGTACTGGCAGTGATGGGTTTCCAAACCCATGGCCTGATGCCCCCTGCCCCACTCCAGCTTTACCATAGACACACTTGTCCCAAGCCACTGAAATGAGATATGCCATTAAATCTATAAAGAAAGGGAAAAGTCTGTAATAATGGAATTATAATCAATATTTTAAAAGAAACAGGTGAAGAAATAGAAAAATTGTTGATAAAGTGTTTCAGAGGATTGACAGAATGCAGTACTAATATTGATATTTGAAATGTCTTCTTTTGCTTCTATCAATATTTTATCAGTTCTATATATAAAAAAATTCCAGATAATTGCAAATCATTTACAGTGAACTTTGGATTTTAATCAACCAAAAGCTGGTGTTAAAAATGGTTTTAGCAAGTGGATCACATCCAAATATTGAGAGAAAGTCATAGAATGGATCAATGAATATGAATTATCATATGCTAATTATCATATGTTTTGGATTTGTAGATTATGAAAAGGCATTTGATTCTATAAGCATTTCTTTAGTGATTAAAGCATTGGATCATCAAAGTATAGAACCAGGATATTATATTCTGAAGAATATTGAGAAGGGTGTACTAGGATGATTCCGTATCTAGAAAACTTTTTAACAGTTTTTCAAGAAGTATTTTGCAGATTAAAATGGGAATCTAAGGGATTAAAAGTAAATGGGGATTATTTAAGTCATCTCAGTTTTGTAGATAATGTAATTGTTTTTGCAAATAATGCTTCAGAACTTCAGAAAATATTGTGAGAATTATCATATGAAAGTAAGACAGTGGGACTAAAGATAAATGCTACAAAGACTAAAGTAATGTTCAGTGGATTTTCTCAAAGGAAGAAAATAATAATTGGTAATAATGAATTAAAAGAAATTACCAACTATAAATATCTTGATCAAGTTATTAATAGAGATGGAAATATAATGGAAGAGATTAATTATAGATTTAAACTTGGATAGAGCACTCTTGATAGAAATAATTTAATATTAAAAGGAAATATGCCTATAGTTGAGGCTTGGACATTTAACAGAAGACTATTGCAGATATCTAAGACTTCTCAAAGAAGTTTGGAGATATGTATGTTAGGAGTAACAAAAAGAAATCAAAACAAAATACATAGGTGAGAGATCAAATAGATGTTAGACATTATTGAAAGAAATTAAAACAGGTAAAATTTCTCTATACATATTGCCACTCAGTGCAAGCCAAAGTAATCAATGGATGCCAGAAGGCTTGTATATAAAATCCCCATCTAGTGCCTACTCATCCAATATCCCCAGCCCCATCTAGTGCCTACTCATCCAATATCACCAGACTAGTTTCTGTCCTGCGGCCTTCATCAGTGAGGAGCCTCGGATCAGAGAGCACTGCAGCTAGATCTTAGGATCTAATGCAATCCTCCGGCAGCATATTTCCAATCCAAGCTCATCATCTTATATAGTCATATAGTGATCAGGTGTGTTTATTGGCTTAAAACCAATCCTTCCTAATAGGATAGTGGTGAGCTATGGTTATTAAAGAACCAAAGATACCAAAATATATGGGTACTGAACTGAGTTCAGACCTATATGACTATATAAGCTAATGAACTTCAATTGAAAATATTGTGTTTTCAATTTAAGACTCATAGTTTTGTAGTTAAGTAGAGGTAAAAAGTGGCTGCTGGAGGGTTGTATTAGACCTGAGATCTAGGTGCAGTGCTCTCAGATCCAAGGCTTCTCACTGACAAAGGCCACAAGCCAGAAACTAGTCTGTGGATATTGGATGAGCAGGCACTAGATGGAGAGTTTATGCACAAGTCTTATGACATCCATTGATTACTCTGGCTTGCACTGAGTGGCAATACATATAGCGAGTTTTGCCTGTTTTAATAATAGTTAAGAGCAATCATAAGAAATAGTGATCATGTGATGATTATTGAAAGAATTGAGATCAAGGTGGAGCTAAGTTGGATATGATGCTAGAAGAGATGATAGTAGATGGACAGTTGAAATCTTAAGGCAGATTTCAAGTTGTTAAAGACTTTGAAAGAGACCACCCAATAGATGGATAGAAAAAATAATGAAGTGTATTGATGTGAAAAGGATAGAAATAGGATAAACTGTATTAAACTTGGAGACCTTCATTCTGCAGTAGATCTATATTGGTTGAAATTGATAAATAATGATGATGTGAAATTTGTAAGACAACATATATGAAATGTCCCAGATATTATATTCTGCATTTAAAACCTGTAATTCATTATACAGATGTATGTATATTTGAAAGATTTAATGGCATATTGATTAGGCATACACCTGCCACAGCCTGAATTCAAACCCAAGACAGATGAAACTTGACAGGTTTAGGAATTTTTTTTTTCAAGTATTCAATTCATAATTGACTTAGCAGTTCATCTCTTAATGTTTAGGTAATAAATTTTTAAATATTTTTGGTTGAGAATAAAGCTCCCAAGTTAGTCTGAGTGATGGTTATTTATTAAAAAAAAAAAAGTATAGTAGGATACAGACTTCACACAATACTTTTACAAATATTAACTCATGATTACTTTTACTTTATTTATGTTTTATGACTGCCAGTTTAAAAGACAATTTATGTTTTGAAATACAACTTATTAGGATTCTGGTTTAGCAATTACAGCTCAACAAAATTCAAGTTCTTTGTCTGCTAATGATGGAAGTAAAATATTCAGCAACTTTTAGTTTGGATAGTTATGATTGAGAATGCTTTTTAAAGATGGGACTTAGATAACAGATTCTAGTATGCATCATAGAATTCAATGAATTAAAATATTATTAATTAGGTATATTTAGACCTACTAGTTTACCTAATTTATTGCATGGAAATGAGTCTTTGGCCCTGTATGATAGTAAATTCATAAGTTCAATATGTTCTTCAACTTGCTGATATTGATGTAGAGTCCAGTACTGTAAAAATCATATTTGTCAATTTGCATATCTAAAACAAATGATCAATGTTAATATTGACTTTCTAAGAAAAGTATTTTTATAGTAAACTTATGTATAGTTTTTGAGACACACCTTATTTACATTAAGAAGATAATTTCGAAGGTATTCCAAAAAACTACAAAATTGATTACTTTGTGAAGATATGGCTTAAGATAGAATTCAATGTAAAACTACAATTAGACACGATGGGGAAGTCTTTTGGAAAGAAGAGTATGCTGAAGAAAGTAAAAGAAAGCATTGCAAAATATCAAATAAAATGAAATGATGGACCTTATTGCTCACAAATTGTTTGCATAATAATTGCAAAACTAATCTTTATGGGGTTTTTTTTTTTTTTGTCATTCTACTCCTTTTTTCTCTCTTGGAGTTGGAATGGCCTTGCTCATTTGTGATGGTGTTCTAGGAGTTGTTTGATTTACCTATGTTAAGCTATTTGTCCAAAATTAGGTTGCTGTAAATAGTCTGTAAGATGTTCTAACTGAATAATGGTAGTTGATAATCTATATGGATGGTTTTTCATTATTTAACGTTTGATAATTTTATTCTAGCATCTCATATTTAGAATTGCATCCTATAATACTTAGGATCCCTTACAACATTAGAATGTAAATATATTAATTTATTAAGCACAAGCAGATGATATAATAATAACATGAAAGGCTGAATGAAGCCTTTGACAGAAGCACCTTAAACATGCTTATATGACAGCCAATCAGATGTAATAATGACTGCATAGGAAACTCTTAAGTCAAAACACAAGGCAGAGATTTTAACGAGACAAAGATGGTTCCCAAAAATGGTTCCCAACTTCTTCTTTACTTACATTTATATATAAATACACTCTCATTTCGAAATGCCTAAGACTGGCTTATTTATATATAAATTTAAGTAGAGAAGAAGGTGGGAACCATCTTTTTCTCCTTAAAATCTCTGCCTTGTGTTTTGACTTGAGAGTTTCCTATGCAATCATTATTACATCTGATTAGCTACCATATAAGCATATTTAAGGCGCTTCTGTTAAAGGTTTCAGCTTTTCACGTTATTATCATTAAAATGTGTAAGTATTAATAAACATGCAAAAGTTTGATTATAAATCTGATTTGCAATTAAGTTTTCCTGGTAGAAAACTTTATTGAAAGTCTTCAATAGACTTAAGAAGAATAGAGTTAAGAATTGTAAAACCATTGTGATTAAAAAAAAAAAAAGGAAGAATTTAATATTTGTTTTATTAGTCTTGAAAAAGCATTCATTAGATTAAATTAGATTTCTTCAGAATTTTGAAAAGAAAAGCTTTAAATGAGAAAAAAGGAGACTTTTGTGGAATCTGTATAAAACAAAAGATTTGTGGAATAAACTTGTCTTTTAATAGAAATGGTAGATTGTAATGCAGAAATATCACCCCCACGCCCCTTCTCATTATGTGTGTGTGTGTGTGTATGGAAGAGATGATGAATGAATGTTTGGAAAATAATTATGTATGAATTCAGAAAATAAGCATTAAATTAGCATAGCTCAGTGTGTATGTAATTAGTGGAGCAAATCAATCTCCCCCCAGGCTGTGAATAAATAATACTCTATTCTTATCCTTTGTCAACAGAATATTATTTATTCATAGACAGAAAACAATAAATAAATAATACAGTAATGTAAACTCCTTACAAGAAAATCTTGAGTGAGGGGAGAAGTTTAAAATATAATAAATAGAATGGGAAACATAATGGTAAAAGTACTCCAATTAAAAATACATAAAATATAATTAATAGTGAAGAAAGAATTCTGTCATTATGTATGATTACAATTTACGCCATTATTTAATATATAAATAATTAACTAAATGAATAATAGAGCATTATAAATTTTGAACAAAAATATGATTTAAACAAAATTCATGTTAATAAAATGGCAAGGTTAAATCAAATGAAGATGGAGGAAATGAGAAAGAAAGTTTTTAATAAAAGAGTCAGATTATTTTGAGAGCATCTGAATTTGGAGTTAAAAAAGAGGTTTGTAAAATTTTTGTGTTAAATTTGTACATACAAAAATTTGGGACTATATAAGCAAAAATTTTGAGTCAATTTGGAGATATAGGAAAAAGATTTGCATGCTTGATAAGCTCAGAAATATAGAGACATTAAAAAGAGTAAATGGAAGAAAAATTATTTATTGTAATCAAGAAGAATTGTATGATTTGTAGATAGACTATGTGGAATTTGTAATACAGAATGTGATGTCTAAGATTTGTAAAACAAAGTACTTATTTTGCATATATGGGTCAGTTGGGACTTAGTTGTTCAAACAAGTAATTATTTAAATAATAAGATGTATATACTTTATTTATATTCTGTATTAGCATTTCAAATTAAATTAAACACTTTCAATTACAATTTTCCTCAAAAAATAAATTTTGGGATAGGCAAAACAAATCCACACTTCTAAAGAATGCTGTTAGTTATTAAGCACGGAAGAGATCATTTACAATTTTTACATCCATAAAAATGTATGGATATTTGATTTTGTTTGTATTCATTTCTGTCAGATATCTGATTTTAGAATTATTTCTTTTAGCATGGACTGCACAAAGATGAAATGAAAAGGAGGAAAGTATTAGAATAATAGGGGGGGGTAAGAAATTGGTTTGAAGTGATTTTAGAACCTATCTATGGGCAATAAGGGATGATGATACATAAATATATTTCTATAAATGTATGTTGGAATCTAATTTTGAAGAGTTTATTACTGATTTGCAGTATGAAAACAGTGAAACTGCGATATATACTGAATCATTATATACTAATAAAAAAAAAAAAGATGTAAATGAACAAAAAAATGTTAAAATGCATAAATTTTACAGTATAACTACCGCCATTTTTTCATCTCCGAGTACTAAATGTAAGCATTTTTATTAATAACATTTCTTTGGGTTACATTGAAAGCATACACATTTTATTCTTCACTTTTTTTTTATTCTTTGTGAATTTTGATGGGGTATAGTATTTCATGAAATTAAATGTTTTCTAAGTCTAAAGCTAAAAGATTTTATAAACTTTAAGAAAATTTGTAAAATGTCTGCTTAAGTAATAAAATGAAAGTCATTGATTTAACTAGCAGTGGCCAAAAAAATAATTAAAATTTTTATGTATCAGAAATCTTAACTGTCTTACACTGTGACAATTTTCATTATTTTTAAGATTTCAACTTTAATTTTAGTATTAAACTGTTGTTATGTATCAGACTATAATAAATTTGACTTCATTTGATAGATATTTTTGTTTAGAAACAAAAATTCTAAAAAATATCACTTGAATTTTGCAAATATTGGAAAAATTAGATCATAATCAAAGCGAAGCAGCAATTTTTCATTCAGCAATTGGGAGGAACAGCTTATTTCAGAAAATGAACAAAATCTTTACTTTATGTTTGTATTTAAAATGTGAACGAATAAATATCAATATCTGATAAATCCATCAAATTATGCTTTAAAAGTTTAAAATGTTTTAGAATTTTTACAATATTGCAATATACTCTAACAGATTGTTGGGGAAGATGTGTAAGCAAACAGCTTTCCCTATAATTTGTATTGTTAACATTATGCACAAAAATATAACCTTTTTTTTTTAAAAATTAAACATTTACATGCAAAATAAATATGTAATAAAATATATTCTCGATTTTTAATTATTGTTGTGCAAGAATAAGCATGAATGTTAATAAACTTTGCAAAAAAAATAAGTTTTTAATTGTTCAAAATATTTTTTTGAAGTAATATTGGAAATTTTAACACTTCCAAGAAACAATGGAAGGTCATCAATGCGGAGTTTAAAAATCATTCGGGCTATCACATTTTCAATTATTCTTACAAAGTTAGAATTTTTTGGGAATTTAAAGATTAGTATAAAATAGTTGTGAATTTTTGTGATTGAAAAAAAAAAGTTAACAAATTCTCTTAATAGATGACAATATATGGAAATTTCTTGATCTTTTTATATGAAGCCCTTTGTGTGATTGGGCAACAGCGTTAACGTTTGAAGAGTTTAACTGAGGATTTGAAATGGGTAATGGCAAGTGTAGATGACTATTTAGATTGTGAAGTTGATATGAACTCAAAAACCAAAAACAACATGCCGCTGTCTACTGGTAGCGACACTGCTATTAATTACATTTCAGGGTAGGGGATAGGATTATTGAAAAAGATTATCCAGATTATATGTAATTGCAGTGATACTTTTGTATTTAAAAAGTAAAGATATGATACAGTAAGTTTTTTATTGTTATTATTTTCTTTTGAGTGAATGTGAATGAGTAGACACAAACAGTAATTCTATATATAAATGTGCTCCTTCACTCTTTATTAATAACTTATTTTTTAATTTTGTTTATACTACAATCTTTATGAATGCATAGTATACTTATAAAAAACATCGATCTCATATATATATACTGCACATATATTGAAAAGTACTATACCCTTGCAATTTAATAAACAGTATATATTCTATTGTAATCAAAGTTTATCAACCAAATAAGCTATTATATGCAATGTATGATGAATGTGAGGAGAACTAATTAAAAGTTATGAGGCTCATATCTTAGAATATTGGATTTGCAATTGGATATTATTTTATACATATTTTAATAATATGGGGAATCACTTGGTATGGCTACTCCATATTGAAAAATTGCAACCATTTATTGATAATGTGAAGAATATATTATAAATATATCAATATATTACTTACATTTTTTTATTACTTTTACAATGCTTTTTATAACTCAATACTAACGGTTTCGATTGCTTCAGCAGTCTTCTTCAGAACTTCTACTTAGATTTGAAAATATAAGTGGAAGTTCTGAAGAAGATTGCTGGAGCAATCAAAACCTCAATAATGGGTTGTAAAAAGCATTGTAAAACTGTAAATAATATTAATATTATATGGATTTGCAATGCAATAAGAAAGATATAGTTATAATAAGTACATCATTTACATAGGATCATCCAGTCTCATAAACATCATCTACAAATAATCTTCTCTTGACTGATAAAATAAATTTTGCCTAAAGCAAATCCAGTAACTAAATTATTAATTTCAAGTCTAATGATACTTTTAAATAATTCATTTAAATAAAAAACAACATTCACATTCAGTATTTGTAAATAAACACATACATCGTAACATGTTGCCTTAATGCAAATTTGGCAATTTATAATAATAAACACATTAATACATATAACAAATAAAAGTATTAAATCACCAGTCACAAATTTTAGTAGCATTGGCTTAACCATGCTTTGTAAAACTCATAATTTTCTAATTTTTAAAATGGGATTTAATAAAATACTTACACAACTTGTTTTAATTATTGATAAAACAGGCAAAACTCACTATCCGTATTGCCACACACAGCAAGCTAGAGTAATCAATGGATGCCCGAAGGCTTGTGCATAAAATCCTCATCTAGTGCCTACTCATCCAATATCCCCAGACTAGTTTCTGCCACTAGATGGGGATTTTATGCACAAGCCTTCTGGCATCCATTGATTACTCTAGTTTGCTGTGTGTGGCCATATTGGATGAGTAGGCACTAGATGGGGATTTTATGCACAAGCCTTCTGGTATCCACTGATTACTCTAGCTTGCTGTGTGTGGCAATACGTATAGTGGGTTTTGCCTGTTTTAACAACAGTTATACACAAGCATAAGAAATGGTGGTCATGTGATGTTTATTGGCTTAAAAATGTTTTAATTATCTTGTACTCAATAACAAAATTGTTTCACTGGTGTTTATAATAGTGCCCCATTAGTAACAATTGAATATTTTTTGGTTGACAGTATATGTCATTAGTTATGTCATATATATATCAACATTTGAGACTTGCTGAAGAATTCACTTATCATAGGTAAGATAAAAAGTCTTGAAAGTCTCACTACAATATAAAAAAATTTCTAAGAGACTCATAAATGAGCAGTAAAGAAGAAAGCCACACATATAGCATTTGTCACTTCCTCTAACTAAGAAAAACATGATATCCATTTTCCAATCATGATTAGATGAATTGGTTATGAGTTGGTTACCTGAAAATAATATTCTAAGTCTGTTGAAAAAAATTTCATAGTTTATCTGGCATGGATTTGAATCTAGGTCATATATATATAGATTTAATATAGTAGTAATCTCTTATTTGAAGTGAATGCTATTTAACTTGTTATATAATTTCACTGTACATTATGATTTCTATTAAGAACTCCACATTTCTATGATGTAGTCTTCTATAGATTCAATATTTCTGGTGCTCAACTACTTAAGAACTCTGAGCAATAAAACCATTTGATTAAATTATTATTACTGATTTAAATTTTAGCTACATAAAAGTCTGGGAAAATAGTATGCAAAATATAATTTGAAAAACCTTGATTTTTAAATAAACGAAGCACAATGAAATTGCAGAATATTCAATTTTGTTAATTCACTCTTTATAATTTTCATCTTATGTATTACCCTCATAAAGTTAACTTTGGAAGCAAAGAAACAAATACTATCTCTTAGCCTATTTTATTTTTGAATGTTTATATTGAAATTATTGTTTTTAAACACTTTCTTCAGTTTTTTTTTTTGCTAGAAAAATTTAAGCAAAGTGAACAATAAAACATCTTTATCAGCGACTTCATAATTTTCTTTGTTTGGGGAATATTGTGCCCCTGATTGGAGAAAAAGTTTTCACACTAAACTTCTAGATATTTGATGAAATATTACTGGTACACTTGCAATGGCTTCCTGTTCTTTCATGTTTTCTTCCATCAGATATCAGAGGAGAAATTATCTTAAAAAATGTATTATTTAAGCAGTCCAGCTTTACTAATAAGATATAGTTTTAGCTCCTAAAACTCTACCCAAATCAGTGGTCATCTTTTTGGATATTCAACAAAGAATTTACAATTAAAAAATTAGGTAATAAAAAAGTGGATTTTCTTTTGAGAATAAATACATTTTCTTTTCAGATCTGACATTAAAGCTATCGGAATTCAATTTTCCTAATTGCAACTGGAACCCCGTTTGCAGATTCAGTACATCTTAAGATTATTGTGTTCATTTGCTTCATAAATGGAATTTTTCAGTCACTGATCTTTGTAAACATGGACATATACAAACTATGAACCACATAGTTTATGATTGGCAGGTTTATGGCTACTGTTTCAGAATTAAAGGACTTAATAAAACTACTAGTGAATCTGCCTAAATCCATGATATGTTAAATCAATAAATAAAATTTTATTTAAGAAACTGGAATGACTGCTAAACTGATGGTATAACTTAAAACTGTTGAGACGATTATCGTGGAATTAGTAAAAAAGTATGTAAATGCTAGAAATGAGGTGAACTTTCATTTATTTCTAGCTGCTTTTTTCCCAATGATTAATGAGATTGATTTGATGCTTTTTTTATAGCCACTATTTCCCTTCATAAAAGTGAGTCGGCAAGATTACTTGTCTAAGACATTGCTTTTCTTCTTATTTAAGAATTAGAATGATACTTTATTTAGCTTCATCTACCCCTATAGTTATAGATGGTTATTGTACCACTGATATTTTCAGCCAAAACTTATTTAAAAATAATTGTAATCAATTCAATAATGCTCTGTTATGTGGCCGGCCCAGAGAGCATCCACGCACCAACTCATCCATTTCTTTTCTGTTCATTATCCCATATCTTCATTCCGCATATGTTGTCCCATGTCATATCACCCAACAAAAAAGCAACCTTTTTTTATGTATTCTTTTTGTTTTCATTCATAATTCTTTCCAAAACATCTTTCATCTTCTTAATATTTATCAAATGCAGTTTCTCTTTTTATCTTTAATTTCCGCAATAAATCTTTTTTTCTTTTACTCCCTCCAAGACTTCCCCTTTGTCATTTTTTTCCTCCAAATAATTTTCTTCATTCTTCTCCACATCTCAAAGGTCTATAGTCTGTTTTTAATTCTTTTATTGTCAATCAATTAACATTTGTAATTAATAGTCTAAATTTGATAAACGTTTGATTATTTTTCAAACCTAATTTAATTCATCTAAATTTTTATAAAAAGTAAAAACCACCGTATTTACAGAATTTTTTTTAAAAAATAAATCTATTATATAATAAAAAATATTATATGTTTTAAATAAATTTTAACGTTAAATTAGGATATCTTATTAATTGTAAAGGTATTTTCAATTAAAAAAAAAACAAAAAACAACGTTTATTTATACTATATGTATACATGTTTTAGTATAATACGTCAACCACAAGCTTACTGTTTGGAAGAAAAGAGGGGAGATAAACTAAACAAAAATGTTGGAAAACGATTCATAATATTAAACTATTTTATTTTATACATATGATACATCAGTTTTGTAAGCTCACTTTTCCACTTCACTCCTCAGGCGGGGAGGAGGCATTCCAACTTTTTGGCAACAAGAGAATGCCTTTTGTAGCTGTCGTTTATGATATCATTGTGTTACTACTTTTATTCATGTCATCCCTGGAAAATAATAAAGAGACTCCTATTATTTTAAGTAATTTTTTTATTCGACTAATTAATCATGTCTGTCATACAAGGCTTACATATGGATTTTGCTTCTTATTTTGATACATTATAGTAGCATATTATGATGGAGGTAACTTAGTCCAAAAGAACAGTCATTTCTGATTATTTGAATTTAATGTCATATTTTCTTTGAAAATATGGGAGTCTACTAAGTTTTGACTACATTAGTTAGACATCCTAAATACATTAATAATTGTATTGCTATCCACTGTTTTTATATATATGTTAAGGGATGGAGAGCAGCTAATTATGACTGCCATTGGATATATTTCAACAATTCTGCCAGTAAACTAGAATATTATTTTTTTTAGTGCTCATGGATGGTATAAACAAATGTTTGATCTCAAATTGCTGAACAGTGAGGATTTGGAGGTTTTTTTTTTTATTTACCATTGGGAAAGATATTCATCTCAGCTCAAATATTCATCTAGCAGTGAGCGAAAATCTAAAGGTACTCAGATCGACCCCAGCTGATAAAAGTAAAAACAAAATCTAGGCTATTAATAATAAAACTGTTACACATAGCTTGCCACTTTATTGCTTGCCACTTTATTGCTTGCACTCGATTTGATTCTCAATAAATAAATTATTAACTAAAATTCTGGATTTTTTTGAATAGTCTAAGAACTAAATCTTAATCAGTTGTTACCAAATTACTTCATTGAATGGCTACATATATGTATATGTTCTTACTAACTTGATAATTGTGCAGTATGATTAGTTGATAGCATTTGACCATTGTTGGTGCTTAGAGATTACTTGCCCCTCTCTGATAGCAATCTGTGCTAGCATCTCAATGTTAGAACTACCTCTTAAACTTTGATGAATCCTTAAGTCATTAAGACGTTATACAAATGTAAATTGCTTTTATCAAATAACTAACGGGATTATTCAAACTATATATATGCAATGTATTCAACTAAAGATTGGAGATAAAATGTAAATTCAAAAAGTGTATACACCTTTAGTGAATGTTTCCAATTTACTACCTGGACTAGGGATAATCTCTAATATCATAAATGATTAGTAATAATGATTAATGTATTTAGATGAGATGGTTGATACCAGAATTGTGAGTGAAGAAAATTTGACACTTGTAAATGAAGTGTAATAGAATGCTTTAATATCTGCGCAATTGGCGATTTTTTTTTTTCCAACAGTATTTTCCCACACACCCATATGAATTAATCACTTTTATAATAGTAATATGTCACGAGTAGTTGATTTAATAAAGTCTTTATTGACACAATTCAATAATATTTTTATTCCAGGTTAAATGACTGATTTATTTATTGATTCTACTTTTCAGTCAATGAGTGCTTTTATCAAAGATTAATAATATTTGAACTTTTATCACTTGGAAGTGGTAAGAAGGGGAGGGGAGTTGCGTTGTTTGATTAGAGTAAAATAAATAACTTTTATTTTAATGTTTTAGTTAATAGAAATTAGCAATAAGGATTGCATAGTGTTCTAATTTTTTTTTATCTTTATAAAATTGTGTATACTGTACTTTGAAATTTAGAGTTGTATTAATCCATTTATTTGATATCCAACTTTTACTAACGTCCTTTCATAACAATGAAATAGTCTATTTTCTGCCTAGTTTTGTTTTAGCAAAAAGTAAAATATTTAAAAAAATATAGGGAATTAAAATATTTACTTGTAAAAATAAAATTCCGATAAATATTGAACCAAATATTTCTATTTTCTGCATTATTGTGAAAAATCAACGTGCCATTAACTTATAATTATGATTTTGAACACCTCCATGACTAGCTAAAGGCGCCAAGTCTGTGGATTTATAGCATTATCTATTCTGACAACCAAGGACTGATGGATCAATAAAAATAGACATGGTGATGTTGCCAGGCAAATGGAAGAAAAATGTCATCAGCAAATGAGACATATTTATAGATTTTTCTCACAGTATTTGATTCTGTAAAGTAAGAAAGTTTATTGTTTATGTTTACAAATAGTATAGGCTACCAAACATCACGACTCATTTTTTTGTTCACTTTTCCAGAACAAACCCCCCCACACCGAAAAAAAAAAAAAAATAAAAAAAAAATTATAAATTCCTATCTATTGCCTACTCATCCAATATCCCCAGACTAGTTTCTAGCTTATGGCTTTCATCAGTGAGGAGCCTTGGATCTGGTGACACTACTGTATGGAGAGTTTAACCTCTGTATACAAATAGTATTCATGGTTGTTTAATTCATATTATGAAGGTTCTTATGTTAGCACAAGAAAAAGTATTATTATTTATAGTGAGAATTTTTGTTTCAATTTTTATGACAGCATTCTTTATTATAGTTTGGAAATTTTTAACTTGAACTGATTAAAGCAAAAGCTTCTATCTTCTTGGCTTCTTAGATGTAAAGTATACTGCTAATAATACTTGCTTTTCTTGCCAATTCAAAAGATGATGTATAAATTATTCATAACATTTTGAATGCAGACTTCTCTAACAGATACTTCATTAACCATTGATGGAAGAAAAAATTTCTATAAATTTAAAATGTTATCATCTTCAGAATGTAAATCAATTTAAACATATTGGCAACTTTTTCTGTGGATTTGGATAGTGGGTACAGCATAGACTCCTATATACCGCTGTTGCATTCAATAAGTTAAAGGATATAGTATTTCTACATAATGTTGTAACTAAATCAATTGTATATTCTGCCGGATTTATTTTAAGTCAAATTAAAAATATACAATGCCACACATATACTGTATTTTTGATGGCTATTTTGTAAAGTCATCTATAAATATTGATGTCATAATAATGGGGAAAAAAATTTCCCATTTCAAGAAATTATGTTTTTTCTCATGCTATCATATAGAAGTTGCATAATATGAATAAATTTCTATGGACAAACGGGTACTGATTTAGTATGTGATCACAGCCATCTTGAATTCTAAGAACCGCCCCAAACTCCTGCTAATACATCCAAGCGATAAATGACATTGATTGGTCACGATTTAACTATTCATTACAAAATTCCAATTTTCATCAATAATTAAAAAATTTAAATGCAAATTTCGAAGTTATGCTTGATTTAATCATGTGACTAAAACATACAGTCACAATGTATATCAATAATTCTAAAATTAAAGCACAACTTTCTTATAATTATGCAATCATGACTATTTATTACAAAATTGCAAGCATAACTGTTCGAAATTTGCATTTTAATTTTTTAATTGTTGATGAAAATTGTGATTTTGTAACGAATGGTCCAATCACAAACACACGTAGATTTATTGATGTCATTTATCACTTAGATGTGTCCAGCAGGGGTTTGGGCAGTTCTTAGAATTCAAAATAGTTGTGAGCACATACCATATCAGTACTGACAAAAATATTTGTTAACATAACCAAAAAATGGTCATGAGCACATACCATATCAGTACTGACAAAAATATTTGTTAACATAACCAACAAATCTTGGATAACAGAATCAAATGCCTTGATAATATTTATAAAAGCAATAAAAAATAACATTTGCTTAAGTCAATTTTCTTGCATTTGCCTGGAAACAAAATTTATCTCTCTATTGTTGCTTTATATATGCATTTGATTTTTCAAGACACAATATAAAAGTACTAGGAAAATGTCGTTCATGTATGCTTATTAATATTTTGGAAAATAAAATGGCAGGATCATAAAACATTTTATATTTTCTTTAACATTCTGGATTAGATATATTGAATTTACTATTAACAAGATTCGTTAGATCGGGCATGTGAAGTGAATGAATAGTATATTATAATGAAAATGAATAAGATTTTTGTGTGAAAGGCATACTGCTCTTATATTATAAAGGTTATTTCTAAAATACTAGAAAAGTGAAATATCAATTGCTTTCATTGGTATGTTGTGATTGAGTATAGAAAATTGTAAGATAAACTATCCTTTCCAGTTGGAGATAATTGATTTAGGCTAAAAACAAACTAAACTCCAAACAATCTACTTCTTTTCATTAATTAACATAATATTATAGATCCACAAACAGAACTCTACTTATATAAATAATCCATTTTATGATTAAGTCAAATTTTACGTAAAGTCAATTATTTCTTTCCTATGCAGGTTTGCCGTTAAATGTGCAGAACACGGAAATATTTTTTTATAAATGTTTAAAAAAAATAATGCTATGATGTAGATCACAATTTGAATAACCCATTTTAAAGGTGTTTTATATATAAACAGTGAGGATTGCCAATTCCTTTACAAGCTGGCTAAGCATTTATCATAAAGCTTGTAGAGGAATTGGCAATCCTGTTTATAACTTACAAGCTTAAGAGATAGGGTCATGTGATCTATGAATTGATCTATGACTTTTATTTTGTTTTATATATGTCTGGAATTGTTTTTAAAGTCTGGATGCATTATTTGGATTGTAATCCAGTTATAATTTGTGTATAGTTATTAATTTGTATTTTCATTTTATATATAAATAATTAATACTTAAATTAAATTAGTTATTAATTTGTATTTTTATTATATATATATATAATTAACACTTAAATAAATTTATATACTTTTTAACACAGTATGAGCTTTCATTTCATCTTTATATATAGTTAGCGAATAAGATAATTAGAAGAATTGAGTTGTCCATCATTTTAAAACTCACAGATAAAGATTCATGGTTTTGTTTGATTGGGTAATAAGAGATCCATATGTATGTTCTTCAGTAAGATAGAATGATCTGGTGGATAGTTATCAGTCTACCTGACGTTTTTCCGATGTGTTTAGTATTGCTATATATAAGTTACACATTGATGGACATTTTGTTACATCAGGATTTAGAGATTTTTTGTATTTAAAAGTTTATAATAACTGCAATTTGTAGACTTTTTATGAATACTTAATTAGTAGTTGTTTTTTGCTCCGAGGTATCTGGATTACAACTCAAATACTTGACTTATATAAATCCAGACTTGCATAAATAATTTGTGGCATATGTAAAATGCAAAACATTCAAAACATTTTAGGAAGTAAATTGTTGAGAAATACTATAAATGGGACATAATCATTAAAATGTCATGAAATGTAAGTGTGGCTCAAAGATCTATCAGATATTTTTTGAAGTGGAATATTGATAGCTTACCAACACTCATGTCCATTATAATGAAGATTTTAATAGTTTTTTCTTTCTTGTTTTACCTTCTGAATATGAATATTTAGATACCTATAAAATATACTCATACTAAATTCATTTGGGAAAATTAACTCTGTATCATTATAGAATGGGATTATGTATTTTTTATTACTGTCAACATCATCACGTCTCATATTCACATCAAGTGTTTTCAAGATCACACTACCCTACTAGAATCATCTACTGTGAGCTTGAATAATCAATGGCCGCCAGATGGTACAGTGCTATAATATTCCATCTTCAGACTAGTTTCTAGTTATTAGCTTAAATAGTACAAAGGAGTAAAAGATAGCCATTTGATGCATTAAATCTATCTTTGAATCGTAGTTTTCAGTGACGAAAGCAAAACTCAATATCTGATCTGAAGATAGGAATTTTATAGCAGCATATTAACATGACATTCATTGATTACCCAAGCTTACAGTAGATTGCTCTAGAATAGAGTGAAGATAACTGCTCAGATAATTAACTTTTATATCTCTGAGTTATTATAATGAATATGCACTCTATTTTTTTTTAAAGAATTATCAGATAAGTAGTGGCAAAGTATGACTAACAGTCTTATTGCTTAATATTTTATCGCCTAATTATTCAACTTGCTTTCAGTCAGAATACTTGTTTAGATGCATTATTCATTATAAATAATAGTTTGTACACCATTAGATTAGTGTAATGAATCTATAAAGGATTATTTGATAAGCATTGCTGAAAAAACATGTTTGGGAAGTTGATTTGAGATTTTGAATATATATTTGTACGTGAATAAATGTAGATTTTTGTACATGAAAAAATAAGACATGCCCTGAAAATAAGTCATAACATGTCTTTTGAAGCAAAAATTAAGACCTAGTCTTATTTTCAGGGAAATATGGTGGTTTCAGTATCCATGAACTCATCCATGATTTAAATTCATAACCTATTTTGCATGTCTGTCTATACGAATAGAGTCATGAATTATCTGTCATTTATTTTTTTGCCTTGCATACTTCATATGATTACTATAAAAATGAAAAGCATTACTCTAAGATCTCCTTATCCACATCATTTGTGTTCAGAGTTTGTGATGGTTATTAAAAACTGCGGATAATAATGAACAAAGAAGTTTTCAACATGTATATACAGTATGGACATAACCTAGGATAAAATTAATTTAAAAACTATGCACATTGAATAATCAAAAATAATTAGCATAAAAAAGAATAATATATAATAGAGATGTTTTAATGTACATGTATAGTATGTACATATCTATGATACATCAATTTAAAAATTATACGTATTAAGATAGAAAAGATTCTTTTTTTATTCTTATGATGAAAATTGATGGTGATAGAAATGCATAAGATATAATACCTACGTGGTGCTTAAATTTGTAAAATAAAGACTATCATTTTTTTGCATATTTGATCATAGCATCATCAACTGTACTGTTAATTAGAAAAAAATAATTCTTTTATTTTTCATTTAATATATATTTTTTAATTATAAGAAAGTGAAGCAGCCAGTTTATTGACAAAATAATCAGATTGTATTTTACAGTCACTGATGTGAATTATTGAATAAAAAAATTGTTTAATATGGGCCAAAGCATGAAAATAATGGCAGTGGTAATTTTATATGGCAAAATGAAAATAATAGATTTAATAATGAAAGGAAAAATAACATTTGTTTAGGGACTACATTTGCAGTTTTGAATCTATTACAGAGAATGTTTTTTTTTATCTACTGCCCATATTTGTACTCTTGTACCACTCACCTATACTGCCCGAATAATTTAATTTAGTGCTTATGAAAATAATTACACAAAAAGGATTTATATTATTATATATATAGATATATAACAATACGACATGAGTAACAAATTTAAATCAATTAGGATTGAAAATATTAATTTATTTAAGCAAACAATTTAAATGCCTGTTCTGCATCTCTAGTAATCTATGGTTTTTCTTTTAACATCTGGAAATTATCGCCCATCTGAAAGCTTTAAACACCCACTAGTGGGTGGTAGGGACTAGGTTGGCGACCAATGGACTAGCATCTGTTTTTGAGTCTAATATATGTGAATGTGTTCTCATTCATTCTTACTTTATAGCACTGTATTAATTTATAACCACATTCTTTTATTTTACTATTAATTATTTGTGTTGATGTCATGTGTATAATTTTTAAATTAAATTGTATTATAGTTTCAATACATACACAGTGTATCCCAGTGAAAAGGTGAGAATTCTTTCTCTAAGCAATCTGCACCACTATTTCTGAATCGACACGTATTATATAGCAATATAATTTAGCTATTTGCCACAAAAATTTTAAGGTGCTAGTGTATCTGGATCAAGAGTTATGATATGAAATGTGGTAATGTGTTTCAAACCTTAAACCACAATGTAACAATGAACTAACATTAAATTTGTTTTAAATCTGAAATGAACTGTTACTGAAATATTGGCAGTGAAGCCTGAGTCATAAAAATATTTTAAGTAGTTTGCAAGATCTGATAATGGCAGAAAGGGTTATTGAAGATGACCTCTGAAGATAAGTCACATATTGACACATTTGATGTCCTGATTTATCATCCAGACACATTAGCACCTTAAATTTTTTGTAGTGAATAGGTGAACTGTATAGCTATGTAACATAGGTGTTGATTTAAAGTTAACATAGCAGGCTATTTAGAAAATTAGTCACCTTTTCACTGGAACACATGTTTGTTAAACATGAAAATTATATACAGTTTGCTATTTTCTGTAGCTTTATGTATATGTATAAAGGCATGATATCAGATGGTCATGGATATAGGATAAGTATATGCTAATTTATTCTAGGAAATGTTATGATCCAGTTTTTGGATTCCACATAGCTGTGTTACCCTTATGATTTACCAAATGGATGTGCTTCTCAAATATCTCTTTTGTTAATAAATTTAATTTTCATTAATCTGGTAATTGATCTTCTGTTAGATTTTTAAAACTCTCACACACCTTAAGTTCATTCAACTGGAACTCACAAGCACCACCATTACAGTAATGCTAATTGTATTTTTTAATTTTGTAAAATCTTTCAGGAAGTAAAACTTTTTCTATTGGATTAAACACTATTATCTACACAATTCTAAAAGAGATTCAAATCAATATTATATTTTAAAAGTTAATTAAAATGGCTGTTTATAAATTTTTACCAGCTCTCCAATCCTCATTAGGTTACATTCTGTTTACTAGCGTATAGAATGTTCTTTCCATAGAGAATTAAGGGGGAAAACTATTGAAATGTTCAATTTTAGTTATTTGAATTATATTTTTGTAAATGTTGATGTATTTATTTATTTGATATCTGAGAAAATGAATATAACTTTCGATCTTCACTCAACATCTTCTCCATGTTTGATTGCACTCTTTGATAACCACGAATGGTGTTAATTATTTCTGAATTCTGATTGGATATTTTGATCTATTGTTATAGTAAACAATAAAAGCACAGGAAAAAAAAATGTTTAAAGATTTGAATAGTATCATTTTAAAAATAAAATGGCAGGACTTTAAAATCAGTCAATATATTTTTCAACCTGCTGGGCGTTGTGCAATTGCTGGATTGGGCTTATGAAACGATGAATTGTTAACTTTCTCTAAAAGAATTTTATAATGAAGTTGAGTGTGATTTTTGTGCAAGAGACAAATATCACAGATGCTTCAAAGAAATGTTTCATAGAGAAGATAAAGCTGAGGGTAGAATTACTGGAGGCCTACAATTGAGCAAGGTTTGAAGAAAAGTTATTTGCAGTAGAAAAAGTTGCAACACAGCACTACAAAATATTTCATAATACACTAAAGGAGTAGCATATAGCATGTGGATGAATTTATATTTTGCAAATTGATTTGGATTGTCATGGCAAAACTTGTCTTTAAAACTTTCTTTTTTAAAAAATCTCATTGATGTGTGTGTTGGCTGCACTAAGAATTGATATCATTTTTTTTAGAGATTCAAATGTTTGATTTTTGCATTGTAAATTTTAATATAGGTACTTTAATATTTTTCCCATTTATTAGAAGCCATATATCCCTATGGATTGAAATTATCTCCCTGCATGGTTTAGTGCAGTGGTGGAGTGTCAAATTCTGGTAAGTCCTCAGATAGTTCCGAGACTTCCAGTGCTCAAACTTTTTATGACCTCCTGAACAGTTAATGCCATTCAGATTTTGCAATTCATCACTGCAACTAAGCACAATGACAACGAGTGATGGATAACTAGATCCCTGGATTAAAGCTTAATATATTACTTCTGATATTCAAATGTCACATGATCTCCTGAGCAGCTGATAAGCTTTGGATTATTTTATTGTAACTAACATAAAAATATTTCAGCTATTTTATATATACGTATTTTAATTAAAATGCTTTTTTGGACTATTCTTTATATTTATATATTACTTCTGATATTCAAATGGCACATGATCTCCTGAGCAACTGATAAGCTTTGGATTATTTTATTGTAACTAACAAAAATATTTTAGCTATTTTATATATATGTATTTTAATTAAAATGCTTTTTTGGACTATTTTTTATATTTATATATTACTTCTGATATTCAAATGGCACATGATCTCCTGAGCAACTGATAAGCTTTTGATTATTTTATTGTAACTAACATAAAAATAATTCAGCTATTATATATATGTATTTTAATTAAAATGCTTTTTTGGACTATTTTTTATATTTATGTATTATTTCTGATATTCAAATGTCACATGATCTCTTGAGCAACTGATAAGCTTTGGATTATTTTATCTATAACTAACATATAAATATTTTGGCTATTTTATGGTTTTTCTTTAATTAAAATGCTTTTTTGGTCTATTTTTTATATTTTTTCCCTTATTAAAATGCTTTTTGGACTATTTTTAAAACTCTGTGTTTTATTATTTCATCTCAGTATACGTAATATTTTTTTGCCATATTTATAGCAAAATGTCAAGCGTTGGTGGCCGTGTGGTTAGCATAGCTGCCTTCCAAGCAGCTGGCCCGAATTCGCTTCCCGTTCAACGCATTGACACAGAGGAAAAAAAATTTCCTATACAGCCATTATTATAACATTGCCCTTTAGTAAGAAACCTCACAATTAACTTTTTGCAAAAGAGAGAGAAAAAATCTTACATTCAATTCAGCTCAACTCTTCTTTCTCAGTAGAATAGCCTAAAATTTAATAAAATTTTAAGTTTCTCTCAAATTTCTACCTCAGATGTGACTGTGTGGGAACTTAAATTAATTATGTAGTAGTGTAAATTTAATAAAAAATAGCTAGCAAAACGAGAATAATTTCCCAGGTGTTTTTAATTAACGAACATTTTTGGTTATTATTTTTTTTCCTGTGAATGAGAAAAAAAATCTTACGACATCTTATCAAATGATTATTGTGTTATTATTAATGCAATTTTTAGCTAAGGCTATTCACAAAAGAATAGCAAACCTATTATTATTCAAGAAATTAGTGCAAGGAAGTAAAAGTATCTGTGGAAGATGTTATATATATATATAAATTCAGCCAAATTCGTCAGCAGTTTTTTTTAAGAACTGAATACTGTATTATGTAAATAATAAAGTATATATATTTTTTTATAAATGATTATCTCAAAAAGGTGAGTAAAATTGAGTATGGGGAAGTGATTAAGTTAGTATAAAGGTAACATGATTTTAGAGTATTCAATATGGCACACCGAGCTTTCCATTAAATTGTGTTGATTTTTTTTTTTAATGTTTGTGTTCTTCAGTTGATAGTTGAATCAGGGGACTTCGTTCTGAGTTGGATGTTCTGCTATTGCACTAACTACACAAGTCATAATGGTATTGAGAAAGAGCAAATGCAATATTGTTTGGTGAAATAAGAACAGTATTTGTGAAGGTATTTGAAAAGACCTCCAAAAAACTAGAAAAAAATGATTTGTGCAGTGATTATGTTATAGTCCTCCCTTCTCTCAGAAGTGGACTATTCCAGATGCCTCCTTATCTGATCGGATTAAGCATTGTTTGCCACAGGTCAATAGGCTGATATATAGATAAAAACATAGCCATTGATTATTACAGGCCAATAAGCAACGATGCTTGCTGAATCCGAAGGTTTTCAATAAGGTCAGGGATCTGGGTATAAATAGTCAGCCTTTTGTGAGAATCAGGGAAGAACGTCTGTCTAACCTGAAACAGATTCTTTGCGTTCTCCCAGGAAAGCTCAGCTAACCTAAACAGCAGCAAGTATTCCCATTGATAGCACTACGCTATTTAGTCTACGCAGCTAGGCAAGTCCCACAGAGACCGGACGCTGCTAAGACCACACTCGGCTCGAGGCAAGCTGTCTTGTACAGCTTGAAGAGCCATACGCCCTACCCGTGAGGCAAGCCATCAGGTGTAGCTGGAAGCGGTAGGCAGAATCCAGAGTTTACATTAAACCTCAATATTTAAATTGTAAATATTCTCTTGTATATATACTGTATATTGTATTGTATATATTTGTACATATAATAAATATATACTTGTTTCAATATTATTTTACTTTATTTTCTGTTGTTTAAGTCTGCAATTTGTGAAATACAAATATGTCCACGTATATTCCAATCCTTTAATCTTTTCGTATGACACTTTGCAATGCTATCTCTTAACTTTTTCTGTAGCAAAACTTTGACACGATGTCTCCTTGTAGCCTTCACTTGCATTTTATATTCAGCTCATATTTTCCCAATAAAAGCACTAGATTACAGAGAACTAAGAAGTGAATTATCAATTGGATTAACATTGTAGATTGAATTGTTCTGCATTAGGTATACGGATATGAAATAAAATATGCAGATATTATGTGTATACTTTTTTTTCATTGCAGAATGAATTTCTTGATGGGTTGTGTATATTTATAAGCAACTTAAGCCCCCCCGCCCCCTAAAAAAATAAGAAAAAAGAGAATATCAGACCTTGACTAATTCATAAATTGAGACAAAGATCTTCGATTAGAGAAAACATATTTTTAACTTTCGCTTAACCTCATGCAACTGCAGCCATCCGTTGAGATATTTTGCTTTTTTTTTTTAAAAAAGGGCAAAATCATGAATTAAGAATACTGATTTATCAATTAAAAAAAAACATCTGAAGAGATGTGTATTTTCAAATAGGTGGCAAAGAAATGCCTCTATTTGTTTGATAAATTTAGTTCTTTGTTATTCACTGTTTGTGAGGTTACTTCAAGAATATTTTTGGAATATCAAAAAAAATTGATTTTTCATTTAATTTATTAAAGATTCATGATTATTTTTATACAATAATTGTCTAATAATTATTAAAAAGACAAGCACATGATTACAATTTTATTTTGTGTGTATATGTTTTATTTTAAAAAATAAATGTTAACAAATTCTAGCCTAACACAAATAAAGAAAATCATGACTATTAACAATGGCCATGCCTTGTAGAACTGATCTCCAATGTCATACTGACACTGTGATCGAATCCTGCTTTAAAATATGAAAATTGCATTAAATTTCACTCAAAGAAGATTTTGTTGATTTTCTGCAGTTGCTCCTGGACTGTTTTCTTTTCCACCATTGAATGATTAAAATGTCTTTTGTTCTCATTATATACTCTGTTTATTATTATTTTTTGAATATTTTCAAGGTTCAGATATGATTTCTTAAAATATTTTTCATTTGTAAACATTTATTTGTAACAAACCAAAAATCCAACTCAGTTAATACTAAAATCAAATCTTGAATGATTACAAAAAGTGTCACAAGGGAGAGCAATACAAACATGAGCCTGTTGATTGATAATACATATTCTTTAGAAATTATTTCTAAAAATGCAATTTATCTAATATTTGTTCAATGAATATCATCAAGAATAATATTGTGCTGGAAAATACTAATGGTTTTAAACAACAAATATTACCATGATGAATAATACTTATAAACATCACATGATCACCATTTCTTATGTTTGCTTATAACAGGCAAAGCTCTGTATTTGCCACTCAGTGCAAGCCAGAGTAACCAATGGATGCCAGAAGGCTTATGCATAAAATCACCATCTAGTGCCTACTCATCATTGCATTTTTTTAAAAAAATTAACCTCATATCTAATTAACTCTAGTTAGTACGTGAAAGAAGTAAGAAAACCTGGCCATTGGAAAGCCTGGTAGGTATTGCATCCTTTTCACTATATCTTTGCCAGATAAAAGACTGATATATCTTTTTGTTTATCTACCTTGTATGTGTAAATTTTTAGTTAGTAACTAGTCAGTAGTTAATTTTAATAGCATGTAATATTAATTCAATACTAATTATTCACTGATTCTTGTTATATTTTTCCTGTGGCTGAATATCTGGCTGATAAGCAAAAGTTTCTTCTTTAATTTTGAATTGAAGAAAGAAAAATCAGCTTTTCCATTAGAATTGGATATTCTGAACTACTAGAACTAGAAGATTACCCTAGCTTCTAAGATATAAGTTCTTTCAAGCTAGCTTTACTCTTCTATTTATACTGAATGAACGTTCAAGTTCAAAAAATATAACTCAAATGAACAAGTGGATTTTGCTTTCTTCAATTCAAAATTAAAGTAGGAACTTTTATTTCTCAGTGAGGTATTCTGCTTCTGACACAAATAAGATGAGAAAAGCAGAGATGGGTATTATTATCTGTGTATTGAATTGATAGTTTAGATTATTAAAACTACACATTTATCAATTATTAGTTGAAAATCTGTTTACACATAATAGGTAGGCAAAAAAGATGAAATAGCTTTTAAATGATCCATTTCAGGGCAAAGATTTCACCAGTGAAAAAATAGTAAAAGGAATACAATATTGATCAGGCTTTCCTACTGCTAGATTTCTTTTCATGTTTCACTTATTAACTAGAATTCTCTAAATAGAAAAATATGTAGCAAGAAAAACAATAATTTAAAATGCAAGCATTAAATAGGTCTGACTTCTAAAACATACAACCTTGGGATATCATTGGATTTAAGTATTTTTCTATAATTTCGTTTTGGTAATGTTTTTCAGCTCAATCTTAAATTCTTACAATTAGCTATGTAAAAAAAAAAAAGAAAACCTGCAAAACTATATAGTTACTGATAAGTGGTATTGGCCAGATCCTAAAGCTAAAGCATAAAAGAATGAATGTGGACAAAATGTCTTTAATGGTTATGCAACTAGGATTCAGAAAAGTTATCTACATAGTAGAAATGATAAATCAGTCTATATTACTGAGTTACCAAAATGATATGAATTTTCTTTCAAGAATTAATTAATATCTTCTAATCTATATTATGAGGCAAACTAATAATACATATATTAAAAGCAATGGCATAACTAGAAAAATTGGACCCGAAGACGGAAATTCAAAAAGGGCCTCATTTTAAAATTAGAAATTTTGATTTTTCAAGTTTATAGGCCCCCTGCTGGTATTGCCTTCCTTTGCGATTCTCTAGTTACGTCACTGGCATCGTTTTATGTCAATTCAAAACTTTTTTTTTTTTGTAAACATTAAAAATAATATTATGATTACACACACGCGCGCGCACACCCGTATTACAGTATATCTATTTTTCACTTCATCTTAAATTAAAATTATAATTTTCTCGCTTTAGTAATTTTTTCCCCTGATAAACCTTTTTTGAACTCTAAACGTTAAACATTTTTCGAACTAGTTGATTGATCAAAACTGGAGTGAATATTTTAAATGTTTACTCAACACATTTTCTTTCCAGCGGTTTAAAAAAAAAAAAAAATTCTTAGATCCAGTTTTCCAAATATTATTTTTAAAGCAGATTTGTTTGTTCAAAACTAAGTTTATTTACACAAAAATTTACATACATATTTGGTAATGAAATAAACTATTACAGATTTGAAATAATTTTTATTATCAGCTTTATCATTTTTAATCATTATTGTTCCATAGCTGCTCTTCTCATACTAACAAACTCTTTATTCCATCTCATATATAATCCCTTTCTAGACCTTCTATAATATTTTGTTATTCAGTTCATTATTTTATCTATCTATTATTATGTTTGCTAACATTATATCCAGCCCAGGTCTATTTCATTCTCTTAATTCGTTCAATGATGTCATTGGTATGTTTTAAGTTCGTTCTTGTTTTTTACTACGAATCTATGACTTCTATTTCTTCTACTTCATTGAGCGATCTGAATCTGTTACATCTCAGATCCACAAGTAAGAACTGATAAAACATATATTAAAACCTTCCTTTTCAAACATATAACATGTTTTTTTTTTAATATTTTATTTCCAAGTTTAATGCTGTGATCCATTATGTTTCCTTCTGTATTAATAATCTAATATAAATAGTTGCAGTCAAAAGCATTTATCTTTGATCCTATTTTTTTCTTTTCCACTGGTAACTCTTATATTTAGCAAGTAAATAATTAATATAGGACTGTGTAATGAAAACATAAAACAGTGAAGTATAATTACATTTATAAAGCATTTATAGCCTAAATTAGCCATTTAAACAATTTAATATCTCAATTATATTTATATCTTTTATATAACATGTTCATAAATTGGTTTTCATAGCCCTTAAAGCATTTCTATATCATAGTAATTGTTTTTGTCACTATATTTAGTGATGCAGAAGTGATTCCACCATTCATATTTTGTTAACATGGGTTTCACAATGCAATGATGGTACTCTGTGTCCACTATGCTTACCATCTGGGTTCAAATGTGGGTTCAAAAAACATTAAAATTATTTTTTCAACAAGCTTGAGATTTTTTTTTACAGGTAAATAATGCAATTAATCTATTATTGATCAGGAAATGGATGTTTATTTATCCTTAGTTAGGTAAAGCAAAGACGAAAAACACAATAGATTGAAGAGGTTTGGACTATTTAAAAGGATGTTTTACTTTTACCTTACATTAATGTTGCAGTAATGTCAGATTTATCATTTTTAAAATGGCCTCTGCAATTTCATGCATAATTGAAAGCAATGCATAAGCTTTTAAATGTGCACATGTAAGCCGAGAAAATTGGAATGTTGAGCTGATGCATCAATGCAATAATGATGAGAAATGTAATGCCATGGAATATTGAAACAAAGATAGATATATAACACAAAATAAATGAAGCTTTTATTTTAATTTTTTTATAAAGATAATCACATAGAACACCTTTTAGACAAATAATGATAGAGTGTAGTGTGTAATAATAATATTATCTTGACATTATGAAATTAAATATTTCTCTTAGAAATACAGGAAATCAGAAAAAAAATATTTTGACAATTTCCGGATTGAACTATGACTTTTTAATTTGTTACCTGATTTAAAAGATTTGCATTATTTATTTATATACAAATATTGAAATAAATAATTTATGTATTTATTTATACAGATGTATGAATAAACAAAACATTTTATTCTGCTATTTACAGGTTCTTTTATTGCAAAACTGGTGTCATATTGACATTTTATTAAAAAAAAAAAAAACATTTTATTTACTTTTTTAGATCACTTAATTATACATTTATGAATTTTTATTTATTAATCTATAATTTATTATTAAACAAATTGTAGTGTAGATTTCTAAATTCTCTCATATCTACCAACTATTAAGATTTATACTGCATATTACTGTGTAAGTTAGAATAGATACATAATTTATTTATCTCTACTCATTTTTAAATATTTATTTATTTATAAATATCCCAAAGCAAAACTAACTAATCATAATTTTGTTTATATCAGTTATCTTGTAGTTTTGACTTATCTGAAAATATATATTTTTCCAAAAATATCTATCTGCATGGTAACATGTAGGGGATTTGTTGCTTTTTCTTTTTTTTAAATAAAATTTTTTTTAGTTGTTTGGAAAATGAATACTATTAGAAATAGAATTTTAGATAAAATAATTAGATCAGCTTCTTGGCCAACAAGGGATTTGAACATACAATTATCAGATTTTCAATGATATGGATGAGCTGAAGAATTGGAGAGTGGAGAAGATTGAAGCCTGTCCAGTAAAGTTTGAAGATTTTCTCTCTTAATATAAACTGAGCACTGGATTACAGGTATGTGTGGGAGATGATGATCCAGACCAACTGATAAGTGCTAGTTTAGTATGAAATACACCTACATTGGAGATCGTTTAACTTGTTCCACATGTATGGTATCATGTGTATCGATTGTATAAGATGGAGTGGATGACCTAAAGGAGCTTGAAAGTCTGAATTCAAATACCCTCTAATTACATCAGATTAGTATATATATTATATTTTTAAGGGATTTGAACTCAGACTTTCAAGCTCCCCATATCTATCCAATCCATCTTATATACAACCAACCCACATTACACACAATATACATATATTTAAATATATTGTATTTAAATATCAATCAATTCTTGGATTTTTTTTTTGTATGTGTGTGTAAATAATTACCCAATGCAATCTTTTCAGAATTCGTTCCAACCAGCAGGGAAAAAAAGGGAAGTAAAATAACCCATTGTAAGGTTTTCCCAATAGAATCTATCCCTCATCTCCATAAAAAAAAAAAAATAATGAAAAAAATCATTACTAGATTTCCAAACTGCCAGTTTTTTATTTCCTAAAAATAATAGATACCCATTTATTAACCAATATTGGATGGCTAAATAGATTAGCTATAGGCTGGCTTTCTAAAAGCTACTGAAAATCTAAAAAAAGCAAAGTTTTACCTAGCCTGGATTCGAATCCCAAATTGTGACTTTAGCAGATGGATGCAATAGCTACTATACTAAGAGATTTTTTTTACGAATATAATAACGTCGTTATATGAATGAATGTTCTTTAAGCGTATTAAACCAAATATAAATGATTCATATTACATTAAGAATGGTTTTTGTATTCCTTTTTTTTTTTTATTCATTTGCTTTTAAGTTAAAAATCATTCAAGGGTATCTTGAGTAATAACAGACCTGAGGCATAAATCTTTATATAGATATTTCAGTAAAATTGTTATTAAAGTTAGATTGAATATCAGAAAATTATACAGTATAATTATTAAATTAGTTTTATTTTTAAAAAAAGAAAAAAAGATTTTTTTTATTTTTTATATCGGATGAGAAAGGGAAAACTAAGAAAATGCATCTTGAAAAGAGTAGGGGGTGGGGATGGACGACTTAAAAATTAAAAAAAAAACCCTAATGATTTCAGTGGTAAAAATTATTTGAGAAAATGGTAGGGGAAGGGATTATCATAACTGGGAAATCTATTTTATTTAGCATTTCTATTTATTTAACTTTTATAATTTATTTCCTTACACAGTTGGATCTCTATCATCTTTATTAAAACCTATAAATTTAATAATCTACGTTTTAAAATAAATATTAACTAAAATATATAAATAGAAAGTCATACATTACTTATGTGCTTGCTTTAATAAAATATAGTCTTACACACTCAATCTTACATTTCTCTGCCGTTGAATTCCCAGTAAAAGAAGTAGTCAAGGGTTGGTGGCCGAGTGGTCAGCACAGCTGTCTTACAAGCAGTCGGCCCGGGTTCGCTTCCCGACCGATGCTTTGACACAAGAAAAAAAAAAAAGAAGTAGTCGAATGGTTTTATTGCTCAGAAATTTATACATTTGAGCACCAGAAGTGGCAGTAAGAGCCATGATCTTAAATTCTCAGAACTCTATTCTATCCTTGCACCAAACCCTTACAGGGCAACCAATTTATTATTTTGGAATTTGTAAGAAATTTGAGCACCGGAAGTGGTAGAGCTGGATCACGGTCGATCTTGAGCTCTAGAATCTGTCTATTTACCGCTATACCCAACCATGCAGGATGAATTCCCAGTGATATTCGGACTCATGCCTACGACTGCTGTGAATTTGAAAGCAAAATTAATTTTAAATGATCCCAAGTCAATGACAATAGCAATTGTTCCGAGCTAAAAAAAATAAAGCCGTGAAATGCTTACTTTATATGAAAAAGTAAAAATAATTCATATGCTGAAGTTCATTAGATATTCAGTGAAAATGGGCGATCACTTCATGAAATAGTGAAAAAGAAATTTATACCAGGATTATTTATGGCTCCTGAAAATCGTTTGTTACATTTACAGTACATAATAAATATTTACTGAATATCAAAACAACAAATTTGTGTGTGAGAGAATATAAACAGAAAGAATCCAATAGATAGTAGCATATCACACCACAAAACATTAAATCTATGAAGTCTTTTTCACATCGGATCCATTGTAAAGTATTACATCAAGCCATTTCTTACAACCGATGGCAGAATTGCATAGATTCCAAAAACTTAAGAAAGTGAAATACTTTATGGCTTTTTTTTAGGTTTGACGAAATTGCTATCTCTGTTAACGTTGCACTTTAGTGCCATTTTAAATGGAAATTTTAATTTTTTAATTCACATTTCAATCACTGTCACATTTACAAAATGTCACAAGAAAATGGTTACTGCTATCAGTACAGGCAAGGCCAAGTGAAATTTTGAAATTTAACATCACGATTGTACCTTTTATGTTTGTTGAAAGTGATTGAGGGACTCATTCACATGCATACACATGTAGATATGAATGCAACAGTCCTTATTTATATAAATGTACTATCTCAGTTTATTACCTCATCATCTTTTATAATTGCATTATTCTATTTTTTGTTGTTAATTTTTTATTATTGATTTCTTAATATAATTTTAAAAGTAAATTGTATTGTATGTACTGTATATACATATTAAAAGTGTAATATTGAGTACACCTGGGTCTCATTTTATGTGGTAGATAGGTTCCACAGAAAACCCGCATTAAAAAAAAATCGCACAAAAATAGACTTAATTTACCTTGAAAAATGGGGGATAGAGTCTGTAATTTTCAGAATTCGCATAAAAGCAAAGCAAGAAGAAAAAATTACTTTAAAATTTGCATTAAAAAAATAATGAAATAAAGTATGACTAATAAAAAATATCAAATATTTGAAAAAAAATTGGTACAAGACAAACTTTTTTTACTTTTTTTTTATTAACTACAGTATTTAATTTGACATTTTTTCATGCATATTTGAATCATTATCGCTATTTTTGAATGTGCGGTTCGTTTGTAAACTGGTAAGAAATCAGATTTGTCGATGTGATGTGATGTAGCTTCTTCTTAAACGAAGTTAAGAATCTCTCAGCAATTATGTCCAGAGAAACTTGTTAGCCATTTTATTTTATATTTCCCACTCGAATTTTTACCATATTCTGCTCCATCCCATTTACACAACTAGTGCCAATTTCAGTCTTGTGCTGTGTTAATGGTTTTCTGTTGACAACTGATTTTTACTACTGAAATAATTTTTAAATATTCACATTTTGTTTTTATATTAAAAAATGAGGATCGCAATCAAAACAAAAAGATTATACATTATCGTTAAAAATATTATTTTCTGTTTATAAAATCAATAAAATCTTGGTTATTTATTTCAAAAATCTACATTATTTATTTCTATTATACCTAACAAAATACATTTTAAAAAGTTTAAAATTTTTGAATATTTATTGCGATATTTTTATATGTAAGTATAAATCTATTATTATTATTTACTCATTAGTATAAATAAGTTATTTATTTTAAATATAGCTTCAGGCCATATTCACGTTAGCTGCTAATATAAAGTTATATTTTTGAAGAAAAAAAAGTATTTCAAGTCAAAATAAATTATTAATAATTTAAATTTCTTGATATCTAATAAATATAGTGAAATATGAAAAATATTAAGAAGAAACATGAATCGCATAACTTCAAAATCACATTAAAATAATCCGCATAAAACAAGACCCAGGTGTATATGTTAAAATTTATAATTATACTTGGAATGTTTTTAACATCTAGTTTATTGTTAAATGTTTTCAGTAAAATGCAAACTTTTTTTAAACTTTCCAAATACATTCATCTATATGTAATAACGTACAAGTTAGTAAAAAGCACGGAGTGGTATTGTTCTCCTCTCTTCTTCACACATCACTTTCCTGACCAATTTCAATTCTACTGTAGAAAGTCAGTTGGTAATTTTTAAATCTGTAAGTACTGAATTTAAAATTACACTTTAACCAATTATACTATTCTGTCAAAGGATGAGAGTGCTCCTGATTTACCCATCTTTTCTCAAGAGGAAGGTTAATGAGTGGTTTTAAACTATGTGGATTATTATTCTACATTAACTTATGGGGTTATTTGCTGTTTCTAATCAGACATATGTTTATGGGTACTAATTTTAGGCACATTTGTTTATTATTAGTATTTTGTACTTTAATCATTTTCCAATCGCGTTACTGGTTTCTTATTTAACAATTGAACTAAACAATGGATATAGTCCCTTATACCATTACAAATGAAATGCCACAATCATAAACTTTCAGACAAGCATTAAAGTGTATATTATATATGTCTACTTCTGTCTACAATTTTCAGTAACCACACAAAGAATTGAACCAAGTGGTTTGGTTAATGCAGTCTCACAGTAATTATTTATTTGAATGGGTATTTAATTATAGAGTTTAGGGCAATCATTTGCCCTGCTCTCTACAACCTGGGCTTAAAAGTTGGTGGATTTTTCAATTAGTTGATGATTTTCAAAGAAGTTTAGGCTTTTTGGGGGGTGATCATCTTATGAGCCAGCATAGCTAGTTATTGGTTGTGAAATGAGTATACAGCTGTCCTCAATTAAAATAAAACAAGGAAAGAAAATCAAGACTCTCACCTAATGTAATGAGTAATGTGTTATTATTTATTAATTTGCAGTGAAAATATCCTGTAGAGACTTTTATCCCCTGTAGGCTATTTAAAGCTTTTTATTTAACTTTTAATTTACTTTTATTATCCAATATTATGTAGGTGCATATATATAAAAGCCATACTTTATGGATTTGTCCATGTTAAAAAAATTTTTAATATTAATATACTGACGTTTTGACTTGATCACACAAGTCTTCTACTGGGTGATAAATGGTATAAAGATGGTTGTGGAGGTGCTACAATCACCGATTTGAAAATAATGTTAAAGTTCCACCAATAGCAAAAATGTAGCATCTCTACACCCATCTTTATACCATTTATCACCCAGTAGATAACTTGTTGTTTTTTTTTTTAAAAAAAAAAACATATTTTAATTTAACATTTTTGCTATTGGTGGAACTTTAACATTATTTTCAAATCAGTGGTTGTAGTGCCTCTACAACCGTCTTCTATACCATTTATCTCCCAGTAGATGACTTGTGTGATCAAATCGAAACGTCAGTATATTAATATTAAAAAATTTTTTAACATGGATGAACTCGCAAAGCATGTCTTTTATATGTGCAACTTGTGAAAATCTTCATATCAATGTATATATAAATAAACCAATATAATGTTTGGTAGTAAATGGACATTTAGCATAAAGGCTATGGTGATGTGATTTACATATGATAACCATTTGGTTTAACATATATGCTTGTGTACACATTAATTTTTTATACATTTTTCTCTCAATGCATGATTCTAAACATGAAATTCTTCATACACATTTGGTTTAATATATATGTGTATGTACACATTAATTTTGTGTACATTTTTTTCATAATGTATGATTCTAAACAAAAAGTTATTCATACACAATTGTAAAAAATGGGAAATAAATTATCAAATGAATTTCTATATGGTGACTTTATATATATCCTGTGATAGAAATATATATTCTTTCATATTTAGATAGACTACCCCTAATCCTAAATCCTTGATTCAAGGGCTTTTTCTAGTTTTGTGAATTTTTCAGATTTTAACAATAAACCACTATTTCAGTATATGCAAATTTTAAATTCTAAAATACTTTAAATACAAAATATGCTTATTTTTTTATTTAGCACAAAATTTTTATATAGCAATAATTAAAACAATCAATTAAAAATAACATTTTATTATTTTATCTGGATAATAGAAGTATTTGAATTAAAGAGTTTTCAGAATAATGGTATCTATTTGTATGTATTTATTTAAATGAGGTGGTTGCATGCTATGATAAATAGCCAACAATGATAATCAACTAAAGTATTCAGTTCTAAATGTTTACTTCTCTTTTTATCAAATAATGTAATTCTTGTAAACTCGTTACAATTGAGTATTATGAAAGGGTAAAACCATCTATGCTTACGTCAGTGATCTCATAAGTCTTGGATATAATTGTAACATGCTAATAAAGACATTCCGAAAATTTTATACTAATGCAGATAAAAACAAAGACATAAATACCAAAAGCATGGATCAGCCTCCCATTTGTTCCTAGGATTGCAAAAAAATCTAAGGAAATATGTGTATTAACACAGAGTAAGCTTTAGATTGCTTCCATCACTAAACAATTCAAAAGACAAAAACAGCAATTGAGCATGCTCCTCAAGTCATCTACAAAATCACATGCAGTGCCCCATCCTGTAGTTCTGTATATTATGGTGAATCTCAAGCAAATAGGTCTACCAGATTAGCCCAATATACATATTTTTACAACAAAGATAAACAGAATTATGAATACAAATCAATATTACCCAATCATGAGTTCACTACAGACCACACTTTTATTCCCACCAATGTGAGAACGATCTGTGCTGAAAGAGATGACAGAAAACGAAAATATAAAGAGGTTTGGGCAATTGCAAAGGATCCACATTCTATCACCAAAAAGGATTCATGCATTCCATTGTTGAAAAAATGGAATATTTAAATGCTGCATTTACATATTAAGCCTCATTTACATATCAAACTACATACATATATATAATAGTTCTAACTGCTAAACTTTAAACAGTACTATGATTCAGGCAGTAATCTGCCCAAAGCATGCTTAGTGCATTATAAAACGTTTGAACTTCAATTGTTATCCTTTCATAATACTCGATTACAATGGATTTATAAAGTATTTACTAATTCCACTTGGTAAAGAAAATATATATTTACTAAAGGCAGACTCTTGAAAATAGCTACAGTAAGAGATTGTTAGTTGTAAGAAGAAAATGATTGTGATTATTTAAAAAAAAATTTTTTTTAAGAAATTTTATATAAATTGCAATAATAACGTTATTTATTTATTTTTATATAAAAATAAAACCATTCTTTATTTTTATGATGAATTAATTTCTCTTTGTTGAATGGTCGCATATTCAGAAGAATTTTGCTTTTGTAAAAACGTTTTATAATGTATATATTATTTTAATCTTCGTATTTCTTTGAGCAGAATTTAAATGATAATGTAATGGAAGCTGTTGATTTAACAAGAATGAAAGTCCCCTTCTATCGTCCATTATTTCATGTTATGTATGCTGGATTCAAACTCAGACTTTCACACAACCCTCAACTCTCCATGCCATCTCATATTGCTGACCCACCTGATCACACCCATGTTACATATATATGTATACAGGTTTAAGCCTCTATGGTGTATTAATTTACATAGTGAAACATAGTGTATCAAAGGTCTGCCCATCCCTCGCATATGTATGTAAAAATGGATTATTCTCCTGTACATGAGGGGTCAGAATGACTAAATGTCAACATGGGTAGGATGACAACCTTGGCACTAACATGGGCTTTCAACATTCCATCATTAGATTTTTAATGAAATGGAGGACTGAAGAGTTGTGGGTTGGAGTAGTTTGAAGCCTGTCCAGTAAAGTATGAAGATTGGCTATCTTAATATAAAGCTGAGCTCTGGTGTATATATGTGTGGAGATGGTAATCTGGACCAACTGATGAATGCTGGTTTAGCACAAAATATGTCTATTGGTGATTATTTATCTTTTTAACATGTGTATGATCAAGTGGGTCAGCAATATGAGATGGCATGGAGAGTTGAGGATGAATCCTTCATACATTACATATATATATATATGCAGGTTTAAGCCTGTATAGTGTATCATTTCATGTTGAAAATATTGATATAACCAGAGAACAAAAAAAAAAGGGGGGGGGTAGAGATTGTTGTCTTTAGGTGGTGTAATAATTTCATCTAAGTGTATTTATAAATTTAAATTATAATTTTGTTGTCATGAAAATATATAATTTGATAAAAAAAAAAAAATTGCTTAATAAAATTTCATTTTTATTTTATTTTTACACATTTTAAATTTTATATTGCTGTTTAGAGGTGATGCATTAAGTGTTCCAATTTTTGATATGCATCCTAGTTGCTAACTGGGATAATGCTTAATGTAGGAAATGTGTCTATGTTTGAAAAGGAAGTGTTTTAATAAAAGTGTTTTATCTGTTCTCGTTTATGGGTCTGAGATTTGTGCATTTGACAGAACAATAGAGAGACTTCAAATCACTGAACAAAGTATGAAAAGATGTATGCAAGGAGTTGCAAGAAAGGACTGAAAATTAAATATATATGTGAGAAAACAAATAGTTATCATTGAAAGAATTATGATACTGAAGTGAACTGGTTCTGGACATATTGTTAGAATAGAGAGGCAGTTAAATCTTAAATTGGATTCCAAGAGATTTAAAAAAACCTGGAAAGAGATCATGTATTGGACGGATGGATGACATAAGGAAGTTTGCTAGTGTGATGTGGAAAAGAGAGGCTAGACTTGGGAGAAAGTAGATTGAATTTGGAGAAACCTTCATCCTGCAGTGGATCCATGATGATTGAAAATGATGATAATATGTTCATGTTATATAATTTTTTATTCGAACACCCACAAACACATACATTTGCAGATTTAGTTTACTTTGAAATATGTTGTATAGGAGCACTATATTCTTTTTTTAATATAATTTGTGTATAAACTTTTAATTATATTTATGAATATATGTTTGTTTTATTTTTAAATGCAGCTGAATGGATAAATGATTGGGCAGCAGGTGTTTTATGTTGAACTATGTTAACTTATCTTGTTTACTTTTTTATTTTAGCCTAAATTTAAATATGTAAAGTAAATTACTTTATAAAATTAAGAATGCTTTATGCCACACATTATTTTAATAGCTTAATAAAGTAGAGATTTATTCTTTATATGTATATTTTTTCAACTCTCTCAGTAGAGAACTATTGCTAATAATGTCCATGGTAGTGTTGAATTGTAATGGCCTTTTGTCTAATTAATCTGCCAGCCTCTGAATAGAGATCATTCATCCACACAGTATTTTTATTGTTTAAACAATATTTCTAGACAATTGTTTTTGATGGTATCAGAGTATGGTGGCGTAGTGCATTTGCCTGCCAGGTTTGAACCCACACTGACCTTGGAAATTTTCAGATAGTCAATCTACTTAGTCACCGGATTAGGGGGGTATCTATGTATTTTTAGGTGGAGAAAAAAAATATAAAAGAAAAATTGTAAAATCTGCAGTCAGTTGACTAGACAAACGCCCTCCCCCCTGCAAAGGTTAATTATATATGTATATACTGTCATTAGTTATCTGCTTATGGACAGATTTTGCATGTCTCTTCTGACCATTTTTTCCAAGTCTTCCTATTACTTAATTTGGAAAATTTTATATATAAGGTCAACGTTAAAGTTCTTGTTTTTCATGCATGCTTTACCGTTGTTTATATATTTTTTAAAATATTGCTGGAGATAGTTTCATTACCAGTCAGTCACCATCATTATTATGAGGGATGAAGAAAATTAAACATTTCTTGGATGATGTATGACAAGCAGAATGAATTGCTCTGTTATTTTGTTTTGATATGATTATGTTATAACTTTAAAAAAATAATAATACCAATACTCTAGGCTGATAAGTTTATAATTTGAGAACAGATTGATATTATTAATTGTTATTCTATTGTTTAAATAGTGATTGCTTTCGATGAATTTACATTTATAAATCTATCTAATCTTGAGCAACATTAGCATTATTGTTTAAAATATTTTGTTGGAATGTAATTTAAGTCATAATTGCAATTTGAAAGTTGTAATTGACTATTTGTTAATCTGCTTTCAGAACAGATGATATTTACCTGTTTATTGAGGTTTATTTAAACTTCTTTGTATCAATAATTTCACCCTCTGTAGTCAAGTTACAAACTTTAGTGTCTATATAAACATATTAGATCATAATAAAGATGGATTTATCCACCTTTATTGTTTAAAGGAGATTGACTTGATAACAGTTTGAGATTGTTGATTGTTATTGATATAGTATTGTTTAAGTGTTGTTTTATTTCAATGAATTTAAATATTGTAGAAAACAAAGAAATCAGTTCTTATTAGAACAAATATTGATAGGGCTAAATGGTTTAAAAAATAAAATTAGATATTTTCTGATGCTTTGAGTATTCAGATGTATTTTAATTTGGTTTAAAAAAAAAAACGAAATTAAACAAGGTATATACAATGATTGCATGATAAATTATTGTAATTATTCAAGTTAAGTCACTAGAAAAAGCAAACTAAGTAAGAAAAAATAATAATGAAAATATCCATCTTAAATTAAAAAAACAACAAAAAAACAGATTCTATATATTAATTATAACAGAATTGTTTTGTTTTTTTTTTTTTTTACTTTTATTTTTCAATTTTATATATATATTGTAACGATCAGATTTATATGGTCAGATTTGTACATTCACGTAACAAAATCCAGAGTTCGGCAAAGTACACCAAAACCGACCGAAGTTAGATGGTGAGACCTCGAATCCGACCAAACTTCAACTCATTTGCTAATACTCCGTGATTTAACAACACCTTATGATTGACATTTCTGAGGTTACACATGAGTCTCAATTTCTTCTGCAAGCTGGCTCCAAACAGGGAAAAACATGAGACTCAAGGGAAATAATCTAACCATAACTCAAGGATTAAACAGGCTACTTAACACACTTATTGACGTAATTAAAACAATGCATATTCAACATATAAAATCATTAAGGAATTGGAATAAGATAATATGGATTTGATTAAAATAGGACTAGGAGCAAGAAAGATATGGAATGAGTTTTATATTTTAAACAGGTTTATTAAAACAATAACATAAAATCAAGTAAAAGAAAATGACAAGGATTATATAGTGTTAAGTATGTGTGATCAATGCATGCAGGCATTTACATAGTGGATGAGACTATTATCAATACAGCAGTCCCCTCCTAACACATTAAAATAGATGTATGTGTAGTTAATAAATCATGCCTATAATCATTTAATAGGCCCATCCTATTGTGCATTGGTTTACTAATGTTACAAGGTAATAGCCTAGCCGAGATGATGACTGCATACATATCTAAGATGGCTATTATATATATTAACACTGAGAAAGAATAAATAAGCACAAGATAATGCAGATTCAATCTGGTAATCAAGATTTGAGTTTCAGTCTAATGCTAAATAGTTAATTAATAAGGAGTAAAAAAACTGGTTACTTTTAAATTCACGCACACACACATATATATATACTATGGCACTGAATAAAATACTAAGGAATAAGTCTGCAGTGCAACTGAGTAATTATTCAAGAGCTTCAGCATCAAATGCTCAGTACCCTAAAGCCGGTCAGTTTACTACAATTAACATTTGAACAGATAAGTTCAGGAACTCAGATCGGCTTTTAAACATGGTCTGGACACTTGTGTTTCAGTTCTAATAAAGATAGCCATATCCAAACTAAGACATGGGGTGACTGGTCACTGTGAACCCATTTTAAAAGGTGCAGCAAAACGAAATTATACAAATGTGTACATTATAAAGACACACCCGCAACACATACAAAATACCAATATGTATACATATAATTAATTAAATGTGCATAAAAACAGATAGCTTCTATCTGCCAAACTAACACAACCCAGTTTTTAAACTAGCATTATAATTATGCTAACTAAAAGGGCTTAAATTAAATTATAACCTAAATTAAAATACTGAATTTTCATATATATATAATCATAATTAAGGAGGGGATGTATATTTGATGGGCATTAATAAACATTAACAAATATATTTTAATATCATCTCTAGCTAGCACATCACTTCTAACTAACAGATCTCAAAAGTAATAAGTTATAATAACTGACTAAGCAAACCCTCGCGAAATATAATGCAGTTATAACATATATAAAATCATGATAATGAGCACTAGCATTCGATTATTATTTATCAATATAGTATTTTGAAACCCATTTAATATGTGAATTAGCATTCTTAAAATATTTAAAATATAGATTTTAATTATCTCTGTCGAAAGTTGTTGACAATTAGTATTCGCTGTTTCAAAAGATTGGCATATTATAACATAATAAATTTAGATAAAATAGTTAAAACAATAAATATAGGCATGACCACAGTTTTGAGAAAATTAAGTCATAACTGATCGTAGTTATTTATAGATTAGAAGAATAAATCATTTTACCTTATAAAGATGAATTCAGGCAAGTTTTACATAGTTTTACTTTATAAATGATTTAATTTAGCAGAGTTTTAAGAAATAAGATTGAACATTCATTGTATTAAATAAGCTAGCTTAATATTAAAATTACATATTTAAAGATTAATTTCTAGAACTCTGCAGTCTTTGAAAAGAATATTACCGATCTTCTTGGTTGTAGCTTGTAATGCAGGCACATCAGACAGTGGGCATAGTTGCACTCTTCTCGGGATAGGTGGTTTGGATTAAGATGTCTCCTTACAGTAGACTGCTGGAAGGTTTCCCATCTCTGTGATGGTGATCATGCCATTAGGCATGTAGGGGGGAACAGAGATTGTCATTTTTTGGAGAAACAGCAAACCTGTGTCCACCTAGCCAGATATGTCAAGAGTGAAAACTGGCATGGATTCTGGTAAGCAACACTTCTTAAATTATCATATAACGGTATATTATTCAAGGATTAGAACACCTTGCTGTCAATAAGACTATTCTTGAGAATCAATTAGCACCCCCTGGAATTTTATAACTTAATTCATTTAAATCTCCCTGTTAATTTTTAACAGGATGAACTAAATTTGACCATTTTAAATCCCTAATGACATTGCAATAGTTTCAGTTCATTAAATTTTGTTCACAAGATTTATATATTTTTGGAAAAATATTATTACTTAGCAACAATGTAAATTACCTCAGCCAACTATGTTACAACAGGTGTGCCTACTGTGGCTTTTGTTTACAGCTTATTTAAGATCAAAATTAAGTCATTATAACATTTAAACAATATTTCTATATATATATATCATGGTCATATGCAGACCATGCATATATACATGCGAGTTGAAATGTAAAAGTAATAAATAGATTCTTTTTAACAAAATAAAATCTATAATACAAAATCTATTATTTTAAAATAAAATATACACACTGTAATATATATAAACCAATGATATTACAGTAGTTTGACCACATATCTGTGTGATGATACCTATATAATCGTGTTGATGTTTATATCCATGTACTCAGAGAGGGTTTAAATCTGGCACAGATGAAGCTATGGGGAAAAATAGATGAAACAATTATAAGAGAAGGAATATACTGTTTCAATATAAAGTGGTGTGTTGAGTAATTCTAACTACTCTTTAATTTGAATGATTGTTATTTCTCCTTGACTTTATGTTAAATAAACTTATTGTTTATATAGATGAAATACCCTTAAATAATCTTCTGAAGGAAAGATCTCTTCGGCATCTTTTTTCTATAGAAGAATTGCAAAGTAGAAGGTAGTTTACATTGTATCATTTACTTAATTTACTTCCCATTGTTTTTTTTTTTTCAAAGTATGGGTAGATTTATATTTCTTGACCATTGATTGGATGATTAGTTGTTAACAGCTATTTGTATAAAATCGTAAACTTGCTTGGAAGCCTTCTACTGTCTGCAAATATTTACTAATGTCACTTTAATTTTTACTTCTGAACATCAGTGTGACTCTATATATGTATATAAATAATTAATTGCTAACTTTTGAAATGGTCCACTTAGATAAATATGTTAGTAATTAGTGACAAACTTATTGTAGATGCCATAAGAGTAAGGTGATGCTCTTCGTTATCATAGGTCAGTTGGTTTGTTGTATATATATATGCTTTTCTAATATTGGATTTATTGCTTTGTGATGAATTTTGAATATTAAGTGTAAAGTTGTGACTGAAGACTTCCAATCAATAGCATAAGAACACATGCCGTATGCTCTATTTCTACTTAAATCCGCACTTACGACTGTGCCAAGGTTATAACTGCAAGTCATACTGTGCAGTCAGCAAATAACGTTATACACTGTTCAACTGCGTATACTCTCCAACGAATGGTCTGCAACGAATGCTCTGAATATTCTCTGTATTCTCTGCAATGGATGCTCTCCAAACGAATGGTCTGCACTGAATGTTCTGCCACTGATGCTCTCCAACTAATGGTCTGCACCGACTGCTCTCCAATGAATGGTCTGTAAGCGGATGCTCTCCAAACGAATGGTCTGCAATGATCTATTTCTACCGTTCGCTAAAGTTCAATTCCCACAATGTTCTTTCAGACTGGCTGCTACAAAATGGTTCACAATGGGCCTACTTTAGCCCCAGTCCAGTGTAGCTGTACACGAACTCTTCGTAGTAAGCACTGCGACTGCCGGCAGCTATCTCCTACTGGAATTGAACAGTAACTCTATTATAGATGCACTCCATACTGTCTGCTACTCGCTACTGCGTGCGACTGCTCTCTATATTACACTGCTACATGTTACCCAGTCTTCTTATCGCTCTCTGACAACTGCAACGATCAATCAATGCTCTGACCAATAAGGTAACGTCTCTTATCTAGAAACATTTGTAATTAGCAAATATTTCTAGGAATTGTCGATCGCCATTACATCAATGTACTAATTAAATTCCTCAGCTATCAGAGCGCGATCTAAAAACAGCCTTATGAATAAATTCTAGTTTTTTCTGGAGTGCACAAAAATGTCTGCCATTTTTACAAACACTACATCTACCTATATTGGTAAGAGATTTTTCCAGATCAAAATATGCTTTTTTTTTCATGTGTCATAGCATCGGCGGAGAAGCGAACTCGCAAACTCGGGACAGCTGCTTGTAAGGCAGCTGTGCTGACCACTCGACCAATGCAATTTTTCCATAATGATTAACCACATGATGATTGACCACAATAGATATATTCTGAAGTTCTATTAAAGGATAGTGAACTTTAATCATTTTAAGTGTAAAATTGTGACTGAAGACTTCCAATCAATAGCATAAGAACACATGCCTACGCTCTACTTCTACCTATGTTAGTAAGAGATTTTTCCAGATGAAAATATGCTCTTTTTTTCATGTGTCATAGCATCGGCGGAGAAGCGAACCCGCAAACCCGGGACAGCTGCTTGTAAGGCAGCTGTTCTGACCACTCAACCAATGCAATTTTTCCATAATGATTGACCACGATAGATATATTCTGAAGTTCTATTAAAGGATAGTGAACTTTAATCATTTTTTTCTTTTAGGTAGCAAGCAAGCTTAGGATTCTTTTTTTTTTTAAAGCCAAGTTGTCAACCAATAGCCAACTTTAATAACTATCCAGTTGGTTGGTAAATGAATATCAATAATTAGCAAAAGGGACAAAAAAATTCCAGGTTAATCTGTATTAATTAGATAAATGTCAAAGTGCTGTTTTCACAAGCAATACAATTCCAATATGATGCGACCGTGTTCAAGTGGTGAAAAGGGCAGGATTATACTTCCATGTTATTGAGCTCATGCTTACTTTCTGTATCGAAGATAGGATATAGGTATCAATGTAATAAAGTAATAGCATCTGACCACCTACGGGAAATTCGCATTTTTATAAAGGATTGTATCTCGATTAATGAAAAAAATAGTAATTTAATTTCGAGCACCAGAAATGGCAGAGCAGGGACGCGATCTCCTCCAATATTCCCCACTCTGCTATTGTACTGAACCCTGAAGTTTAATGAATAAATAGCTTTTTATATTTTCGTATAACTTATAAATTACTCTTTTTTTTCTTCTTCTGCCAATTAAAATGCTGTTTCTGAATTAACAGAGTAAATTAATCCATTTAAAAACTCTGACTGCTATGCGTTTCTTTTCTTTTTGACATTGATGAATGATACTCTTTTCATTCTAATATAATGGACTGCCATCTCTTTTATGTAGCATGAAAACATTTTTCACGTTTTATTTCAAGTATATTTTTAGATTTTCTCAAATTCAGCATCTGATATAAAGTAGCAGAAACGTTCTATAAGAGTTTTCTTAAGGTTTAGTTATTTTTAGAATCCCTTGTAGAAATATTATCTAGAATGTTATTTAACTGTTAAGATTTTGTGCATAATTTTATGCGCACAAGTGTGCGCATATGCGCGCATACATCTATTTTTTATTATCTGTATACGTGTAAACCATGTAGTAGGATTGAATACATTAAAAATTAGTATCTATAAGATACTAGTTAAAAGGCTAACTTAAAAAGTATATTCGTTTTAATTTTTATTAAAAATGCCCTTAGCAATGTATTATTTTATAGTGTTGAGTTATAGTCGGGGATTTAATTAATTATATACATTTGCATTTCGATTATTTGTAAGATCTGTTAAATGGTGATCATTTGTAAGTAATAGCGCAGGTATATATATATGCCTTACTAATTACATTCAGTTTGATTTGTGGCACAGATTTTCCAAAAAGGGTTTTATAATTAAATTATTACTGTAAATACTTATAAAATAGCACAGGCTGAAGATTAATCGTCTATGTTGTAGATTATATATTTACATTGTCAGACTGCCTTACATGACTAAGTGCAGTAGTAGAGTGTTAAGCTCTGCAGGGAAAGATCCTTAAATCAATTGTAGTTCTGGCACTTCCGGTTCCCGAACTTCTTATGAATTCCTAAGCAATAAAATCATTCGATTTAGTTTACAGTTACAGGGGATCCAATTGCAAAGTACATTCCTAGCAAACAATACAATGAAATGACTTTTATCTGACGTTGATTTTTCATTGATCTCATGTATTATATGGAAAATACCTTTCAGACAACAAAAAAATTTAAATTTATAAATAGGAAATATGCTTTGCAATTTAGTGAAATGATAAGAGTGGGGACTTTTCGAGATCTACGACTTCCCCGAGAGACTCAACATTCGATTTTTTTTTTTTTTTTAAAATAACTTTTATTTTAAATCGGCAATAATTTAACTGCAAAGATTTGACCTACTTATTTTATCGTCTTTGCCGAATGAAAATTAATTTTAAACAATTTATATTTAAAGGTAAAAAAAAAATATTTACAGTATCACACGTACATTTTTCACTGAGTAATCACTCTGGCGTGGTGTAATGCGATCAGCTTATAAATACATCTCATCTGACCACTTTCCGTGACACTTTGTGATTGCTTTTCGGCTTCTAATATAAAAAATTACTGAAGCGTATATGTAGTATTTTTTTTCCTCTAATAATAAAACTGCTTACATCACACGCACAAACATATAGAAATTGATTTGAAATTGTCTGCAGGAAGACGGTTTGTTATCTCCACAAGATACTGTACATGTGTGTGGGTCCATATGAATACATCATCACACAAACTATAAATTCATAAAATTTTCAAGAATATTCTGAAATATCATTATCATTTTCAGTCTTTATTAATCGATCGCAAGATATTCTTTGCAGGTTTAATCCAGTTTCCCTGATCCATAATCTCCCTACTCCACATCACAGGCAACAAACTTTTTATTTCACCCTTCCATCTCACATGTGATCTTTTTCTAAGTCCTTTACAATCGAGATGCAGTTTAAGACTCCACTGTTCTTCAATTGTCATCTTTTTTTTAAATACATATATCCAACCCAGCTCTATTTCAATCGTTTAATTCTTTCAATATTACTCAATCTCAGGATACATCTTCGAACCTCTGAGTTACAAGAAGCTATATTATTTGGAGGAATAAAAATATGATTCTAAAACAAATATATATTCATGTTAATTATTTTGGTATCATTGAAGTATTGAAGTGATTGAAATTTTGTCAAAATTATTTTCCAGCAACTTCGAAAATTTTGATTAGGTTATATCATGTTTCCAGATAAATAATTATCTAAGACATTGTAGATGTGTGTGTATGATGATACTTTTTTTTTTTACAAGAATTTGTGAGCTACATATAGTTTTGAAAATTATTTTTAGTCAAAGTATACTGCATAAGTGAAGATAAAGAAAAAGAAAGAGGTAAAACAGCTTTTAAAGTGTTCACTGTAGGCAAAGATTTTTCCAAGCAGTTATTGGAAGAGAACAAATAGTATTTACCAGGTTTGTCAATTGTCAAATAGTGAGGATTTGATGGTTTTTCACTCTTGTTTGTCTTCTAGCTGAGAATATGTTAGCTACCCATTTACCAACCACTACGGATGGTTAGCTGGATTGCTTTGGACTAGATGCCTGAAATAAAAATTTCAATATTGTTGAAAAAATTTCAAGTTTACTCAATCCTGAATTTGAAGCCACTTTTTTCATGGCAGACAAATATATTATCTTTGTTTCATAAAGCCTTTCTGGTGGGTGAGTAAGGCGGAAAAAAATTGTTTGGCCAATTATTCCAAATTAAAACACATAAATGGAAAAATTAAAATGAAATACACTTTATTAGGTCTAATATCAGACTCTTGATCTAAAGTCTCAGATCAATTCCTGTTCTGGCATTTTTGGCCTTAACTTATGAACTTCTGAACAATAAAGTCATGTGTCCTTATATTTAAGTCATAGTATCTTGCACATTTGGAATATGGTTGTGAAATGTGGATTATGATTCTGAAATGAAAACTAAAATACAAATGACTCAGAGAATGAATAAGAATAATTTTTCTGGCTTCAAATGAGAGGTATGAAAAGAAATGAATACTTTTGAACCTAAATTGATATTACTGCTAATTGCATATTAACATAGATGAGGGCTACACACATAGGAAAAAGAAACAATAGAGAACAATTTTTGATTAAATACAAAAAGAGAAGAAGCCCCTTTGAAAAAAATATCCCATGGCTGCAAAATGAAATAAGGAAATTTTCTGGATTGTTATGGAAAAATAAGTCTTTCTTATGTCATATCTTTAAGAATTATTGTAGAGGCTTTTTCCTTGTAATAGACAAACTGACTGAAAATGATAATCTGAGAACATAATGCTTAACTAGCTGACATTTTCTTCTTGATCTGACCGTAGTTTAGACAATTAAAGAAATTTCTAATAATCTCAGAATTTTTCATCCAGGCAACAATCAATTTACTTGGCAATTCAGTATTGAATAATAAGTGATTTTTAACTGTTCCCAGCTGGAGATGAAGGAAAGTCATAAAACCTCTTCTCAATTAGCAGTTGATGAACCCATCGAATAATGTATACCATCCGTTTTTTTTCAGTTCTTATATGAATTCATTTATAATTAAATGAAAACCGTTACTATAGTAGCCTATCATATTCACCAAAATAAATGTAAAGTTTAATTTTCTACATTGCTATGCAATAAATAAAGAATTTAGTTGATTTTCACATTTTTTTTTGTTTTTTTTTATTTTCACTTAGACTTTATTGTTGCATTTAAATAGAGTTTTTTTTTTTTTTAAGTGTCATAGCATCGGCCGGGACGCAAATCCACAACCCGGGAATCTGCCTGCTAGTGCAAGGCAGTCGCGCTGACCTCTCGACCACCAATGCTTCCTAATTTGCTAATTTTTGCAATAAATTTGTAAAACTCTCCACATTATATTTCATAATATCTAATTTGTCTACTATCCAATAACTTCTCTGGGCTGCACTTCCTAAATTACATATGGATATAATTAATTATTTATTTCATGACCAAATGTCTTTTTACCTCAGTATTTTGAACCTTTAACTTCCGCAATCAAATTAGCTCATCATCATCAAATATCACTTATTACTATGGAATAAAATGCACCTATCTCTACCATGTTATTGTCAATCTACTATTTAAAGATAATATCATTGCAGATAGTATATATTTTTTAAATATATATAATTTATTTATTTATAAGTTTTGTAAGTTTTAATCATCATAGTCGTACTTCCGTTTTATAAAATTTTTAAAAATTTAAGTGATTTTGGTAAAAAAAAAAAAAAGTCATCAACAAAGTGATGTAAATATGAGGTCTGCCTAAATCAACTTGCTACCTCTGGATTGGATTACGCAACATCACATGCAATGTCCTTATTCACAAACAGTTTAGTGTAAAATCATTTAGTATATGGATTGTATAGATCAAGTAATGAAAACAAGTTTATTAACTATTTTTGTTAGTTGCTCATAATTATAAAAATTGTCTATTAGGGCTTTCACATAAAAATTTCATTTATTAAAGCATTATGCATGATTATCATAGGGATGACAAGAGTGGATTTAAAGGATTTAATTTTCCCAGATTGATTTCCAACTGACGAAAGTGGGAAAAAAAATCTCAGTATCGTCCACTGAATAGAACTGTTACGCTCATTCTGTTACTTAGATAATCAAACAACTGAGCGTACAAATATATTTATATATCTATTAAATCAATAAACTATTGTTTTGATAAAAAAAACAGTATGTCCAAATGAACTCTCCCCCAAGCTATATGCAACATTATCTCTGGATCATTATCAGCATAGTTATCTATTCGCCACAAAAAAATTTTAAGGCGCTAGCATGTCCGGATTATGAGTTACGGCATCAAGTGCTACAGTGTGTTTCATATCTTCATAGATCATCTTCAGTTGCTCCTCCTGCCTTCACAAAATCTTGCAAATTATTTGAAAACATTCTTGCAGCTCATGTCTTTATTGCAATACAAGATTTGAATCATTTCAAATGTTTCAATAGCAGTTTTGCCCAATTTAAAACAAAATCTAATGTTAGCACATTTCATCATAAGATAATAAACACACTGTCATACTTTATGTTACACTTCACGATCCCGACATGCAAACATTTTAAAATTTTTTATGGTAAATAGATAAACTATAAAACATGCACATGAAGAGTATGTATATAAATATATACCACATATTAAATGGGAAATCAGATGCTGATTAGGTCTACAGTTAGCAGATAGTGAAATTATCTTCAAATATAAGTAAGGGTTGTGAATAAGCAATGCCTAACTATATCCTTAGGAGATATGATGTTGACTCATTAAAGACTCGATGCCATTTTCAATAATACTTTTCCGCATCCTCTATTTCTTCTTTTTTCATTTTTTTTTCATACTCTGTTAGTCGTCCATCCTTTAGGTGCTGGTATAAGCCACAAGGTTTTTCATATTAGTGGATATCATTTATATAACCACATTTCCATCCTGTATTTATATTCACAGCAATTCTAACTCCAGTTTTTTTTTTGTATGCAAATATAAAAAGTATGTGACAATCTTGGTGCTGAGAAAACAATAGTGGGGCAGATTTACCACACTGGAATCTTTCGCATGATTTTGCATTTCTAATTCATTTTGGACAATTTCATTATGTGATCAAAGTATTTTAAAATTATGAAATGATAAAACTTGCTTATTTTGGTGCTAGGATTACACTTTATAACTGAAGATGTGTTTTCTTGCAATTATTCTATTATTAAATAAAAATTAGATAAGTAAATTATGTTAGTAATATACACATTTAAAAATTTATTTGTGGTGCAGTCTATTACTGTGCCTGATGAAAGATTTTATTTTTTCATGACATAAATTTCATCATTTTATCTTAAGCGCAATCTATAATACTTTCATAATATAAGCATTCTGTTATGATATTAACTTACTAAATGACTGCTAATTAGAAAATGATGGATTCTTGTTTGTTATAATGAATATTTATTTGTTTTTTGAGATGCAATTTTATCTTGGATGGGCTCATTTAGTTCTCCAAAATGCATATTATTAAATCAGGATTCTTGTATAAAAAGCAATCAATTATAATATTTTGCTAAGGCAAAATTTTAATTTGTTACTTAAGATATATATATAAGTATTTAAAAGTTAGAGGAAAAAACAAAGCTTAAACTGAAAAAAAAAGTGCTAATTAATGAAAAAAAAATTATTAAATATATTAATAAAAAGAATGCTAGCTAATCTGTGTGTAAATTTAGTGTGTAAGTTGCTATAATTTAATATATATATATTACATTCACCATTTTGGAATTACTATATTGAAAGAGATTGGGATGCTGTTGAAGTATGATTTTTTAAATTATAACAAAACATTAGAAAAAAATTAAGTTAGTACAATGTATAATTTATAATTTTTTTAAAATTCAGATTACATTTTAATATATCTAATCAATAAAACTTGGAATTTGTTTTGTAGCACTGCAAAAAAAAAAAAAAAACTTTTTAAATTTATTTATTTTTACAAAAAGTGCAATCTTAATTTTAAAAAAATTAAACCAAAAAATATATTGCACAATTGATTGCTATAGTTTTAATAATGGGAGAGTAGTTTTCGTAATTGTGTGATTAAATCTTTTTTTTTTTTCTGCAAAATTATTTATACTTATGATGACATGCATTTTTACTTGAGGGAAATTAAACTTTTATAATTACGAAAATATTAAATAAAAATTAGTTGAATGAAAATAAGGTAAAATATACATTTTTTCTTGACCCTTTGGACCTTTTTTGTGCCGATTTAGTTTGCGCTCACGGCCATTTTGAAATCTAAAGACCAGCCAAAACCACTGCTGACACATCCAACGGATAAATGACAATTATTGAATAAAAGTACTTTAAATTCATATTTTAGAAATTATAAGCTAGTAAAAAATAATGTGCTTTATTTCATATGGGCATTTAGTATAATCTTTTAGTATTTGGAAATTATAAGCTTGGCTTGATCAGACTTCTGCAATTTTTGACCGAGCCGGCCAAACCATCTTTCCCCCTCTCCACAAATTCCATCATATTTCAAATATTTTATAAAGGTAAATGTAAAAAAAATTCCTAATAAAATAAAGCATATTATTATTACTAGCTTATAATTTCCAAAATATGAATTTAAAGTACTTTTATTCAATATTTATCAGTCTGATGTGTCAGTAGTTGTTTTTAGATTTCAAAATAGCTATGAGCGCAGACTAAATCAGGACCCATTTTTCAATAATTTTTTTTAGAGTCCTTTAATTCTGCATGTAATCAATATTTATTTTTAATTCATGTTAAATTGTATGACCGTATTTTTTCTTTTTTTGAGGGATTGTTTATTTTCGAGATGAAAATAATTTTTGCTTTCTACGCACCAGAAATCCTATTACAGACTATAGTATGAAGATATTGAGTGAAAATTATGTAAATTATATTTTCTATTTATTATAATTATGATTTACATATTATTAATGCTATTTTATTATACAAGGCTGATATTAATGATCTCAATAGTCTTAGTAAATGGTGGAAAATGTTTTAAAAAAATTTTTTTTTAATGATTATTATAATGAATAGTAATGGATTGTTAATTAAATTGTTGGCACAAATTGGTGATAATCAGAATCCAGGTGTAAAGGCTCCTTATATTTAGGAGACTGACTACAATGGGTGCCATTGATAGTGATTGCAATGGTAAATTTCTGTATAACAATATCAACTTGGGAGGGGTAGGGGTATATATAAAATTTGTCACTTCCCTTTTTATGATTTTAAATTGACCTTTGTATATTAATAAAAAAAAAAAAGAGATCTTTATATATATCAATAGTAAAAAAAAAAAATCTATAAAAAATAAAATCAATTTAGTGACTTATTTTAAAGTTGATTTGGTAAATATTTTAGATTCTGAAAGATTTTTTTTCAAATTGGATTTCTATTTATTTTCTTCTTTTATTTCTATGATTGATTTAATAGTAAATTGATTGAATTCTTTTCAAATAAAGTAATAATAGATAGAATAAAAAATTACCTTTTCTTTCTTTATATACATGTGTGTGTGTGTGGATGTACATATGTACACAAAGAGTTAAACTTGCTTTCAATTTTTTTCTGATTATGAATCAAATGTTATTTATTGCTCATAGGCTTAGTTTGTTTATTTTTTCAAAGGATCTTTCTTATTGAATGACATAGTTCAAGCTTGGTGGAGTTGATTACGACAGCATGTTAAGAGGATTTTTTTTCATATTCTTCAATAGGGTATCGATCCTGGAATTATTACAAGCTGCATCATACTAAGAGCCAACTATTCAGAATTTTATTTGATGATGAATCATTAATATGAGTAGAAAGAATTATATTCATAATGATTTTGTATTTACATGTGGTTTTTAATTGCTACTTAAGTACATCTATAATTGTTAATTAGATCAAAATTCGTGCTCTGTGCAATTTAGTTCAATAGCAAAATTGCTGACTTGAAAGCTAAATTGAAACTCAACTGTCATTTCTAGCGTCTGAATGTCATGTGATTTCTCAAATGTTAGGTTTACTTAAAATTTCTCACAAACTAGTGAGTAATTAGAAACTATTATGCTAGTGCCTGTAAGTTCCTAGATAAAAAGTCAGTGTTTGAATGTCACATGACTTCGTAGAGTTTGGTTGTTGATTGAAAGGTCTCACAAAATAGCTAGTGATTAGGAATGACCACTCTTGTATCTGTAATAGTTTTAGCATCCTCTCCCACCTTCTCATATTTTGGGTACTTACAACAAGAAGTAATATAACCTTATCTTTCCTTAATACTTACAACAATATAACCTTATCTTTCCTTAATAAGGATCAAACCTAAATTTGTCCTAATGTTGTTTCCAATAATTAATAATAGTTGTTTTATTTCAATTGTGTTGGAACTATTATTAACTTTATTTTTCTTATTGCATTACCAAATCCATGTAATAATAATATCATCTATGTTCTTTATTTTTTTTTTTTACAATGCTTTTTTACCACCCACTATTGACGGTTTCGATTGCCCCAACAATCTTCTTCAGGACTTCTTCTAAGATTTGGGAATATAATTACAAGTTCTGAAGAAAATTGCTGGGACAATCGAAACCGTTAATAGTGGGTTGTAAAAAGCATTGTAAAAAGTAATAAAGAACATAGATGATATTAATATTATAAGAAGTAATATAGTTATTTTTTAATCATAGTTATAGAGGTTATTCTGTAAATATCGAACACTATAAAAGATTCGGGATATTTTTATTATATATGCACAATAGCATCAGAAGTACCAGACCTGGAATTGATTTGAGAATCTTACATTCAGAAGTTAGCTTTATCACTGCACTAAGCCACACAGAACTTTTCTTATTATGACAACTGTAAAGTAAATGTAATAAAAAGATTTCCACACAATGTTTGATCCAGCACTAACACATTCTACTGCATTTTAGTTTCAGATACTTCTGAGCATGATCTAAGCAATAAAGCAACAGTTGTGTTTATCTGACAGATTAAGTGATAAGAAATGTGAGAGGGTGGGGGGGGGATATTGTAAAAGATATAAATTTGTCTTTCCAGTATAAATCTGATCAACATAAAGATAATTATTCAAAGATACTATTGTTACAACTATTAGTATGTGCACTTATATTCTTCTTACTGTGATATTTTAAATTAAGTAGAGAATATATTACCATTTATGATTATGTAACAAAATTGGTTAATCAAACACATCCATGCATGTAAATGAATAAATAACTAGTCACTTATATCAATATGTTGGGAAAGCTAATAAACATTTGGTCACTATACAGTATTTCATCCCAGAACAGGATTCTTATTGGGTGATCCTGGAAATTAGGAATAGTCTCATTCATACATTGACATGATGACTTTAATATTTAAATTAGTAATGCATAATTCTATATAAAAGAAAGAGTGGAAAAAATTAAAAACTCCTGAAATCACACACTCACATATATATTATAAGTAGTATGTCAGAAACTATATCCCATATAAATTATTATTATATGCAGTTTTTACAATTAGAAATGCATGAATCTTCTAATCAAGTGAAAGAAAAAAAAACTAATGGAAAAACGCATACTTAAGTATATATATATATACTATAAATAATAAGGGTAACAATGCTTCACCTTAAAAGGAGGTTGCCTTGACAACAGTTTGAAATTGTTGATTGTTATTGACATTGGGATTGTCTAAGTGTTGACTGGTTTTTAATGAATATTATAAATAGTATGCCAGGAAGTGAATTCCATTAAGTTAATTAGTATATATGATTTTGGCAAATCATGTTAATGCTTTAAATCAGAACTATCGAAAGTATGACCCATGGTCTGCATGTAACCTATGGTGAGAGATTGTGCAGCCTTCCAAGAGGTTTTTTTTTTTTTCAAATGAAAAAATAAAATAATAGTTTGAATCAAATGCTTATTCAATATTTTACTTTTATCATAAAACTATTGCTAAGGCGATATAAACAATTATTGTATCTTGTCTACTGATTCAATAATAAATTTTTATAAACATCATAATGTTTCTTTTTTTATGATATTTTTAAAATGCCTAGTAATTCTAACTAATGGTAGAATTCTCCAATAATTTAATATATACACTGCTTTAGTATTTTGGATGCGGCCTTCAGGTCTTTGAATTGCATATGATTAGTTAAAATAAGTCTTTTGTACATGATAGCTTTTTGTCATGTTGCTATATTGTACTTTTATTCACTAAATGCTTAGAGTTTTTATATTCATTGGTTTCGTTACTGTTTATAGTTTGAAAAATTTAATAAATACTGACCTGATTAGTTAGTTGGGAAGATATTTGATATTGAAGAACCCTAGTGGCAAGTTGAAGACAACAGATTCTTTCGCTTTACCAAACTGAATTAAACTGAGTTCTTTTCTTTATTACCCTGAGTTTGGTGCAGTGGTAGAGGAACAGACGCTGCAGTTTAAGGTTCTTTGATTGTGATCCAATTGTTACTCCCAATGCTCGATTTTTTATGACCCCCCCCTGGCAACAAACCATTCAATTTTTGTTACTAAGTAAGAATTGATTCTTATAATCTTTAGCTCTTTAGTTTGTTGCTCCCCTCCTGGTCTAACAAACCCAGGGCACAGAACAGATTTAAATTAGTCAAAACATTTTCATTACTATAAGTGGATGACTTAATATTTTTTTTAAAAATGTAATAGTTATTGAAAGCAACAATGCCTAGTTTTTATTTTTTGTTTTGCAAATTTTTTTTAATAGAATTTCCAGAAGCCGTATTCATCGAAACCATAGTTTGACAACTGTGTAGAAAGTCATATTTATTATTATACAGAATTTTTTAGTTTGACATAAAATCAGAACTTTGTAATGAATGTAAGACTTTTTTTCCCATCAGGTAAAGAAATTCAGTTGCTTTGCAGTAACTTCACTTTCTCAGATATATTAACTTGTGTCCTCAACTTCCAACAATAAAATTTATTTAAAAATCAATTACTGCTTAATCTATAAAAAACTGGATTAAAATTACATTTACTCTTCCATATTGTGATGTTCTAAGTGGCTTATCAAATATACAATGCTAAGAATACAAACCTATTCATGAAACAAACAAATTTGAATATGTTACTAAAATAATTCACAAGCCATCTGACAAAACAGATTAGCACTGATGTTGCAAAGGGTGAGCATTATTGACAAGTTTATTTAAATGTTTCTTTGAAGATATAGTTTGTGAATTATTATAGTAATTGTATCCAGACTTGGCTGTTCTGTGATTTCAGTAACGATTATATTTCTCTCTGTTTTCACAGTCAACTTTTTTTTTATACCTTTGTACATAAAGTAAAACGTAAGTTTGATCTGTAGTCATATGATGGCTTCCACTAGTGGTTAATGTAAAACATTGGCACTCTTGATTTAGAATTGCTAAAGACTCATTTACTAATCAGTAACGTAGTTAGTTGAGATAGTTGCATAATGGCTAAAAAATTCTGAGTTTACTGCACAGCTTTTCAATCAGTCTGCTAATTAGTACACTAAGAAGTCTTACATTTGCAGATATACTCTCATTTAAATTTATATTCAACTTGCTATTAATTATAAGACATAAATAGTTTGGGCTTTTGCCCAGAGGTAGACAGCAATAGTTAGGCAATAGGGTACTACTGATTATTTATCATTAATGGGTATTTATTTGTTCTGCAGAGTAAATTGTATTTTAATTTATTAAAGTTTCAAATTATTAATTAATTCAGGCTAAATGTCTGAAGATAAGAAAGACTTCTTATAATGCAGATGGTTTAGGAGTCAAATTTCTAATAGGAAAAAATATATCTTTAATTAATCGGTAAAATGCATTTTTTTAAAAAAAATTATTATTTGGTATAGTGTTGAGTAATTTTAAAAATATTCCTCTGACAGTTAAGAAAAAGAGGATTATCTTTTAAGAAAAAGTCAAAAGTTTTCCTAGCTTTCTGTCAAGGGTTTCTATTTTTCATTTGTGTCATATTTTTTTGACAACTTCTGTTAAGAAAAGTCAAAAGGAGATCTCTTTTAATTCACTTAGCAAATCATTAGACAAGGTGATGGAATTTATCCCCATTCTCCCTAGTGTGAATTTTAAAATGACCAATTTAGTTTGTAAGTCTATATATACACTTTATTAAAAAAAATACTGTTTTATTAATTAGAAAGTTAATAATGAGTAAAAAAAGGTAATAGTTGAATAGTTTATTGGTCTTTTTGAGTGTAGGAAGTAACACAATTGCAGCCATTATCTATAAACTTTAAATTCCAAGGCCCACCATTCTACCATGGCCCTAGAATGTTTTTTAACTTAAGCTTGTATATCTTAAATAGGCAACACTCTCCATACAGTAGTGCCACCCTGTGCCAACCAGAGTAATAAATGGATGCCAGAATGCTTATGCATAAAATCCCCATCTAGTGCCTACTCATCCAATATCCCCAGACTAGTTTCGGGCTTGTGGCCTTCGTCAGAGTTTTGCCTGTTTAATAACAGTTATGTGCTAAACTAGCGTAAGAGATGATCATGTGATGCTTGTATATTTTGTTTAGATATATTTTTTCAAACTTAGATAAATCTTTATTACAGTTGAATTAATTGTATGTGCATTCATGCCCAACTATATCAAATCTCAAAGCTATTTTTTGTTTGAAGATATTAATATATATGTTATTTTTGTATAGATATGATTATACTATGCTTACCATACAAATGTGAATTTTATTTGTACTATATCTATACATACAGACATTTGATTTTATATGTTAAATGTTCATGTATGTAAGTGTATTTAAACTGAAAATAAATTATCTATTCGCAAATAAATGAATTGAATAATTAATCTCTTGGAGGTCATATGTCATCTGGTACCAGAACTGTGGTGTCGATCCCTCTATTATTGCATTAAATTATACTGAATATTAAATAAATGAAAATATATGCTTTATTACTTTGATACTGGCAATATGAAAAGCAAATTAGCTTACATGCACATTGCACATTACGTTTACTGCACAATGTAACATAAATTTTATAATAAATATAAAAATGTCTGTTCTATAATTATCATGAGAAGTACCCTATCAGTGGCCTAGCTCTTACTGTGCTTCTTGTAAATTGGGCAGAGAGTAGCAATATTAATTTCTATGATTTAAATCTGTGAAGATATTGGCTAGACTCGGTATCAGAAAAAATAAGCACAGATTACTGCCCAAAATAAGGAAATAAAACATCAGTAGGGGGAAATGGCCCCATTTTTTATAGAAATAATTTTATTGAAAATACATATGTAAGAATAAATTTCAATAAAGTTATTTATATAAAAATGGGGCCATTTCCCCCTACTGTTTTATTTCATTATTTTGGGCAAATGGCCCCATTTTTAATAGACTGATTCTAACTTAAAAACAACCTTTAATTTTGTTGTATGTATTAGATGATGAGACTAAAATTTTTCCACAGCAAATTTTGCATTTACAGCATTTATAAATATTTTTTATTCTTATTAGTTAGTTGTGTTTTTACGTGTTCATGATTAAATATATAACAACACCAGCAGTTTCTGAGGAAAAATAATTGACAACTTGTAAAATACAATATGTTTGTTTATATTGATTTCAAGAACTAAGTGAATCCAGAAGATAATTTTTCCATCAGGATTTTTTTTCCAAAAAGTTATTTTTATTTGAAAGATTTTTTTTCCTTGGGAGATTTTTTCTGTCACCATTTTCAATGTCATGTATGTAGAAATTGTTGTTAACATGTTTTAATGGTTCATGCAGTCTGAACTCTAAGGAGTTTGTAAATAATACCGGATAAGGAGTTTACTGTTATAATGTTTATATATTTTTTAAAGTAGCATTATTAAGGCTCATTCACTGGAACAATTGGTATACTGTTCTGAAATTGTTAATGATGATGATTGCACTCCTAATGATGATGATGAAAACTTCTAAAGTCTACAGTAATAGGAAATAAATGCATATTTATTTAAATTGGGCAAAAAAAAAGCCAATACTAGACCACAGCTAAAACAATCACTGCAGGGGTCATTATATCTCAGAACATCCCAAGATCTATCAAAATAATATGTCATGAGTTTTGCCAGAGAATTTAAAATCAAATACTCGTTCTTGAAAATGACTGTTTTCTGATGGGATTGTTGTGGCATTGCAGGTATGAAAAGTGGCCAGCATATTTTGTTAGTGATATGCAGCAGGACATTATTAGACCCCCATATTATATTCTTTTAGCTAAATTATTACTTTGCTTTGATGCATCATAGCCGTGGAGAAATTAAATATTCTGGAGCAACTAGCATCATTTCATAATGCAGATAATGCGCCTAAATAACATTGTTACCTTTCAGGATGATATTTCTTTAATTATAAGTTTTGTGGATAAATATTAATCAAAGAATATGCGGATGGTATTAATATTTTCCATGAAACTCTCTTTCTAATTTAATGGAGTAAAATGGCAAACATGGTATTATATCCAAATGATAATGTTTAATCATCAGAAGTGCTTTGGGGTGTTTTCCACATTGATAGAATGACATTTTCAAGAGCTTTAAGTTCTGGAATTGATCCTTAATCAAGAAAATGGGGGGGGGGGTGTATTTAATTAAAATCAAATCATTCCCACCTTACACAATGCTTTATGAAAGCAATCTTCAATTTGTCCGCTACACCACGGCATCTACTATAAGTTTGAGTATTAAGTAGAAAGTAGATATCTGCAGTTGTCATAAAAAGTAATAACTAAATGATTTGCTGCTCAGAATTTCACATGAAGTTTGAACTTTACAAATGACAATTGAGTTGTTGTCTGTGAACCTTAAGCTTCAGTCTGACATTCTACTGCAAACGAATGATACCAAAATATGGTGTCAAGACCATGTAATTATGTAATCAAATGGCTATGAATTTAAAATATTGAGATGTTTTTGAATTTCAGGCTGATAGCTTGGTAATAAACAAAAGTGTAAAAAATTGCATCTTGATTCAAATTCAAGTATCAACTCAACTACACACTGAGAAAGATCATAAATGAAGATTCTAATGTCCAAACTACATAAATATAGACTTAATAAGCATTGCCACCTAATATCAATTGACTATTCAAGTTGATAGTAGATGATGTTGTGGATGTGAGAAATAATTCTGGAAATAATTGATTTGAGGGGTATGTCAGTTGACAGAACAACCAAGTATGTTACAGTAAAGGAGAATTAGTGTGAGAATAAAAAAAATAAGACTAATGAGGACTCGATGATTAAAGAACACAATATTTTATCTAGAAAAGTTAGAGAGAAGAATATACAAGTGTACCTTTTAGGTACTGGGATTTTAAATAATGTTGAGATATTGTAAAAAAGAAATATAGATAATGTCACAATGTTGGCAGGAATGAATGATGTTGTAAGCAGATGTACTGAAGAAACAATAAGATGCTTTGAAGACATGGTTGTGGATTTGAAGTAAATAAATGGGCAGGTAGGTATGATGGAATTATCACCAAGATTTAAGAGTAAATTTAAGTAAGATTTATGGAATTGATTTGATACTAAAATGTTCGTGAGAGAATAATGCTTTTAATGTTTTTAGATACTTAGAATGTGTTCATTAGAAATACCATTTAAAGGAGGATTACATTTATTATTCAGGAGGAGTTAATACATTTTATTATCCATTAAGTTTTTAAAAAAGGGATATATATGTAGACAACAGTAATAAATGTGATGTTGGAGATAGATATGAAAAGTAAAGATAGGCAGATATTTAGGGTTGGAATAAGATAAAATATATTGTGGGTGAAAATAGAATGATGAAAATGTAAGAATAGAAAATAATTTATTACGGAGGATGTTTAGCAGTAATATAAGAAAAAAATATTCAAAAGGAAGCTAGGAGTGTTAATGTAAAACTTGGTTTTATAAATATTCAAAGAAATAAAATTATGAATTAGTGGAGAAAATACATTTTTATACAAGCATTAGATTTGTTAGCAATGGAGGTGTGAGGAAAAATTGCATTTTAATAAATGTGAATGGAAGGGATTTAATAGTTATTGTTATGAAGAACACCTTAGAAAGAAATTGTAAAGAACATGCAGGTTAGATTGAAATTTGGAGAAATGAGTGTGTGTTCCAATATATTTAGGTGCTGGAAATGCAGAGGGTGTGAAAGGATGGATTGATAATGTTTGGCTATGTTTATATAAGGATATAAATGAGGTTTAAAAATAATAATTATAAAATATTGATTGTAGATGTTATAAGTGGCTATTATAATGAAATTAATGGAAATGGAAAATATAATTAGAGTATTATTGAAAAGGATATTTGAGAAAGGTGGATTGAAAATTGAGAATTTGAATAAAATAAGATAGTGAGTTTACATGGTTAAAGTAAAATCTGAAATACACTGTTGATTGTATGTTGATAGATAAAGAATAGTGTTCATAATTTTATGCTCATAGAATAGATATATGTAAGGTTAAATAATGAAATTCATAGAAAGATTGACAGGGATTGTTGGAAATTAAATAATTAGGTTAAATCGAGTACGTTTAATAATGCCTTGGAAATAACCATGAAAGGTGATGATTTTAGAAGTAATGAAGAATGAATAGATATAATGAAGAATATTGCAAGTGAATATTTATTTAGAACTGATTAATAAAAGAAATTGGAAGGAATTTTTTTTAGAAAGTGTAAAAGAAAGACATGTAGGGAGGGATACAAAAAAGCTGTTAAGAAACAAGTGGGAGAAAAGAAAACAAAAGTTAAATAAGACAAAAATTAATAGAATTGATACAGAACTGGAGTGAACTTAATAAGAGCATGGATAGAGAAAATTAACAGTGCAGGAAGGAAGAGATACAAAAAAATTTGGAGATATGTAAAGAAAAGGAAAAAAAACCCTGAAACATTGATTGCAGAGAAATGAATATGAGGATAGAGAAAAACATTTAAAAAAAAAGAATTTGTAATAAAAATTTTGGATGAAAAAAGATTGGTAAGTGAATTTGATTCAATCAAAAGTTTAATTTATGACAATATGGATAGAATGATGGATATGTAATTGAATAGATAATAGGAAGTGGATTGAAAAAAAGAAAAGCAAGAGAATGAGATAGTATGGCAGTAAATGGGATGGGGACATATGTATGGCTTAGTTTAAGACAACATTTTAATAAAATTATAGTTGATAATAAAATTCCTGATGAATGGAAGAATTATTATATAAAAGGAAGGGGGAAAAATAGGTAGCCAATAGACTAGTTCTTAATAGATAGGATTAGGACTTGGATGGAAGAAAATGAAATTTTAGAGGTTTAGAATGGATTTCTTTCAGGGAGATAGTGGATAATTTACTTATTGTATCTCAGTTGAATCTAAATGTCTTATAAGATAAACAAGTCATTACCTTTTGCATTTTTAGGTACAGAAAAGGTCTATGATAGGATGGATAGAAATAGATTGTGAATAAGTCTTGAAAATATGACAATAAATTTAGGGATGCTAACAATGATAAATAGTTTTTGTAAGGATAATTTTTATAAATATGACTTGAGTGATATATAATTAGTAGAAGTTAAATGTGATAATGAATTGAAATAGAAATGTCCTTAAACACTTTCATTATTTATTTTGTTTCTAAGAGAATTGGAGATTGCAATAAAAAGATTAGGGATAGGAATACCTATAATTAGAACCAAGAGAATATATAAGATACTTTTTTTTTTTGCAAAGAATGTAGAAGATATCAGAATTGCTATTAAAGAAGTGCATAGAGGCAGAAAAAAATATTAAAACTGGATCCTATGGGGGGAAAATCTTGAAGATTTTAGTACTTAATCGGAAGAATAAATTGGAGGATGAAAAATGAAAGATATTTATCTTGAAAAAGTGGAGAAGAATAAGTGTTAATAGAAAAAGTTAGGTGGGAATTAGAATTGAGAAAAAAGCAAAAAATAGAATGAGATTGATTAAAAATCTGGCATATCATATAATAAGTATAAGATGTGTGGAATTGTCTGTAAAGAAATAATGATGCATTATTTAACAAGTGGAAATGATACTCTTTGTATCGTCCAGGGAATTTGGAAATTTTTAATATATAGATATATGCATTGTTTGGGGAACCATAGATGAGGCTATTCAAGGTGAAATGGGATGGGCATTTTAATGAAGTATATTAAAACTAAATTTAAAATGTTTGGAAGATCATAATTTATGAACAAAGAGATTAATAAAAATAATACTTATTGGATTACACGTGGTTGGCAAGTAATGTGTTCAGAAGAACAGTTTTACTATATTCAAGATTAATAGATAGAGCATTTATTTCTTTGTATTTATATATGAAATAGGATGTGTATAGAATCTACTACAGATGTGTAATGGTAGATAGGAAAAGAGGATAAATAAATTGGTTAAAGAAAAAGAATTACAGAAAACAAATATGATTAAAAAATAATTTAGATTATATAAAAATAAAAATTATAAGAGATAAAAGGATATAAGGATTTGGATTGTAGATGTAATTTATGAAGAGATGGGTGAAATATAAAAATAAAGAGAGTGAAAGAAGTAGATATTTTATTATTTGTTTAGGTCTTTATAATGAAATTGGAGAATGTGAGAACAGGAAAGTAGAACTAGTGAAACAGATTTGTATTAAAATGGGATAGGAGAGGAAAAAAGGAACAAATAAAGTCTCAAAAATAAATAGGCAATAAGTAGTAAGAAGAAAATCAGTTTTTTGTGAAATGTAAGAATTTTAGACAGAAGAAATGTTTAAATTGGTTTAGTAGGGATTTTGGGATATATAACATTATCATTTTCAACCATTATCAGACCACTGCAGGATCAAAATCTCTTCAAGTTCAATCCATCTTTTCCAATTTCTAGTCTGTCTTCTCCACATCACATCAGCATACTTTTTTCATTCATTCATTTAAATGTGATTTCTTTTTAAGTTTTTTACAATCTCTTGGAATCCAGTTTAAGATCATCTCTTCTAGCAATATGTTTTTCCCAATTCCACTTCTGTCTCTTAATTCTTTCAATGATATCAGCAACACCTATTTATTTTCTCATCCATGCATTTCATTTTTGATTTCTTCTTGTTGTTCCTAACATACATCTCTCCATACTTTGTTGAGTGGTCTGAAGTTTCTGTCTTGCTTTTCTGTTACGTGCCCAAGTTTCATATCCATAAGTGAAAACTGGTAAATCATATTTTTAAAAAATCTTCCTTTTCAAACTCATAGGCATATTTCTTTTTAATATTATTTCTACCAAAAGCTCTCCAACAAAGCTTAATTCTATGATTAATTCCATCCATTGTGTTCCCATCTGTAGTAATAATCTGACCAAGGTATTTGTAATAGTTACCTTCTTATTTATCATTATCAATCTTTATTTTTTCTTTTGAGAAAATCTCTTAAACATTACTTCAGTCTTTTTAACATTTAGCTTTATTCCTACTTTCTTAATTTCATCGATAACTTTTGCAACATTTCCAGAAGCTCTGAAGCATTATTTGCAAAAACAATTACATCACCTGAAAAATGTAGATGACTTAGATAATCTTCATTTATTTTTACTTCCTTAGCTTCCTATTTTTAATTCATAAAATACTTATTGCAAAACTGAAATTTCTAACTGTTTTGGAAGAAGCCATTTTTCATCATATCAGTGTTTGTTTGTTCAACTAATTAATTTATTGTCATAAGTGGTAATTTGCCATTTCTTTACGATAATTATATTTCAATTTTAAAGCTTAATTGCAGAAGAAAGAAGTTCTCACATGTTTTTCATTTAATGATATTCCTCCAGATATTATTGGAAGGTTATATAATTGCATTCTATTAGCAGTTCCTATTCAAATCGAAATCTCATTAATAATAGTACCACTTACCCAACTCCTATATAGGATTGCATTGTTAATTGCAACCGTTATTTGCCTATTTTTTATTGTATGAAAATGAGACATGGATATCCTATTAATGTAACATGAAGACATTAGAAAAGTTTCATTTAAGGATACTCCTTTAAATTTTAAAAGTAATACTGGCAAGATCATAATACCAGTCAACATGTTCTACTTGCTAGTTGGTATATTATAAAATCACCCCCCCCCCCAAGGATGCTTTTAATGAATTTGAGCTTGATTTTTTTGGAGAGAAATACATCTCATTTATGTTATAAACATTATCTCAAGAAAGTGTGCTCATGATTGTTTTTATACGGAAGATATAGCAGAAAATAAAATACATTGGGCAGCCACAATTCGACAAGGTATTGAGACATTTCGGGGGGGGGGGGTGTTCGTGGAGAACATTGTAAACTATCAATTAAACAATTTAATGGACCAGCGTGTTCTTTATGTGGACTTATTTGTAGTTTACGATTGATTTATAGTCGTCGCAAAACTCATCTCGAAAATGTATTATTATTTTAAAGCTATTTTTTTTTCTTGGGATTGTAATGGTCACACTACGGTTTGCAAATAACGGTTGATGATGATGATACTGCAACAGTTTATTCATTTTATTTCATTGTGTAAATAATAAAAGATTGTTCTGCTATTTCATAATTGCTTATATTTATTTCTGACAACGTAAATGTGCTATTAAATAGCTAATTAATTTTCGAAAATGTTAATTTATTAGTAGAAAAAATAATAATAATTGAATTAAGCAAATCAATTAGTCCCATCTTTTTGAATAATTCCTTGTAACTTTATTCATTGATGAATATTCAATAAATCTGAGTAGGTTGAAAAATGAAATTTGCACAAATATCAACAATGCCTTGCTAAAAGGTCATCATCGTTTCATAATTGAATGAGATTAAAAAGCTAAGAATAACTCATATTTGCATTAAAATGTTAATACATTACAATCTTTAGCGTTCAGCTCCCCCCTCCCAATCTACCTTCATTTCCTGCTGTATAAATTAAGATTCACAAGTTTATTTAATACCGAGATTTAAGAATTTTATTGAAGGAAAACGAAGGTTTGTTATAAATGGCCTCCACCCCTCCAATGCAGTTTTATTAATAATTTATTTCAAAGTAGAATCCCCCCCCCCCCGTCTTTTCCCCAGTAAAATCTACTTTGTGTTGAAGCAAATATATATATATGCGGTATTCTATCCGAAGACAAATAGCAATAACATTTGATTATCGTCAATTATAGTTTTTTTTTTTTTTTTAGGTGTCATAGCATCGGCCGGGATGCGAACCCGCAACCCGGGCAACTGCCTGCTAGTGCAAGGCAGTCGCGCTGATAGTTTGCCGTTGATTGCCAACTTTTTAACGCAAAATTATATAAGCACTTGTATATATAGTAAAAAAATAAATAAATAATGAAATAGTTCACTGCTCGGGAACTTATAATAAGTTCGAGCACCGGAAGTGACACAGCGAAAGGTGAGATCTGCAGAGATCGCCACTCTACTCAATCAATCAATAGTATTCTGTCCAATAGACAGGTCCAGAGAGCAAACACAACATCAGTTCATTTATTCTTTCATTCCATTCTCTTCCTTGCCCATTTCTTCAATTCCACGTAAGTCTTCACATCTCATATCATCCAATAATGTCAATCTTTTCTCGTCCTTTCTTTTTATTTCCACTCACCATTCCCTCCAAAACATCCTTCATTAAACTATAATTTCGTCTTAATATATGTCCAATCCAGTTTCTCTTTCTCTCTCTCTGATATTCTCAATCAATCTTCTTTCCTCATTTACTCTTTTCAAAACTTCATTTATTATTTTACACATCCAACTGATTTTTTGCATTCTTCTCCATATCCACATCTCAAAGACTTCCAGTCGTTTCTTAATTCTATTACTCAGTGTCCATGTCTCACAGCCATACATTAATACATTCCACACGTAACATTTAATTAATCTCTTCCTTAATTCTCTTTCTACTCTACTATTCGCACTAAATCTATACCTAGTATTAATAGCATAAAAAAATGCAGAATTTTAAATACATCGCAGTATTTCCATCTTACATTTTGATTAATTAAATGTTATCAATAGGCAATGTGTTAACATTTGAGCATAAATTAAAGTCAGTTTTTCTTTTTTTTTACTTTTTCTACTTAGGATTTAAACCCCAAATCGTTTGCATCGCAAGTAGACAAATATTCTTATATCTGTCGGTTAATGCTCGAGGTAGTTAGCCGATATTTGTTAATGATTTGATATTGTATTTAATAATTAAATTTAAAATGTAAATTAATTACAAGGATTGGGGTTACAAAAAAGGAAGTGTTTTTTTTTTTTAAAAAAAAAAATTGCAAATCGTCATAAAATTGAAATCGACATCTTGAGATTTCATTTTACAAACAGCATTGGGTTTCATTTACTATAGGTAAGAGAAAATGAAAACATTGCTAGTGTCCCTGTTTTCAATTGTCTTTTAACATATCAAATCATTAATATTTAAAACTTATAAATAATCAATTCAATATATCCCCCCCCCCGATTTTAAATTTATCATCCCCACCCTCCCTATCATAATTATACATCTTTATATCATATACAACACTTTCTAATATATCTATTATTATTTCCTTACATCACAATGCATGCATGGTTCAAAGCATCTTTTTTTATCTTCATAATTTTCTCAATATATATACACTCTTTTTAGTTTTTAAAGATGAACTGTTAGTTAAACGTTTCGAAATGCAAACAGCTGTTAGAAATAGCACACTAGTAGATAACTCAGGTTGTTGAAAAACAATAACAGGCTACTAATAATTTTTGGTGCATTGTATCCATAGTATTTGGTAGACAAGGAGATATTTTGCTAAAACTTTTTACTTCTTTCTAATCTGCAAACAAAAGACAAACAAAAAAATAAATTAATTAACTTTCATATAAATACACAAAAATTGTATCATTGTCATTCATCCATCTCCTAAATATAAGACAAACACTTTTCTCTAGATAAACCATTACCATAAATGAAGGTCAAGTGTTTATACTAGGTCATAGTGATCTTTAATATCTGCTTATTAACAAATCATTTAACATACCCTTAGCATTTATATTATTAGAGGGTTTTTTTTTCCAATTGAGTCTAGAAATTTACTAATATGGATCATAAGTATAGGGGATTTGAACTCAGATTTTCAAGCACCCTTCATCTATCCACATTATCTCATACAACTGATAGACATGACCACATACATGTAGAAAAGATAAATAATCACCAATATAGGTATTTCGTGCTAAACCAGCACTCATCAGTTGGTCCAGATTATCATCTCCCATACATATATGTAATCAGTGCTCAGTTTATATTACGATAGCAAATCTTCATACTTTAATGAACAGACTTCAATCCATTCCAAGGCCTCCAATTCTTCAGCCATCCATATCATTGAAAATCTGATAATGAAAACCCAAATCCCATGCTGATGCCAATATTATTTTAATATGGATCATGCAAATGGTTTATTTGTATTAATGAACATGTATGTGGATTGTGTGAATTCTTCCTGATTTGATAATGTTCCATTCTCTATTAATTAAAAAAAAAAAAAGATAAAATAATTTAAATATTGATGGCCACAGTTTGAAGAAGAGTTACATTTAATAGAACTGGGCTTCTGTATTTAAAAACATTGTTATATGATTGATTTGTATACTTTCAGCAAGGTTTGGTAACAATATTTACCCAAACTGATAACCACTTACATATGAACTCTTTAAAAATATATATATATTTCAAGAAAATAGGGATGTTAGAAATGGATTTTATCAAAAACAAATTAAATCGTAAGAATGATTGATAAAGTATTGAAGAGAGAAATGACCAGAAATCAATTAATGATAATAGTTGTGAGCTGCATTGTAAAATGATTACTAAGAAAATGCTGAAAAGAGAGCAAACAGAAATTAAATAATTATAGTAATTTGTATAGTATTGGTTGTCAAGAGATTTTTTTATTTGAAAGTCTAGTTTTACAAATAGCTTGTGGATCAAGGATATCTATAAATAACATAGTTTGTAACATAAAAGCAACTAATTTACCAGATAGTTCATTGATGAACTATAGAAAAAGCATAGGGTTGTATCTTCTGGAACTAGAAATATTATAAGTGAGAGTGTTTCCTCTATGCTTACTACAGGACAAGGTTGATACTTGCTCTAACAAAAGGAATGTGAAAAAAGTACTAGAATTTTTTTAACTGTTACTATTATAATATTAGATGTCAAATAACACAATCAATTACATAACTAGTATATTTTAGAGCTATTATAGCTTTAATGTTTTGAGTGTCAGCATTTAAATGGCATGTATTAGATTATTTAGATTTTAAATGCATTAAAAATTTGGTTAAGTAGTTTAAAAATACTTAATATTTTATACTTCACTGTTTTTCAAAAGCACCCATTGTAATATCATTTTGAGAGCAGTTCTCTTCATCGTGCTCTAGAATCATCTAAGTTTGAGTAGTCATTCGATTTCACCAGATGGTATAGTTTTATAATAACATCTCCATTCTCAGACTGAACTCTGGATATTGTCTTATTAGTGGAAGTCATGTAATGTTGTTCTTATTATAATTCCTCACCTTATGACTAAAAAATGTACTTAAACCACTAAACATCACATGGTCACTATTCCTTATGCTTACACAAGCTGTTATAACAGAGGCAAAACTCTCCAAACAGTAGTGTTACCCAGTGCAAGCCAGAGGAATCAATGAAATGCAAGAAGGTTTGTGAATAAAATATATAGATGCTGAACTAGGTTCAGATCTATATGACTATACAAACTAATGAGCTTGAATTGAAAACATTGTGTTTTTATTTTGGACTCAAAGCTTTATAGTTAGCTAATAAGATCAAAGGTGGCTGGTGGAGAGTTGCATTAGATCCTAAAATCTAGATGCAGTGCTTTCAGATCTAAGGCTCCTCACTGATGAAGACCACAAGCTAGAAACTAGTATGGAGATATTCGATGAGTGGGTACTAGATAGGGATTTTATGCACAAATTTTCTTGCATTCAATGAATTATTCTGGCTTGAAATGGGTGGCACCATTGTATGGAGAGTTTTGCCTCTATTAGAAATTTACTTAGTGTTTGAAAAATTGAATTAACTGAACTGTTAATTATTATTTTCATTTTTAATTAATTCTTCTGTTTTGCATATAAAAAAAAAATGAAAATGTGAATGAAAGTTGAAATGGCAAATATGCTTTTATAAAGATGGAAGGGCAGAAACTTAAATACTTAGAGGAGGGAAGAGATAAGATCGGAGACTTTCAATTTGTGGGTTTTTGAAGGTGAATAGAAATGATAAGTTGTAGCAATCTTGAAGTATTAAAGAAAGTAAATGAAAAGATATTATTGTATTTGGGAAGTGGAAATGAAAGAAATAGCGACATATGTTAAAAAAAATAAAGCAAGAACAGGTTTGGCAGATGGTTAAATCGATGTTCAGAATAATTTGTCTTTTGGAAGGTTGTTTAGTGATGATTCTGAGCATTGTTATTAAACAGATATAACCAAGTAATGAAATCAGTTATTGCTTAAAACATTGTTTAGTTGAAGCTTTAAAATATACTATCCTATTTTTGGAAAACAATTATATATTGCCGAAAATTAAATTTTCTAAGCCAGCAAAAGTTAGTACTAACATGATTTTTCTTTAAAATATATATATATTTGTTAAAACTTGAATTACCAATGGCTTTTTTCTCTGTTATCGATCATTCAGAATCAGAGTTGGAGGCTTCATTTTGTCAGCACTTATAAGGTTATACAAGCTTTTATTTATATAAAACTTCTTGGTTTTTAATCCATAAATCTGATACCTCTGCAATTCTTTAGTTTTATTGATGTTTAATTATTTGAAATAGTTCATATTTAAATACATAAGTTAGTACTTCCATTTAGAGTCTTGCATGTTTCTATAGTTTGAGAATTTTTGATTGATTTCTTTTTATGTTATAACAGAGCCCAGATAATTTGCCTGTCGCTCGTTTTTGTATCATATATACAAACTAAATTCGTTTTTTTTTTTTACAATTTTAAGTAGTCGTAAAAATATATATATCAAAAGAATCTTATTTCATATATGAAAATTTGATGAAATTTGAATTTTACTACCTACCAGGAAATTTTATTGAAACATAATTACATAAATTCATTTATATATTGTTTTCTTTTGTATAAATAAACAAAATTAAAAAGATTAAGTATTACATTATTTAATAATAATAATAAAATAGCTTTTTTCTGTATTTTATTGTCCTCCTCAATATATATAACATTACTATAAGTAGTGAAATCTAATAACTTTGAACTAATAATTGGTCATTTAAACATGAATGGCGAATTACATAATGTGTATGTAAATTTGTTTGTATAATCTACATGTGTAGAAATTGATAATGATTTAATATATGCTTTTCCGCTATTAATCTATTTTTGTTGTGTGTGTGTATCTTTAATAAATTATTTTTGATTTGCTGTTTAATTTATAATTTGTAAAAAATTTATCAGAGTTCCAGAATTTTATACGAAGTAAAAAAAAAAGATTCTTTTTTCCATAAAATCCGAAATTTTTTTAAAAAAAAGTTGAGAACCACTAAACTGAACTGATTGAGCACTAACAAGGGCTTTGAACGTTCCATCATCAGATTTTCAATGAAATGGAAGGCCGAAGAGTTGTGAGTTGGAATAGTTTGAAACCTGTCCATTAAAGTATGAAGTTTGGCTATCTTAATATAAAGCTGAGCACTGATTATATATATGTGTGAGGATAGTAATCTAGACCAACTGATGATTGCTGGTTGAGCATGAAATACGTATATTGGTGATTATATATCTTTTCAAAATGTGTGTGATCAGGTGGGTCGGCAATATGAGATGGCACTGAGAGTAGTAGGTCGTGTGAAAGTCTGAGTTCGAATCCCGCCTATATTAAATAATCCCTTTGTAAATTGATATTGTAATGCTTTCTAACTATTTTTAAAAACACTATTGACTTATTACATCTAATTTTAAGTTGTTGTAAAATATTTAGAGCTTCTGTTTTCAAATTTTAGAGATTAAGCTCTGTAGGTTTTCTGAAGAATCTTGTGAGGCTAGATGGAGAGAATACAAATATCCAGTTGTGTCATTATGTAAAAATTATATATGTTATGTTCTTTATATTAAATAAATACATTGGTCTGCTTGTTTTAGTGTGGTAACTGCATGTTGAACCCAAGAGCTAAAGATCCATTGATCATACCTTAGTCTTATCATTTCATACTATGATCTGAGCGATAAACCATTCGTATTATTTATATAATTAATAAGTAGATTGAAATCAGTTAATACTGTGAAATGATTTCTAGAAAATCTCATTTGTCATGCATATTTTTGTTGTGTTATGTTATGCCAATGGGCGTCCCCCCTCCCTCTATCTTACTCCTCTCATCAAGCTAGGGAAAGCAATGGTGAAATGCTGCAAATCTTTTATCATCATATAGCTTGGACTGGATATGATTTATTAGTCGATTCAGTTTATTTTAATTTTTGTGAACTCTTTTCTTTTTAAGGTATTTTTAATGTGTTTTTTTTTTCGCCCATTTCATTATGATTCTCAGTAGCCATGCTGATTAATGTAATCTATAAGCAATCAGTATATTCCCCCTTCTCTTTTCTGTGTCTTCTCTTTCTTGGAATACAAAAATGAACGAACTAATATTGTTTGGCAGACTGTCTGCTAAGGAGGGGGGAAATAAAATGCCGACTTGTGTCTATCAGGAAATTAAGATGAAAATCTTTTAGCAAGGGGATTATTATTATTGTTTTTTAATTAACTTGCTTTAATTGTATTAATAAAAGGTCATTCGGAAATTAATGGGGATGCTATTGTAAACATTACCCTTCTGATGAAATTGATCTTCACATTTTATACTCCGTATTCTCGTTAGATCTTTTCTGATGATTTCATTTTCTTACGTGTAAATTGCAAATGGAATTTAATTATTAATGTTAGATAATAATGTTTTGATTTTCCCAGTACTACAATAACATACCAGTCGGAGCTCAAGAACACGTTTTGTTTTCAACATTAACAAAACATTAGGATACCTGAGAGATCAGAGGGGATAGGGATGCTAACTTCTAATTTTTACAAAGCAGTACAGAATCTTAATGTTACCATAAAGTTTAAGCATACACACACATAATTTTTTCAGCTGTTGTTGATTATATATCTTTGTGTTATAATTATTTGTTCCTAGTAGCGATAGCTATTCGTAATGTTTGTTACTTTTATAAAATGGAAAGCAAAGATAAACTACCATTGAACGTTTCTCTATTGCTTCAGTACATTGTCTATAGTAGAACATTTTTCAGAGTCTCTTTCATTTATATGTCAAGATTTATATATCTTTAAAAGAATTAAGAAGCTTAAGTGGGGGTGGGCTGGACATATTGCTAGAAGGTGTGATAGTAGATGGGCAATTGAAATTTTAAACTGCATCCCAAAAGATAAAAACACTTAGAAAGAGACCACCTGAGATAGATGATTTAAAGAACTTTGCTAGAGTGATGTGAAGATCTTATAGAAAGGTCAGAGATTGGAGAAACTAGATTAAACTTGGAGAGACCTTCATTCTGCAGTGGATCAGTAATGGTTGAAAATAACGATTTTGATGATTATATAATTAGAAGTATATTATACCATAAATAAAAGATAAAGCAATCCATTGCTATGCTAGATAGAAAAATCTTTTAAAGTGAAGCCAATAAAAATCACGCATGTTAATGGTTAGATGACAAAGATCCCCCCCCTCCCTTCCTGTTTATCTCAAATTAAGAATATCGATATTTATTTATTGATTCAATATTTGGATTGGCTATAGTGGCTAGCTGAAAAAAAGTATTAAGACTTATTTGGCTAGATTTAAATTTGAGATATATCATCTGCAACTCTCTCTACTTAACATGTTCTTGAGGGGGGGGGGGTAGAGTGCATATGCATTACCCGCATTTCCAATCTTCAGTTAAATGTCGAACGCCCCCCTCCCCTTCCCAAACGTTTTTGCTCATGCCTTTTTTTTTTTGATAATTGAATACTGTTTGGCAATTTTGATCAACTTCGTATATTGATTTTGAGTCTGACGTCACTTTTGTTAATTATAAAATTTTTCCATTCATCTTTCTATTTTCACATTCTTTATATAACATAGTGTATAATAATTTATTTTCAACAGTTTTACAATGCTGTAATTTTTAATCGCTGTCTTGTAAACCGGTAATCTGCTGGCATAATTTTAATAATCAAGATCGCTAAAAAAGGAACAATTTGGAATAAAAATATTTAAAGCTATTGACAAAATACCTATTTCTTTTCTATTGTAAATTTCAAGCTGTCGTTTGATTGATTCCGGTGAAATATTTTGCTAGATTTTTTTTTTATCTGGCAATTATTTATTTTATTTTTTTATCGAGCAATTATTTAATAAATGAAGTTGGGTCCCAGTAAATTAAGTGATTATTAGCTTCACTTCCCGATCTATTGTCAAATTAGTTTACATTCTTGTACAAATTAGTTACATTAAACTGGAAATTCAGACGGCAGAACTAATTGCGATAATGCTGCCATCTATGTTTTTAGTACAGGAATTTAAATTAAACATTTGTGTGGGTGTATGTACGCGTGCGTACATTATGATCTACAAAATTCTAACAATTATTTAAACCGTATTGAAAGTTTATTTGATTGAAATCTATTTATTATAAATCCTTCGTAAGGCCAAAAGCTATAAATACATATCATATAGTAGTTAAAATTGATCATAAAATCATTTGATATTTGAACACAAGCATGACAGAGTGAACTAGGAATTAATCTGAGAACCATTTGTCTAAAATCTGCCTGCTCTGAAACTCACAGGATACACTAAAATTATAATTTTTTAATAGATGGAAATAATTTTAAATGTTTATATCATTTTTGATGTAAACTGATGTGGTGACCTACATTTTCCAAAAATATTGGTTCAAGTGCTTTTTACTTGGCACTTCATAACCATTCTTAGTTTATGATTTGAAAAATAAATACAGTATATAAATAATCTCAATTTAAATAAAATAATTCATGCCATTGGAAGTTTTTAGTATAAGTATTTTGCATATAATTTTAATTTTATTAATCACCATCATGGTTAATAATCGTTTTGCACAAATCATGTGAATCAGCTTTTACACATCTACTGTTTGTGATTTAAATTTTGATTTATAACTATGATTAAATCTTGGCACTGTTTTGTCTATATTATTTAATTTAATAACATATATTAATTAATATTAATTAGGCTCTCTCTCTTTTTTTAGGCATTTAGAACTTTAAATAAAAATGATAGAAAATATTATCCCTCTTGCATTCTGATATTTTTTATTATTCCATCTGTTGAGAGTTTTCGGAAATGCTCAACTTCTCTGATTTTATAAAATCTTTATTTTATACTAAAACTCAATAAATTGGATTTAATTTCCTTTTAAATTAAGTTTATAAGGCACAGGACCATTTTAAATATTTAAAAACTGATCTGTAAATATGGCATTGTACCATAAATGTTATCGCAGATATTTATGTAAACAATTATACTAAAAATTAACAAATTCATTTTTAGAACAAAGGTAGATTTATGATAACTATCAAATTCTGCTTTAAAATCTGATATTTTCTTACAAAAAGTACAATATTTTAAAAGATTTTAACATCAAGTTAAATTATAGTGGATAATTTTTTTCTTTATAATACAGTCAAGTTTATTAACATCTATTTCTAAGAATAAAACAATAAATTGAAACTTTACCTATGAATTTCTTTATAAAAATCAACCGATTAGTGTGTAAAAATAATGAAAAATACTTTAAAATTTAAATTATACTTGAAAATCTTTGCATGAAAACTAGATCAGAAGATTGTAATTACCTGCTGGGTATTTTCTTCTCTTAGATGAACAAAGGAGAAATTTTTTGAGATTAGCTGCATTCTGTAAGATGCTGAGTTCTTCAGATTTTTCCCCCCAACTTTGACATCAATAAAAGCATTATATTAAAATCTACTTTAAAAAAAATGTGACTCATTATCACTTAGGATAACATTAACCAACTAAAGTTATGGGACAACAATGCTTTTTTTTTTCTCATGTGTCATAGCATCAGCTGGAAAGCTAACCCGGGACAACTGCTTGTAAAGCAGCTGTCACTGACCTCTTGACCACCAATACTTGACAACAGTGCTTTTCTGAGGAAACTTTCAATGATTTTCAATCAAGGTGAGGGTTTACAAGTTAAAGCATATAAAGAAAAATTAGTTAAAGAACATCTATATTATAACACTGCAAACAATGCCCGAAAGATGGTTTTTCAGCAGTACACTTAATCCTCACATTTGCAATAGAGAATTGTCAAAGTGATAACCACCTATTGAAATAATAAAAATTGTTAGTATTAAAAAGGAGAGAAATTAAATAAAGGAAAAATGATGTGGTATTTGTGAGTTTTCAAGTAAACCAAGATGGCACCACATATTTTTGCTAAATGTACAGTTTCAAGGGCCTATAATCTACCGAAGATGTGTTAGTTGTTAAATTAAAACAACATTAATAAATCAATAGTTAAATTTTTTTAAAAAAGGAATAAATTCCAATAAATTTCATTAAGAAGTTTTATTTAAATTTTTTTATTTATAACGAGGGAAGTGATGAAATGCTGTTAACATTGTTGTACTTTGTTTTTCAATTCAGTGTGTTTCTTTTTATCAGCAGATTTTTTTGGTAAATTGTTGTAATGGTAAAAATTTGAACCCTTGTCACAGAATGTGATACAATGGATTATTTCCAAAGGTATAGGAACCCGCCCTCCTGAAAAGTTTGTGTTAATGGCCATCATATGATTGCATGCCTCCAATATGAATTAAGTGTAAATATTGTATTTTATTTTTTTTTTCTCATTTTTCTGTTAATATGTTAATCCCCCCCCCCCAAAGAAAAACTATAAATATTGTAATTAATTTTTCCACAATGATTTCTCTTTTTAAAATAATAATATTCTTAAATAAGACATTTCCTAGCAGCTATTTTTGTAGACATTTTTTGGGGCCCTCGAAACTGTAGATTTATGAAAAATACAGGGTGCCATCTTGGTTTATTTGAAAACTCACAAGTATCAAATATGTTTGTGCAGATGATTTTCAATACATTAATCAAATGAATGAGTCTATGTTTTTACAGAATATGCATGTGTGTGCATGAATGGCATATATATATATATATGGGATTATGTTATCTGGATTAAAGAAAAAAAAATGAAACTTAAAATAAATTTAATAAAAATAAACTTAATCAATTTAATTAAAAAAGTGAAAAAAATAAAATATCTTAAAATAAACTTATCCATGTAATTAAAAAAGGAAAAATATATATCAAAATAAATTTAATTCACATAATGGGGGGGGGGAACAAAAACAAAACAATTTAATTGCATTTTATCATCAGAATAATACAAAATTAGAAAATGACCATAGATAATGAGAAAGAATATAGAATCTATTATTAACTGATAAAAGGCTAAATTCGAGTTAACTCAAGATTTCACTTTTAATCGTCCATTTTGGTCATTTTTAATGCTACCGTTAAGATTTTGCGCTTTTTTTTTTTAAGGTTAAAAAAAGTTCCGTAATATGCTGCCCTCTCTTGAATTATTTTACAAGTAAAAAATCAATAAAACTGATGTTAAAGGTGTAACAAAGAAAGAGCACCACCCATTCTTGAATTTGATTGGCTGTTACTTTTCGACAACAAAGAAAGTGGATTGTCAATAACTAAGCATTACGATTTCTTTTATTTTATTTTGAAAATGATAAATGAATGTTTTAGACCATTTTAAAAGTATTTTTTGACATATTAAAAATTATTTTGATAAAATATTATAAAATTATTTTAGAAAAATAGTTAAGAGTTTAGCAAAAATTATTTATTTTTCTGCAACGTAAAATTGGGAAAGAAATCACTGATGTCACCAAACTTTTTGGTTTGGTTTGGTTGGTTACTAATGTTTGTTTAAATTTTGCCGCTATCGAATATTTTTATAATTATAAATAAAAATTTATTTTTGAAAAAGCTTTCGTTCACTTTCATAACCTGACAAATTATTAATATACTTTTTACAAACGAAACTAAAGTGAATATAATATTAAAAGATGAATATATTTTGATGCTTGAGTTTGTGAGTTGACCAATTAAAAGTTTAGAGTTTTACCTCACTCGGCCAATAAAATTAACTACCCATTAAGCGGTTAAATGTAAATTGGACTAAAAAATAAGAGAAAACTAATTTAAAATGTTATGTTACCTTTGAGGGATAAGTTTCTTTATAATAAATAACGTAAATTGAGTTACAATTCAAATGATCACTCAGGCAAATGAATGTATTCAGAAATACATTGAATGTATTATTGTTAAATCAAAATGTATAAAAATAGACTCGGTATGACTACATTTATACATAAAATTAGAGAATGTGGACAGATAACGATTAAATTATTCCCATCCATCCTCCATCTTATACAATTATTGTGGAATAAAAGAAAGCAATATAATCATATATTTTAATATTAACAATTATTTGATTTGCCTTCGCTTATTAGCTTGCAGGTAGTGACTAACATTCCATATGGCTGCATAAATGTCGGTAGAGGGGTAGTGTTTGATCGCTAATTTTAACCTTATTGAGAGGGGGGTGATAGGTTTATGAAAAGTCGAAGTAAAGGTGAAATGGTGCCTTTAGAAACCACAGAGCAAATGTAATAAACGTTATGATTAACATATGGAAGAAATCCTTTGAATCTTGTTCTTAATTAGACTATTTAAGAATGATATGTTACAATCCGTATTGATGGTCTTAGACTTTCTATAGTTTTGTACGGTTGTGTGTATGTGTTTTCATCCCAGCCACATAAAAATATATATAGTCTTTAAAGATTTAATAAATTAATGAGATTTTTATATATATAAGGTGATCAAAATAGTTGTAAAAAATTGTTCAGTTTATTAAAAAAAAAAAAAATCAAATTTAAGTCTACTACCGTAATTAATTCGTAAATAATTTTTGTTTCTGCAGTACTAGAATGTATATAAGATTCTGGAATAAAGATCGATTTATATCAGTGGTTAGATGTTTAATTTTCGAGTATCTTATTTATTATTCGGGTTTTTTTATATAAAGGAGAAAAAAATAAAGTATTACAATATTCTTAATATAGGGTATATGAGCAAAGACTTTCACGTGACCCACCAGTGACCCACCACTCTCCACTCTATCTAATAACACTGATACACTCAAGCACATATATGCTAAAAAGATAAATAATCACCAATATTTTTTTTTTTTAAAAAAAAATCAATTTCTTTCATATCAAACATCTCTGTGTGCAAATTGAAAGCATATAAAAAAAATAAGCTCGAAAAATTTAAATGATGGTGTTTTCGAGTTTAGTTTTCAGTTTACTGCTTGAATTAATAAACATATGCTAAATTAGTGAAATTAAAATATCACATTATTTCACTTGATGTGAGTTTTAAAAACACAGTAAATAATATATGCCATTATAAAGTAATGTTGTTGTTTTTTTTAAAAAAAAAGCCTGGAACACCTTTTCTCACAATGTATGGGATTCAGAGTGATCCGAGAAATCATACTCTCCAACACCAAGATAGATTTCCAACTGATCTCATCTCTGAAAGATAGTATCAATACTAAAACCTATCCAATAATACGTCTCTCAATATTTTTGAACTATGCCATATGGATTACACGTTGTAAACTAATCATGGAACACCCACAACCTACTATAAAACAGGTTTTTTTCCAAAACATTGATTAAAATCCAGAAGAGAGACCAACTCCTGGCATCGTCAAAAACATTTGAGGACACTTGGACATTATACAATATGCCAAACTAACAACAAGGCAAAAAAGGGGGGCGGGCTAACAATCAGATAACAAATATGTGAAAGATCTAATGTTCACACCATATTGGACAACTTAGACTCATCAGAACCCAAATAGAAATAGCAAGATAGAACAACAATGTTAAACCCCAATTGTATGATTACACATCACTGTATACATTAGAAATAATAAATTATTATTGAAACTAAAAAGCCTGTCTTTTGATTTGCAATCGTATTAGAAGCAAACAATAACAATAATGGATTTTTTATTTTGTGAGGGAAGAAATATTTCGCTTAATTACGCCTCTGGCATCAAAATCAGATTGCAAATTTCACATTATCTGATCCTTTACAAGCAGTCTGCAACCCATGGATTATCTGATCTTGTTTTAGGCCATTCAATTTAGCTAGTGGTCAATCTACAATCCAATCAGATTATTCACATCTTTTCAAGTGTTTAAAATTTATAACAAACTTTTATTGCTACAAATTCACAGTCTGTTATGTAATTATATACTGGTTACATTTTGTGTATATTTTCGAATTCACAAGTATGCACCTGTGTAGTTTAGTACAGCACTAACGCTGTTTCAAGAGCTAAAAATTCTTGGTTGACAACTCATTTCTGGCACTTCAATGTTTGTGCATTATGTGACTTTCCTACATGGCAAATCATTTGATTATATTTATAATAAAACATTCTACTAAGAATTACTACATAGATAGCAGGAACAAGAAGCAGCATTTAATTAGTAAGTTATCCCCTGAGTTAAGGCAATGTGTGTGGAAAAGAGGAATATAAAAGAGTTTAGTTGTATTTATATGTTGGACTATTTCCATCATCTAATATGAGTATTGAATATCTTTACTGGAAACCACTAATCAACTTTGCTCTTAGAAAAAGATGGAGAAATCAGAAGGAACCTCATAGATAAGTATATGAAATTTCTACTGACTGTTGCCTTTGGCAGGATGGCTCAGTTGGTTAAAGTGTTACCTTAAAATTCAATACTCAAGAATCTAAGGGTCCAGGTTCGATCCCCATGCTAGTACTGTCTCTGGTCAGACCAGCAACACCTGAAGAAGAGGAGAATAATACCCCTCAAAATGTTATGCATGTACTAACCTGTGTGCTATTACTAACAGTTGAATGTATTGGGAATATTTAAGTAAAGCTAAATTTTTCTAAAGACATTCAATACTTACATTAGATGATGGAAATAGTCCAGCATATAAATACAACTAAAACACCATCATCACAAACCTTCAGGAAAACATAAAAGGGTTTAAATTGACCCTTTAAAAGAACTGGATACCTAGCATTCTATAAAATTATATATTAAAAAAGACTTACATTTAATTTTTAAATGCCAAGGAAAGTTGTAGGAGAAATTAAAATTCCCACTAATATAAAACATTTTGGTATTAGAAGAATATTTACTTTAGAGTACTATTATTTAAAAGAATGTGGAAAGTGATGAAGAACAAGAAAACAAATTTAGACTTTCATTTTGAATACTTGCCTTTTTTTTTGAAATGTGAAATATTTTAAATCATATGTACTACCAAATCTGCAAAAAATTGGAAGTTCCAGGAAATGTTAAAATCATGGATAAAGTGACATCCTGATTTTATCATTTTTCAAGAAACTGAAGAAAATGAATGATAGATATATATATATAGAAAAATATAGTATTGGGAATCTATTAAAAACTACAGATAAGAACAGTAATGATAAGTCATTAAAAAATTTGAATGGTAGAAGTTTGAGCACTGGAAGTGACAAAACTGGGTATGGCCCAAGGTTGTTGAGTTTGAGTCTCTCTCTCTATCACTGCATTATTGCATTAAGTTACACAAGGCTAAAATAATTGGTTTTATTGTGGAAGTAACAGCTGGGCGCAATCATGTTCCAGAGTCTGTCACCAAATTATGCAGAGCATCATTCATGAAATATATGTAAAACTCCAATTTTATAATTAAAAATATTTCACATGTATTATTTGTGAAATGTGCATATGTATATAATTTTAATATCACAGCAATTATATTGTTTTCAAAGTTGGGGTTAACATAAAGTACCGTATGGAACAAAGTAAAAAGATTTTTAAAATCATGGTTCAAGATTTTACAATCCTAAGAAAATATAATTTCACTACTTATTGACAAAAAGAAAATCATTTTTGATACTTTTTTTTGTGTAAGCTTTACATTTTAAATTAGTATTGTATGTTAATGTGATGCAAAGTAGTATATATTTGAGGAAAATAGGTATGGCTAACTTCTGGACCAACTTCAACTCTCAAAAGCTCTCAAGCCAATGGTCCTGTAAAGATAAAGGTTGTTTATACTTCACTTCAATGAAAGTAATAGATTAAATTGTGCGCTAATACGCAGCTGAAAAGTTTTTTTCTTTCCAGTTAAAATAAAATAAGGCTGAATGCTTTCAAGAGTTACAATTTACTCCAGCTATGAATATAAGAGTATTGTAACTCTTGAAAGCATTCAGCCTTTTTTTTTGTTACTTTAACAGGAAAGAAAAAAACTTCTCTTCAGCTACGTTTTAGCACCCGTTTTAATCTATAATGGCGCTGTATAAAATGCCTATTTAGAGCTTGCAAATAAGCCCTTAACAAGCTTTGCAGATTATCCCCAATCCCAGACTGGTTTCTGCCACTGGCTTCCTCAGTGAGGTGCTAGGACTAATGCTTGAATATCATAGCACCTCACTGAGGAAGTTGGAAGCAGAAACCGGTTTGGGTTTTTTTTTGCAAAGCTTGTTAAGAGCTTATGCACTATATATAACATTTCTAATACAAGCTTGTTAAATTGGATCATATGACATATAGCTTGATTTCTTTGTAACTTCTATTTAAACATGTGCAAAATAGAAATATTGGATTAAGAGTTAAGTAAAATAAATTATTTTCTCAACCACATCTTTTTCTCTTTCCAACTTTTGTAATAGTTCTAGTTCATTCTATCAGAGGTGCAATATTCCAAAAAATTGTATATATTGTGTGATCTATCTGATTACAATTTAATATCTATGATGCTGGGGGCATTTTGTTTGTTTTTATAGTGATTTTTTCAGACAAATTTATACTAGCAAAAATAAATCTTGAATTTTACTTTATTTTATTATTATTATTTTGCACTAAATTTTTGATTTTTATTATTATGACAACACTAAGATTTAAAAAAAAAAACATTGATGCAGAAATCACACATTTACACTTTTATAGAAAGAAATAGTAAATCAATGTGCCTGATATATTTTGGAAAGCATTTCAATTAATGAAAAACACAATATTAAGAGCATTATTTATCAAAACATTCTGATTACAACAAAATTGTTGGGGAATAAAGAAGTATTAAAATAGAGAACTTGAACAAAGAGTTTCATCAAGTAGCTGACATGTTTTTGAGTACAAGTCAGAAAATTCTGTGAAAGCGAGTTACATTACGTAAAAACAAAAGCAGAAAATTTGAAGCCATTTTCTGAAGTGGAGGCTTTATCTAGCAGCTAAAGAATTAGCCTTTCCAGATTATGAAAAGAAATTTGAGAACACAAATATGTTGAAGAACAGTTAAAAAAGGAAATTGAAAAGTTATCATTAAATGTGGAATAGTCAGTAATAATAGTATTACTTTAAAAAAAAGAGGGGGGAGTTGAAATTGATCTACCAGTTGAAAAGATTGCTCACCCCCTGATTTAAGATTTTTGTCCGCTACTTCGTGAATTCTATCATAGTTTGGTAAAACTTGATGATTATAATTTTCTGTTTTCATTTAATGAAATAAATAGTGTAGTGATACAGGAACAAATGCAATAACAGGAATAAAATAGAATAAAAATAATGGATAAATAAATAATCGAATGTGTTTATCATTTGGGAGTTTATAAGAAGCTGAAATTCTGGAAGAGCCTAAACTGGAATTGATCTGAGGACCTTATACTTCAGATTCCGATACACTGAACCATGCAGGGCACAAAAGTAGTTTAAGTTTTTTTTTGCCAAAAGTACCAGAATTGGAATCTGACACTCTACCATTGTTCTAAACCACACGGGGCAAAATATTTGAATGTTGTTATTGCTTGGGAGTTCATAAGTTCAGGTGCTGGGAGTGCTGATCTGAGGACCTTACAATTTAGAGTCTAAACAGTATATCACTGCACCATGCAGGGCAGGATAAATGGATAAAAGTGTTGCATATGAATGTATACAGAAGTGCTTGTAGTGATTTAAAATTTAAAAGCAGTCATTTGTTACTATTGTTAACATTTCTAATTCTTCATTATGTCCAAAGAAGGACATGTGTCTTTTTTTTAAAAAAAAAAACAACTATCCTTAAGAGAAAGTCTTGCATTAGGACTATGACTTGTCATCAATAAGTGTGATAAAATGACTGTTCAAGCAACAGTGGATCAGGGCGAAAAGATAATATGGGGAGGATTCCAAAATTATCTGCATTCCAGTTCTATTAGAAAATCTGTTGACCTCACTCTTATCGGCACTTTCCGTTCAAGGTCGCTGTCTACCCACCAAATGCTGTCCAGTTGCAAACATGTTATATCATTTCAAATGTGATTTTGGTGCAAAAAAAAACAATGGCTCTCCCACTTGAGATTTGCATGAAAGAAGAGCGGCATACAGTGATTTTTTTATTATTATCTGAGGGTGTTTCTGATACTGATCTTTATCAAAGACTGTGTATAGTATGTTATGAAGAAGTGTATACGAATGGATAGAGAGGTTCAAGAAAAGTCAAACAAGTGTAATTTATACAACACTAATTCTAGGATTTAAAAAATGCAATTGTTTAGTGCAAGAGATATTATTTCGGATTATTTTAAAAGAAGTGGAAAAAATAGAGTAGTTGTTGGCAAAGTTATATAAGGAATGCCTAATGTTAAGAATATGTTGGTTGATTGGATACATATGATAAGGATATTGATTTTTAAGGAAGGCAAAAAAAAATTATGGACTTATAAGTCTTCCTTTGTGATTTGTTTGTAAGATCTTTACAAATTTATCTAATATTGCCCTCATTTTATATTAATCAAGTAGACATTTTTCAAAAGTAATGGAAATCCATTTCCAAATTTTATCTCATTCTAATATGTATTTTCGAAGAGATGTATATCAAATTTGCATTATTAAAATTTCTTCACTAATACTTGAGTGTAGTTGTTGAATCTATTTCACTTTTTTAATAGGTTTTCCAGGATTGCAAAGCATTTTGATTTTGAATAAATTTTATAATGATGTATATAAATATATGCATATTTATGTAGGAAGCACATTTAGTTAGAATACCTTTTTGCCATATGCTTAACATGGAAGTGAGAATCTAGGTAAATCAAGGAAATTTTTTTCCGGTAAATGAGATTTTCCAAAACAATTTTTTTGTTTTTTCTTGATAATCATCATTTATTTATTAGTACCGATAAAAAACACCTTTATTCCAAATTCCAGAGCTTTTTTGAATTTATGATTTTTTTTCAGATTTCAAGAGTAGATCTTTCTCATAGTAAATCTAAATTCTGCTGAGATAGTATACAAAGACAGCTCTTAATAGTTGGCCTTATTAATTTATATATATTTAGTGAGGCTTAATAATTTTTAGTTATTTAAACCCAAACTAAGCCAAAATATAAGCAGGTGGCTCTCTATATTTAAATGTATTAATTTGTAAATATTTACTGGGGCTTATTATTTTTTAGATATTCCCTTTTTTTAAATTTTATTTGTAAATACATGTACAAACTAATATCTTTTAAGTAAAAGATTAAATATCACTTGAAATTATTATTTTTGGATGATGGAAGTTTTTGTGTAGTAGGTATTCAGATTAAAGATTTTCTACCAGCAACTATATGGATTGTTATTGTGGAGATTAGGCAATACTTGTGAGCCCTTTAATGGCAACTTCAACACAACAATTGTGTTCAATTAACTCATCTAAAATCTAACATTACTTAGTTGAGGTCGTTCCTGAAACTTTGAGCTTAGGGCCTGCCCACTATCATTGAACAGACACTGTAAAAGACCTGGTGATGGACAGCTGTCAAAAAAATATATCACTGGTAATGAATTAGTGTGCTGAGTACTGTCTTCTTTCATTACACTTCTGTGAAAGAACCTGAAAAGATTTTTGCCCAGTCTTATAAAGATGTTTTATTTTACATCCATTCATAAAAATGCCCCCCCCCCCATTTTATAATGGTGGTGGAGGGGTGTTTTATAAAATATTATTTCACAATTTCAATAGGGATAAAAAATATATATATATATTTTCCGTTTGAATCTGAATGCACAATGTTAAAAAATTATTGCTTCAAATAATTTTTCAATTTCAAATTCTTAATATTTATTCCCATCATTTTTGTTTGGCTACTGCATCTTTTTGTTTATAATCATGGTACTGATAGTAATGTCTTTGTGATTAATTGGCAATAGTAATAATACTATGTAATTTTTCTCCTGCTGGTGGTATATATTAAATACTCTGTCAGAGGCGTAGTCTTCAGACTAAAAATTCTTATCAATTTCTAGCTTAACACTTTGGTATTTGGATAATGGAAGTGTGACTTGCTGAGAAAGTGATTATATATATATATAAGTATAGCTGTTAGAAAAGAAAGTTCAAGAAACTGCTCTAAAAATGAATTTGCAATGACTATACAAACCAGTCTAAACCACAAATAATTCCACATTTAGAACTTTCTGGTTTATTGGTTTGATATTTTTTCCACATTTTTTGCTAGTCCAGTTTTCTGTTTGATATTTTGCAATGCTTCCATTTAATGTCTTCAGCAGAAAACTTTTCTTTCTAAAATACTTCAATGCAATATCTAATTGTAATTTTCCAATGTATTCTATTCTCTGCCAAATGAGATAATCCTTATAATGTAGACACGGTCTACCTTTCCCACAAAATTATGATTAGTTGACCACAAAATCCAATTCAATGAAGCTCATAATTCTTTTAATGTAGACATGGTCTACCTGTTCCATAAAATCATACTTAGTTCACCACAAATCACCTATTTTGGAAGTATTTCATTATTCATTTGTTGTATATATCCAATTCAATGAAGTTATGTCTTTACAATAATGGATTTTATAGTATCACTTCCAACAAATTGAAAAACATAAGGATTGTTTTTATAAGCTTTCATTGTATTTTTAAAAATCTATGAAGTATCATTAAATGAAAATTTTATATTGCCTTTGTATGGGGTCAATAGTGTGCCCCAATGTCATTTCCATGCAATAAATTAGGTAAAATAAATGCTCTATATACAGTTAACTTATTTCCTTTTGATGAAATATCTCATTTTTTGACTTGTTAAAAGAAGCAGCAGCACATTGGAGTCTTTATTGTATTTTAACAACTAAATCCAACATTCTAAGTACAAAACTACCATGGTATTTAAATTGATTTACTTCTCGCTGATAACCACCCAAGCTAAAAGTTGCTGAAGATTTTTCTTTTGTCTCTGACTGATAGTGATCTTTGGGTTTTTTTAACATTAATTGTTTAATCAAAGTCTTTAAATGTTGCATTTAAAACATTAAGTACATTCTATAAATATTTTTGAACCGGAGAAAATAAAACAATTATCAACGTATTGTAAATCCAGAATCCAAAAAGTAGACATAAAACAAAATCATACAACACATGACTCAATTGTATAAGCTTGTAAATAAAAAAATAAAGAACAGTGCTAATAGCTCTATCAAGCTTTATTGATAAATGCCCTAAGAGAAAGCACGTAAAAATCTCTTTCTAGAAATTACCCCCAATCCTCAGATCAGTTTCATACTTTGGCAATCTTCAGTGAGGTGCTAAAAGTTCTTCTTGTTTGCTTTATGATCAATTCATATTAAAAATTTCACTATCAATGCAGTTTGATTTCATTTTTTATTTACTGGCCTATAAACAATTCCCGAGAAACCTATTTGATTAACAGAATGAAAGGCCTTGACCAAATGAATAAATGCAATATATAAATCATTTTTTTGTTCCAGACACTTTTTTTGCATTTATCTGGCAACAAAAACTGTATCAATACTGCTTCTTGATTCTTTAAAATCATATGGAATCTCTGGTAATCATTCATTTATACCTAATCTCTGCAACCAAATTCTTGAAAGTATCATTGCTATTTAGTCCAGTGGAAAGTGACAAAGATGAGCTTCATTCCAGTGATGTTTAATTCTTGAGTTCTTCTTTCTATCACTGCATTAAAACATAAGGATTCATTCAGTATTGAAAAAGATGTAAGAGAACAAAAAAAATTTCTGTTTTCATCTAAGGAAAAGGTGTGCACACATATATCTGTTGATCATTTGAAAGGATCTCATCCTGTCTGCTCTGTGAATATCATACCATCTTTCAAGTAATAACCATGTCTTGTCTACTAGAAAATATTTCTGCTTGGGAGGGGGGTATTTTTGAATTAGAAATAGGATTTGAAATTAATTACTTCATGAAGTACTTAAATCATGGATAAGTACCTAAAATTTTTGTTGATTGTTGACTTTGACAGAATAGCCTAATTGGTTAGAGTTTAAATTACCGGTTCATTTTACATGCTATAATACTGTTACTGGTTGGGAGAGTAACACCTGAAAATGAGAGGAGAACAGTACCACTGGAATCATTATAGTTATGTATTGACCAGCCTTTCTGTTATTATTAACAATCGAGTGTATTTGAAAAGTTTAAATAACCTTTGATTTTTTTCTAAAAAAATGCAATTATGAGAATCTTCATCACACTTGTATCTTCTGAAACCGAGAGAAAGCAGAGTAGTCATTTGCTAATCGCTCCCATCCCCTTGTCCACTGTCATTATACTAGTCAAAAGTTTTTATTGTAAGTATCTCAAATATGTAATTTTTTTTAAACCTTTTTTTTTTGTTTGAGCTGATTAAGAATCATAGCTTTTGAAAATGAATCGTAATATTGTTTTAAAATCAACTTTGAAATGGGATTATAAGAAAAATTGTTTAATTAATTGTAGATTCTGTAATCAGTCACATATAGCGGTCGTCGTGCTATCCCTGGTTTAAGTGAGAAATTCGATGTAGAGATTACCGATTAAATCTTATTCAAATACACTGATGATGAGATTGTGCGTGCGTGTGTGCATATACAATAAAAATACCGTAACGATTTTATTATTTGTTTTCAGCAGCAGCGCCAGGACATAAACGAGTATGGCGAGTATTGCATACTTTTCTTTCTGAAATAATCAATAGTATGTCGAATTATTGTCGCTCAATGTATTTTATCATTTGCCATATTTTCCCTGTGAAAATAGCCAACATTAACTCTTTTAACCCAAACAGAAATTATCTGCTTTTCTCACGAAAATCATGCCCAAATTTACCATAAACCCCCCATTTGGAAAGTCTTAATATTTCATCAGTCCAATCTAAAAAAGACATGATTTTACAATAGTGGACTTGATAGTAATATCACATCTAAAGTTGGAGAACTTACTGATTAGTCTTATGATCTCATTGTTTTCAATCCAAGTGAATTCACGTGTATAGTCATGCACGTCTGAATCCAGTTCAGTATCTACACATTTTGATAGTAAAATGTCACATGATCACCATTTCCTATTCTTACGCAAGCTGTTAAAACATTAGCAAACTCTTCAGCCATAGTAAAATGGTGATCATGTGATAGTTTAATAGTTTAATAAGAATAGCACAGCCCTAAGAATATTGCAAATCCAGAATTCAAGATGAATCATCAAATTATAAAATTCCACCATCAAACCTATATTGCATCTTGATCCCTGATTCATTATGTTACCTAAAGACTGCAAATATGATCTTTAAATAAAAAGTGTACGTGGTGCAACTGTCATGTTTATGATGTATTGTATTCATATTAGCATGCTGAAAATTCTTTAATCAATATTGTAATTCATATATATTAGAGCTGAAGAACCATTTTCGTGCAAAGTTAATATGCCTGTGTATTGGGTTCAAATCTGGGATTGGATGAACTTGACATTTTTTCAGGTTTCAATCAGACTTACAATGTTTTTTCCAAGTGGCCATCCCATTACCAATTCAGCTAAACATCCATTATTTGTCGGTAAATGTATGTCTAGATTTTTTAGCTAGAGGGTAAAGCAAAGATAAAAAACACTCAAATCCTTAACAGTCTGCAGTTAGCAAGTCTAATTATTAATGATTTTTTCAGTTCCATTATAGGAGTAGAATTTATTGGAGAGGTCTTTATTCTACAATCGTTTATTTAAATGCTGTTAATTTTTTTTTTAAAGGTACTATAGTGGAATGGTAATGTGTGCTAAAGTATATGTAAGAAATTGTATTCTTTTGTATAAAAGAAAAGCTTAATCATTATTTATATATTGTATTGTTTTACATGAAACATGACCTTCAGAAAAAATGTACCAACTGCAACTAATATTTATATACACACACTTTATACTGAATTCAAATTCTGTTTGCATGCTAAGAAATAAAAGACAGGATTAACTATGGTCTCAATTCCCATAAGAATATGACGTTTCATTTGCTGATCTTGAAGGCTTATCATTAGTCTTTTTTTATTTTTATAATCAGTTCATGTCTAAAATGTTAAAAAATATGCCCTGCAGATGGACCCAGCCCCCAGTTCTGGTAATTTTCTTATTGTGTGATTATCTTATGTTATAATGTAGTGTTTATTTTCCTTTTAAAAATGTTTCCATAATCTGCTTTATGGCTAATTGTGAATGGGCATTTGAAGAAGAAATCTGACTTCTGTAAAATTTGACTTACCTGTAGAAATTTCAGAATAGATTTCTTATACAAGGTGGAGACCATATGAATTGCTAGATACCCATTTAATGTTGAATGGTTTGCTAAATTATATATAGGCTAATTGTGTCTAAAATTGTTTGGGAATTCGATGAAGTAATTTCTAAACTATCCTAAATTTAGAACTTTAAGCCACAAGAGCTAATCATACAAATCTCATAATATTTATTAAAATATCTAATTATTCATCTCTGTCCTACACTGGGTATTATTATGTTTTGGTTTTTAATATGCTGGCAAGTTCAAAAGGTAGAGAGAAAGTATATTTATAGCTTAGAATTTTTGGGATAAAGTTTTGATTTTTAGCCAACTTAGCAAACCGTCTAATATTTACCAATAAACGGTCTAGCCGTTCTTAACTAGACCATAATGGGAAGGAAAAACAAATGCTATTTTCTTCTGCCAGTATTTTTTATTTGTGGAGAAGCTATTACAACTATTACATTACTTTTGTGTATGTGATCGATAGATAGGTTCTATATAACAGACAAGTTTGCCCTATTTGATTAGTTTAGAAATATATTTTCGAAAATGCGTAATGCAGTAGTTTTCTTTCACATTATCATAACCGGTGCCTTTTGATTAATGAAGCTTAAAATAAATAGCTTTACAGTAGGCTGGAAAAAATACTCTTGGCAGCAAATGAGAAAGTTAGGTCATATTTATAATTACTGTTCTCTTGCATGCTAAATAATGTTAAATCAATTTTATAATTAACTATGACCTCCCTCGAAGATAACCAGATTAGAGAGAAATGGGAAGCAATACTAAGAAGTTAATTTTTCAATGGATAAAAAAAAAGATTTCGGGGATGGATGGGTGGGGGATGTAGAAAGCCATTGAAGAAAATGCTCGTTCTCTTTTGGTCTTATATCTTGGAAATATCATTCATTGTGCGTATGTACGTGCTCTTTTAAAGACGAATTGAGTAATTAGGGTTAGATTTAGGATTATGAGTCGATAGCCGATAACCGCAATTGAGAAATAAGAATTGAAATTGAGAAATTACAAAACATTCAGCGTAATGATAGAATCGGTTAAATTACACTAAATTATTATACTGTTGTAAATAAATGGCAAAAAAAAAAAAATTCTATTGTTCTTTTTGGAGCTCGTTTTAATTTTTTTAGATTAAAAGAAATGAAAGAATTGGTCTCAATCAATAGAGAAATGCTTTGAACCAGAATAACTTAATTTGTTTATTTTTCATGTTACCGTTCAATTCTATTCTAATAAGTATTGACATTTTATTTTTAAATTATTTATTTATTGATGGAATAATTATTTCCATTTAGAAACAATTTTTTCGTAAAAAGAATTGAATTGTTATTTTTCAAAATAATTTTCTAATTATCTTACTTAAAGGTTTCTGTCAAGGCTTTCGAATGGATGGAAACAAAGGTGTCATTTAACAAAACTGTTAACAGTAATTAGCATAAAACGAACTGCTGCCTTTATTTTATTTTCTGTCATAATTACCACAAAATATTAATTTATTGTATACATTTAAAATGTGCCTAAAACTCGTGTAATATTTGAAATACGGGCATTCTTCATATACCTGGAGCTTAATTGTAAATATACGTGATTTGAACACAGATTTTCAAACAACCTTCAACTATCCACACTATCTTACATCACTGATGCACATAATCGCCAATATAATGTACTTCGTGCTGAACCAGCACTCATCAGTTGGTAGAGATCATCATCTCCCATACATATATATAATCAGTGCTCAGTTGATATTAAGATAGCAAATCGTCTTACTTTAATAGACAGGCTTCAATCTACTCCAACCTCCAACTCTTCAGCCATCCGTATCATTGAAAATCTGATGATGGAATGCTCAAATCCCATAGTGATGCCAATATTATAGTGTGGATAGTTGAAGGGTGTTTGAAAATCTGTGTTCAAATCCCGTATATTTACAATTATGCTCCAGGTATATGAAGAATGCCTGTATTTCAAATATTACACATTAAGCCAGCATCCTGCCCATCCCTCTTATGGATAGGGTCCTATACATGAGGGGGCAGAGTGATTTGAGGTCAACATGGGCATAACAATAATATTGGCATCAGCATGGAATTTGGGCATTCCATCATCAGATTTTCAATGGTATGAATGGCTGAAGAGTTGGAGGTTGGAGTAGATTGAAGCTTGCCCATTAAATTCTGAATATTTGCTATCTCAGTATAAACTGAGCACTGATTATATGTGTGTGAAGATGATGATCTGGTCTAACTGATGAGTGCTGTGTCAGCATAAAATGCATATGTTGGTGATTATTTATCTTTTCTACATGTGTGTGGTCATGTGTGTCAATGGTATAAGATAGCGTGGATAGTTGAAGAGTGTTCAAAAGTCTGTGTTCAAATTCCGTATATTTATCTAAAACTCATGTGTAAGTTAAATATATATTAGAAATGTAATTATAACTGCATAAAATGGATTTTTGAAGTTTCCGTTTGATTCTGACAAATATTTAATATTAAAAATATGAAAACGAAACAATGAATATGCGATGATATTAAGTTTGATGACTTTTCTGCCTGAATAGCAGCAGTTTATTCTTAAGGATTTTTCTAAAATGCATAAACTGAAGATAATATGAACACATCTGTTTTGGCTCAATTTTTTATTTTGGTACTATAACCTGTTAGATAATCCCTAATTTTTTTTTTTTTAAGTAGTTGAATGGTTTTATTACTCAGGAGTTCATACAATCGAGCACTAATGATGGATTTGAGTACGATCTACAGGTCTTATGTTCTAGAGTCTACCATTCTAACACCACATTACAATGCATAACTCATATGCTCTTTTCCCTATTCTAGAGCCATCTACTGTAAGCTTGAGTAATCATTAGATGTCAAATAGTATAGTGCATAGGTTGGAACTTACAGCCGTATCCATAATCTAAAGATGTATGTTATATTTAAAATGAGATTGATAAAGGTTGTAGTTGACAAGATATGTGAGTACCACAGTATTAATAAACACTGATTGTAATCAAGATTTCATATATGTTACCTCAGAGATATACAGCATATAGAATGTCATTATATTAGTGGTATACACTCACTAATAATAATGCAGATATGCTGATGAGTCAAAAACACAGCTCTGTGGCCAACAGTTTTAAGGTAGATTTTCAGTCAGCTAGTAGATTTTAGCCCGTGTGTACAATTATTTAAACTTAACACTTTGGCGATTTATTAATCATCCAACATGTCTAAAAAAAGAAAATTGATTGAAGAAAACATAACATTTAATGAAAAATGGGAGTTAGAGTATTTTTTTTATTTTATATTTCTGTAAAAGATAAAATCGCTTGTTTGTTATGCAACACAATATAAACAACCTTAAAAAAGTTTAATGCAAATGAACATTATCTAACTCATAAGGAACATAAATATACCAAATTAGAAGAAGACAAATGGAAAGCAGCACCATAAAAAAGCTTTTAATGCTTCTATCAAGAAGAGTAATTCTGCACTTGATGCTACATAAAAAATAGCCAATATCTTTGAAAAAAGAGGCAAATAATAAAAGAAATAATAAGAAAGAAATAAAAAAAGAATTATATTATTGAATAGTGGGATGTTTAGACCTCAAAAAAGTTGACAAATACAAACAATTACATCTTTTAAGAAGACTGTAACTGATAAATAGTACAAATTAGCTCAGAATATGTCAGAACAACTTTGCACAACAATACAAAGTAAAAATTTATATTTATCAATTGCTTTAAATGAAACCACTGATAAAACTGATTCAGCTCAAATGTATTTTATTCACGATATAATTAAAGATTTTATTATGAGCAACTACTTGCTTTGGATACAGTTACTGATAGGACTTATGGGATTGACATTTTTAACAACTTTAAAGAAATATGTCACAAAACAGAACTAAACTTTAGAAATGTAATGATTGTTGTATTGTAGGTGCACCTTCTATGAGAGATAAATGAGGATTAGTTCCTTTGGTAAAAAATAATAATTCAAATTTGGAAAAGTTAATATCCTTCCACCGTATATTGCACCAGCAAAATCTGTTGTAAATCAACTGTAATACATAATGCTTTAGATAATGTTAACTTTATTCGAGCGAATGCAATACGGCATCATGAATTCTGAAACATGCTTATATCAGATGATGAAACATTCATTATTGATTTAACATACTGTTGCAAAATGTGCTGGTTATCAAGAGGAAACATTTTGATTGAAGTGTTAACTTTACGAGAACTGATTTTAAAAGTTTACTAAGAACAAGAAAAGTAATGTGAATTATCAGATAAAGAATTTTATAGAAATGTTCCATTTTTGCATATTATAGCAACACAAAATGAATTAAATATTTCCCTGCAAGGTAAAATAAAACATATATATATGCTGCAAAAAATTCAGGAGTTCCAACAAAGGTTGACATTTTTCAATACATTGTTCTCTCGATTAAATATATTTGAAAAACATTTCCCACAATTAAAAAATATATTAAACAAGTATATATATGGGAAATCTTTGATGATTACATAGGTACCTTGAACTAGTTAATTGAATTCTTTAATTAACGAGCATACTATTATCATAAAACTAGCTTTTGAACCATACATAGTTGATATCTTAAAAGCACTCATAGAACTACAAATGGAATTAATTAAATTAGAAGATAAGATTATAAAATCTCTTTTGATACCAACAAAGATCCCATTGAAATATGGATATATGCAGTGAATAACTCATATTTAAGTTAACATGCTTGTGTGCTTTTTTGTTTTGGGACTACTTACTGTTGTGAATCAACATTTTTCTATCCAACTCAAATTTAGACTCATCTAAGTCCAAATAATTGATATTCAGTTAAAAGACCAACTCAAGTTATGTGTTTCAAAACTGGAACCAAATATTCAATTTCTTTCAAATAAAAAACAAAAGAAAATCCCTCACTAAATATAGTTATCAATTATTTTCTAAATCTAAAATAATGTAATTGCTATCACTAATAATTTTCTATATACTTATGTGGAATGCACATATAAATTATTTATAATATTTTGAATTTATAACAAAAAATATAAAAGTCATTTAAATAATAGTTTGAAAAATTACCATTTTTATAATATTATGAATTTATAACAAATATTGTATTATAAATTTATTCAATAATGTGTTTGCAGTGGTTGTTAATATAAATAATTTTTCAGAAATTCTAGAATCGGTTATTGATTTATCAATTCCATAAGACACTTTCACTACTAAGTTGTATGTGGCCTTCCATGGTAAAAAGGTTCCTGACCCCTGGTGTTGTGCTATAATATTCTCATTCCCAGACTGATTTCAGTGAGAATTCAAACTGGAACTAATGCATTTAAGCAACTAGCAATCACATTTTATTTCTTTTCACTATTCAAGGTAATAGCATGGTAATTAAAAAGTAAAAATTAAGGCTTTGAACGTAATTATATAGAACTGACACTAGGATATTTTTCATATATTTTAGAGAACTCAGTTTTATATTAATTATTTCTTAGGCTTATACTACATGATTCTAAAAGGGAAAAGAACTCTTATGAAGCATATGTTAAATCATCATTGTAACTGATATCAACTTTTCTAGTCAAAGATAAAAACGGCCCTATAGGTCAAATTATCAACTTTTCTGCCCCATGATTTTGGTATTATATAACCACCTCAGGCAAATATATTAATGATTATTATTAATCATTTATTATGCTAGAGATTATCATACCAATACTAACCCAGACATAAACTGAGCTTTTTAATTAAATGTAAATATTATGGAATAATTCAATTTCATTCTCTTTTTTTCCAATTGTAATATCTATTTTAGACATGCTTAAAACTTCCACTCCTCTATACATTTTTGAAGTATATGATAAAGACATCTGATTGCCAAGATGCATTGCATCCTAAGCATTCTTCATTTGGCTCGTACATATGTCTTCATTATTTGTTCAGTATTTATTTGATTTACAAGGATCAATCTTTTGGTACTCACAAATTTTGATACCATCCATTTTGACTAATACATTTTAGTCATCATCATCAACCATTATCAATCCACTGTAGGATGAAGGTCTCTCCAAGTTCAATCCATCTTCTCCAATCTTTAGCTTCTTTTCTCCACATCACTCCTGCACACTTTCTTATTTCATCCATCCATCTCACATGTGGTCTCTTTCTGGGTCTTTTACAATCTCTTGAAATCCAGTTTAAGACTTCAATTGTCCATCTATTATCATCTATTCTAGCAATATGTCTGGCCCAACTCCACTTCAGTCTTTTAATTTTTTCACTGAGATCAATAACACCTGTTTGTTCTCTTTCCCATATATTGCATTTTCAATCTCTTCTTGTTACTCCTAACATGCATCTCTCCATACTTCTTTGAGTGATCTGAAGTCTCCATATTGCTTTTCTATTAAGTGTCAAAGGCTCAGATCCATAATACATTAGTAGTAGTAATTAAATGGGTTTATTGCTCAGGAGTTCATAAAAATTCAAGTGTGCGAAATGACAGAAGATCACCTAAGACGTTAATGGTTGTTATTAATAATTTATTAGGCTAGAGGTTATTATATTATTCCTAAATCAGATATAAATATAACTCATTAAAAGGTTACTATAAAAATACATCTAAATTATATATCAAATAATATTTTTTAAATATATATATACCTTCAGTTTTAAAATAAGAATTCAAATATCTTAATTGCGGCAACCATGTGGCTAATAGCTTCTTTAATGCATGATTTGGTGCAGTAATAGAGTTCAAACTCTGGAGCATAATGTCCTCGGATCGATTCCAGTTGTGGCACATCTGGCGCTTGAACTTCTTATGAACTCCCGAACAATAAGTCCATTCGAATATTTTTTGATTGTCTAATAATCCAGAGATTCTTTCAAATCCTTTGGAAAAGGTTAAATGTAATGTTCAACAAAAAAAAAAGGGGGGGGGGGATAAAAATTGATAGTAGTGAATTAGAAGTTTAAATATCTTAAGCTTAGATACTCGTACATCGGAGTAAAGATTGCCTTGAGATGGCTATGTGCACATCCGCATTTTGGGTATGCATACCTACTGTGCTCAATGTATTCACACGTATATATCAGTTTTCTAAAAATTTAATTTTTTAAAGCATTTAAAAGTAAGAATGATTATGAAAGTATTTTAGCATTTCTTTTTTTTTAAAGATGGTATTACGTATTTAGCCTCCCGCCTCCCCTTCTACGAAAGTAAGTGTGAGTAGGAGTGTTACATAATTTAATTGGATTGTGACAATTTAATTAAAACAGCTGAACTGCTAATTGTCTTCGGAGAAAGTATTCTTCCTTAATTCTCTTTTTTTTTTAAAAAAAAAAAAAAGCAGGCAGTTTTTGTTTAATAGGAAATAATGCGCGGGGGGGGGGGGGCACATGACTTGAATTGTCGACATTCTTATTAAGAAATGTTGTAGAATTAGCAGCAAGGATACATTTTTGTCATTTTTTGCTAAGTTAATTTATTTAACTTGCAAGATGTTTATTAACGTTTAAAAAATAATTATATCCAACTAGGAAAAGAAAGAACTATTTTTTCGTGTAGGTAAAATACCTTTCTATTATTTTTTTCAGATAAATTATTTAATTAAATCGATCAATTCACACTTACAAGTTACGATATAATTAATAATTTTCATTAGTCTTTCGTTAGACTAGAGATTATCCAGTACTGAATAATATTTCTGTAGTGTAATGTTCACTACACCACTATCACGCAATGTAGGAAATGATTTCTATCCGCTTTCCCATATCTTGTGGAGTGATGGAGTGAACAGAAATATTATTCATTATTGGATAATCTCTAGTCTAATAAATAACTAATAAAAATTATTAATATACTTTCATTAAGTGATTTGTGTCAAGGTTGTGAGGATAGAACATAATTAAACTGTAGTAATTTGCTATCTACATATATATATATACTGAACAATGATAAAGATGTGTGTAAGAGAGAGTCTGGGCCAACTGATAAGTGCTCATTCAGCATGAAATATGTACATATTGGGAATCATAGATCTTTTTCACATGTCTTTCAACATATGTTCATGATTACATCATTCTTCAAGGTGTTAACAGTGGATAGAAACCAGTCCCTACCTTGCTTGAGTGGTATAATGAACACTACACTACAGAAATATTATAATGATATAGTTGATTAATTATTCTGAGTTGTAATCCTCAAATGAATATTAATTGTCACAAGAATTAGTCAGATATCAGAACTAAAGTTTCAGGAATCTAGCTTTTAAGAAAGAGAATATCACGTGGCTAATGTGAGATATATATTTTTATGAAAATGGAAGCATATTAAAATACTTCACCATCCCTATAAAGGCTTTCTATATAAGATTAAAAACTATAATTAAACCAAGCTATGGGGAAACAGTTTGGTTTTACATTGGCAAATTAGTGAGAAAAGATTATGTACCAAATATGTAATGAGGGAAGTCAGATTAGGGCAATAATAAATATGAATTTGGTATTGGAGAAATGCCAGTACCAGTTCAGTATATAGTCTACCGTAATTGCTTGTTTTAAATGACTAAATGTAATGAACATATTTATTAGTACAAATATAATTTTTTTTTAAAAATACAATAATAAATTATATTACAATGCTATAAAGATATTTATTTGTAAATAGATTCCCATCTTGTGTAAACATTTTTTAGATTGATCCATATTCTAAACTCCACTGATGAAAGCCATAAGCAAAAGTAGTCTGGAGAGGATAGGACATCATTGGATAGGGATTTATTAAGTACTATCTTTTTGGCATCTATTGGTTATCTGAGCTCACACAAGGTGGCAGAACTGAAATAAGAGAAATAGATTTGCTACTTAAAAGTAATGTGTAGGCAGAGGTCATGTAATGTTTTGTTGGCATATTTATTTGTATAAATATAATTACAAAAGATAACAATTTTATTAATAGTGTATCAATCAAATTATCAATTTTTGAATTCTGTTTGCTTACTTATTTTGTTAACTTTATACGTTTTCAATCAAGTTTTCTTATTTATTTAATATATTACTTTTTTTTTTTAATTTACTTTGTTGAATTTTCTTCTTTCTATCCTTAGCTTGCAATTCATTTTTCATTTAAATCATCTTATTGTTTATTTTGTAATTAAATTTGTAGTAATAAATAATAGATGATTCTAGAATAGGATGTAGGCTACCATTCTTGGAAACATATGCATTATGTATAATTTAAATTTTGATCAATTATTCTTTCACTGGGAATATGCATTACTCTTGATAAAAATTGCCTATGGAAGATCACATGCTGAATCAGTACCAAAACATCAATTGTAAATATGATGATAATACCACATTTATAATTGAAAATAAATATTTTTTTAGCGATTCTCACAATAAAACACTCTGAAAAAGCAAAGTATATGATAAATCCATTATGGACATACCTGGTCATGTGATTTCCAGGAATTCCCTCTTGATGATATCTAATAATAGTGACAATATGTGCAAATAGTAAAAAATTATCTTTTAAAATCAGCAATTATAATAGTGGTCATATACTTAGGGTCCCTATGTATTTTTAAATAATATAGTCTTACAATAGCTAAGTTTCTTTACTCAGCTTTAAAATATATAATTATTTAATATTTATAAGAGAAAAAAATGTTTTAAATGTAATTTAAAATTATAAAACTTTTATCAGTATGTAAACGATAAATATATATCTTGATAAATAACGTTAGCATCAAACTGCCAAACTTAGTTATAAGTGTGTTAATAAAATTGATCAATTTTATATCTATATATGCTGTTAAATAAATGAAAATTTTTAGAATTGTTTAATGAAATAAATTCAGTATACAGTGGTTTACTTATGTACAACAATGTCTTGGAAAAGTCTTCAAAAGTTCATTCTGTGCTTAGATGAAATTATAATGAGAAAAGCATTGACAAATATAATCAATTTTGCATTGGTGGTTGAGAGGTCAGCGCGACTGCCTTGCACTTGCAGGCAGTTGCCCGTGTTGCGGGTTCGTGTCCTGGCTGATGCTATGACACTTAAAAAAATGTATATATAATCAGTTTATGGACATTGAATTGCTTCCTAAATTAATGTTTTGTTTTTACAAATTTGAGTTTTATATTTAAGTGAATTAAATGTCAGACTTCAAGTTGAATACTAGACAATTACTATCATATTTCATTTAATCAAAACTACAGTAAAAAAATTTCAGTCATATTGGCAATTTTAACATCTGCAAATATTTTCAAATCCAAAAAAATAAATTAAAAGTAAAAAAAAAATTGTAGCTTTAGAATCTCATGAAAAATCAGATCAAGTTAAATTGACATGAATTTCTGCAGTTATTCAGTCAGTAATTGATTAATTTTCTTGAAAATTTACATAATTCAGACAAAAATTGGCAGAAGAATCAAAATTTCTTTTAAATCTGACATAGTATCAGCAGATAAACTCAATTTGGGGATTTGAAAGACATATGCAATCAATTGATTTTCAATCCAGTTAGACATGGAAGCAGAAGTTTGTCGATTTAAGAAATGGGTTGGAAAAATTGAAAATAATTGATTATCAGTCAGGCGTAACTTTAAAAAAAAATGCAGAAAAAGGAAATAATGAAAATGTGAGTGCCATTTTTGAACCAAAAGCTTCAGTTGTTTATAGAAAATAGAATAGATATAAGAATGCTGTTAAGGGTTCCATGCTTTGCCAGGTGCTGATATAGTTCGTATATTTTGGGGTGGTAAATTAATTATTTTAAAAAATTAAAGGGGGAAAGGGGGGGGGGGGGGGGGGGGGGGGGGGGGGGGGGGAGGGGAGGGGGGGGGGGAGGGGGGGGGGGGGGGGGGGGAGGGGGGGGGGGGGGGGGGGGGGGGGGGGAGGGGGGGGGGGGGGGGGGGGGGGGGGGGGGGGGGGGGGGGGGGGGGGGGGGGGGGGGGGGGGGGGGGGGGGGGATATTAATAAGTTTCTCCCTATATATGCTTGCAAGTTGTTATTTTTTGAAATGAATTTTAAAAAGATAATTTAAGAAATAGAGGGACTTATAAATCTAGTTCAACTTTTATATTACTAAAAGTAATAAAATGTATACTTGCTATAAAGCTTTTGGTATTTAAAATATAATCAAGTGTCTCAATCGTAAATAATTGATGTTGATTTTTATAATACAGCGTTTATGACAGTTCTTCTTTTATGGAATTCTATGTTAATTTTTAAACTCATCTCAGTAAAGTTAGGCAATAATTAAGCTTTAAAGAAAATTTTCCCTCCTATGAAAAAATTGCCTGCATATTCACAACTTGATGCATATTGGTTGAAAAATTTTCTTATTCATGTATTAAAAGTTTACCAACTATGATGTAGTTTATTCAAAAGATGTTCAGAAATGTTGATAGTGAAAGAAGGTGGATAATAGTAATGAAGTAGAGAAACTATATCACCACAAAAATGAATATCTTTGAATAGTTTGAAAAATCTGACAGTTGATATTGGTCATTGAGAAGAAATACTATCCATATGGTTATTATGTAAGATACTTGATAATATTTTTTAATAATCCTTAAAGAAAATAGATAATTTGAATGTAATAAATAACAATTATTATTTGGGTTACCAAATGACCAAATCTGCATTTGGAAGTACTATGAGATGAAATTTTTTTTGGGAGAGAGTTGAAAGCAAAAAGCAATATGGTATTAGATCAAACAGAAGTTAATTTATTCTGGAGATTTACCATCTATATAATGATTGTCATTAATATTGAATTGTTATCCATTATCCTATTTTATTTTTTGTCTGGAAATTAATAATTTGGGAAGCATTTAACAATTAGTAACTGGACTCCAAATTGGTCTCACATTTCCAGACTACGAAAATAATCCAATTATTATTATTTAATAGTAAATATGGCTTAATTTGATTTATTTATACATTTTTATATATAAAATTTTAAGAACTATGCCAACTATTTAAGTATACATGTATTTATATATATGCAAATAATTTTGTTTGTATGCAGTTAACTTCTACATAGATTTTATTTTGTGTCTGAATAACAGATAAACAGGAAATAAAGAAACAGTTGAAAAGGTTAATAAAAGGATTAAACTTTTTTTTTTTACCTTTTAGTTCCTTATTGAAAATACAAATAAAACTTGTCTGGTAATGCTAAATTTGAAATGACTGTCATTTTTATAAAGATATAAAAAAAAAAATTGCTTAAAGCTAACATTAGAAAAAAAACAACAACATTAAGAACTTGATAAGTAATTTCAAGAAAAAGTTATTAAGTAATTTTGTTCAAACCTCCCTTCCCAACTTGACATTCTTTTACAAATTTTATAATTTTCACATACTGTCTTCTATCAAAAGGCTGGTTAACTAGAAACTAATCAACTACAATTTCTGTTGCTTACATTTAGGCTTCTATGGAGTTATACCAACTGCTTGGGAAGGCATTTGATTATCAAAGCAACAGGTTGAGCTAGGATTGTTGAGAAACCATTAGCTTTTAAATCTGTTCACTCTACCAATGCAATTAAAACACCCAAAGCTGCTTTTAATATCCATAAAGCTTTATACCTACGGGTATTCTAGTGTAAAATGACTGGTTCTCTCTTCAAACTGCTTGTAGTGCCATCTCTAAATTAATGCATGTATTACATAACAGCATCGTTTACCTATTCATTATAAAAATTTTGTGCAAAATGTTTCATAACATAATTCATTATAAAGCAATTATGTGAACATTAAATTTTGTTTTCAATTCAGCAAAACTGCTGCTGAGACATTTGGAAATGATTCATATTGTGATATGGTAGTGAAACTATGAGTCACAAGAACTGTTTCAAATGGTTTTCAAGATTTCGTGATAGGAAGGAGAATATTGAAGATGATCAGTGAAGGTTATATATTTCATACTGTACAACTTGTGATCCAGACATGTTAGTGTCTTAAAATTTTTATGATGACTAGCTGAACTATGTTGCTACATAACGTGTTGATTCAGAGATGACACTTCAGTCAACTTGAATGAAGTATCGACCACTTTTTTATTGGGAACTAATGTGCATATAAAGTTCTTTCCTGAATAAGAGAACGTGCATTTACGTTAATTTTAGCTTAAGATCTTTTTCGTTATGATTAAATAGATATCGTTAGTTAGTGAACAATAGATGAATTAAGTATCAAGAATTTAGCAGACTTTAATTATCACAACTTTTTGTTTGCCTGAGTCACAAATGAGCCTACATTATACTGTTCATCTCTAATAAACTTTTCATTTGTTTCAAAGAAAAAGATATTTGGTTCTTTTTGGTTAAGAATGTGCAGTAATTGTTACTATTGGATATTAGCTGGTTTGGCTATGGACATCTATCTGAGAATATCCTATACTTGTTTGGTAATTCTTCAGTGAATTGGGTAATTGTCGATTTCATCTCTGGTTTGAATATCAGATTACATTCATGGCTACCCAATGCACAACAATCATCAGTCCATAATATGCCAAATTTTATGAATATAGAAACAAAGTAAATGTATAAAGAACTGAGACTTATAATATATGAATCAGAGGAAATTTTGTTCTCTGACTTGCATATTTATCTTCTTACATGTTTATAATTAATTTAATTTAGTTATATCACTTTTTCTATTATAATAATTCTTGCAAGGATTCTAATATCAGTATGTTTATGCAAATTTACCATTTTCAACTCTTATAATAGATTTACCGAGGGCTCCGGTACTTCTGGTTGTAAATTCTCATCTCAAGTGAACTTTCTCACTTATCTATTCATCTCATATACAGTTTTAAAACATTTTTTGAAACTAGTTCAGATATTGTAATTTTTGTTATATTAACACATCTGGTCTAGTTCCATTTCATTCTCTTAATTCTCTTGATAGGCATTGCATTTGATTGTTTTTTCACGCATATATTTTACTTTTAATCTATCTTTTGTTTAAAATCATACATCTTTTCATAATTTGCGGTATGGTCTGCAGTCTCTGGCTTTCTATATCCAAATCTCACACTTATAATTAAGCTCTAGCAGAACCTATTTATTAAAAATATTTTTTCATTTAAACATATCTCTTTTTAATAAGAGTTTATTTACATTATGAGAGTACATATAAATTTGACTTTATAGTTAATAGGCTAATAAAAATAATTAAATGTCTGGTCACTTATGAGATCACATGGATGTTTCAGCTTTAGAAATGTTAGGTTGAGCTTTTGTCCAGTAACCATTGTGTTAAACTTGATACGGCAATATGCAAATTCAGATATCTAAATGAGAATAGAACCAGCTGCATATCACTAGCCAAAATTCAAATATAGAAATATCCTCTATCATCTATCATTGCCTTATTTCAGATGTTTGTTTCCTAAATAGTGCTGCTGAAATTTTTATTTTATTTTATAATGATTGAAAATTAAGATTTTAAATTATAAATGATTATTGTGATATTGACGCATTTTATAATTTTTTTTTCTCTTTTTAGGTCCGACCTTGTAGTCCTGTTTATGCCAATCTTCCATTATTATCCCATAATACACCTCCACCTATACCAAAAGATAGGGATAAGCCAGTGAGGTTATTCCCAGATGATTGGAAAGAATATGCAGATGAACAGGGAAGGAGATATTATTATAATAGTTCAAATGGAGAATCAAGTTGGAAACCTCCTCGGACTAGAGGAAGTCCGGGTCCAAAGGTAATAATATTCTGTCAGCAAATTAGATTTGGTAATATTTTAATTGATGATGTAAAGTGTTTTGTAAGACTTTTCAAAGAGTTTACATTTTATTGAAACTTTACTAAAAATTTCTGTGTATGTCTGGATAAATTCTTTAATTTTAGTTACATGGTATGATCTTTTTCTTATTATAATTTTATATTTTCTTTGTCTGTATGTCATTTCTCATGTTCTTGAATGGTAATGACTAACACAGTGAAACATAACTGTAAGGTCAAGTCATTAACGTTTTAAAATTTTCTATTTTTATTCTTCTAAATTCCTCCATCTGAGTTGTGTGAAATTAATTTTACAATTCAGTTCATTAATCATTAAGTTTATGAAATTGTACAAAATAAGCCATAATTACAATTTTCTTATGCGTCAACATTATATGAAGTACTTTTTTATGTACTCTTTTATCAATAAGGATCATATAACATTAAAATACTAGCCAAAAATAAAATTTTATTAAAATTCTCTCACAACCATGATTCCATTAATTAACAAATAGACTTTCTCAAGTGAAATTCAACAAAGTACAAACAACATATATATATATACGACAAATAGCCTCCCCATAATTCACTTCAAAAACCAACCACTTTTAATATTAAAGGATGTCTTCATATATATATATCAGATCTGAAGAAGACTGCTAGTCAGTTGAAACTATCAGGCTGGCTAAATTAAATAAAACAAGCATTGTTACAGTGATAGAGAAAAATGGATTTGTTTAATTATTTATAATTTTATTAATGCATATAGAAGAATGTAAAGTGAAAGGAAGAATATAATATATATTTTATATGAAGGTATCCCAACAGTTGCATGTAAGACCATAAAACTTTAAACTAATTTGCATTTGATCACATAGTAAATTATTTCGCTTCATTTTATAACGTGAGATATATATATTTTTTATGGCAGTCTGTAATCACCTTAAAATCTTACATTGTTACTTTGAAATGGAGGTTATCAATTATTCTTTCATATATTCTCTTGAAATTTTTCTATTTTATCTTGAGGAAAGCTGGAACTTAAGGACACATTTGTATAATTTGTTAATTATTTTTAGATGAATAAGTGATATAAAGGGTTCGTTAATGTTGTTATGGAAAAAAAAGTCATCAGTTAATCAGGGAATTAAATTATATTCCAAGTGCCAAATGGCAGCTAAGAACAGTAGTTCCATTTTACTGAGATTATTTTCTTTAATTTTCAGTATTTGAAAATTGATCTAGGAATCATTAATTCTTGAATTCATCATTTTACTAGCTACACCAAATTGTATAAACCTGCTGTAAATATTGGGTTCTAGAGATGAGAAAGTGCTGTTACTAGATTGTAAAACTTGTTAGTTATTTAATTTGTCATCATGCAGAGATCTTAACATAATATATTAAGTTGAGCTCTTGAATACAATTACAACTAATCTATCAGTAATGAAGTATGAGTTAATAGATATATTTTTTCATAATTACATCTACTCTACATTTGGACTGAGAATTTAACATGTGGACATATTATTTTATTTTTATTTTTTATTTACAAGTAGCTAATTATTTTTAAAACTCTAATACCAATTTTAAACACTCATGCAAACCAAACGTTCAGCTACACAGCATGTGATTATCCTTGATGATGGAGATGGGCAATTTGGCATTTATTTTATTCTCAAAATATTAAAATATTCTAATTATCTACAATCCTTCTTCCCCCAATTTCACACTTAACTTTAAAACCTCATATGAATTTGTCAGTGTGGGGCTTCTTTTTATATATGAGTGTGTGTGCTTATTTTATTATATTAATGCAGATGATATTCATAATCATTGTTTTAAAGTTATTCTGTGGATCTGAAAGTCACAGATAGTATTTAATATTATTTGATTTAACATATATATATGAACAAAAACTTCAGAGTTTCTATTTAAATAATACATATAAAATAAGTTCTGTGTTTGAGTTGATATTTTAGATCTAGTGTCTGAATATTTCTAGCTCCTCACTGAGGTGAGCCATAAGCTCGAAACCAATTGGTCAGGGGATGAGAGTATTTCAAATAGGGATTTTAAATATTTTCTCTTATTGCACTTATCAATTAAGAGCTTGTTTGAGCTATTCGTATGCTCTCTGTATTACATTTTTGTAAATACAAGCTTATAAAAGCAATGCCACGTTATATATGACTTGCTTTATTGATAATGATAAATATATGTATATGAATGCAGCATGGTATTTTTTATATATCTTGAAAAAAATTTAAAAAAAAGAAAAAAAATAAGTTTTAAAGTTTATAAAAAAAATTTTATTTGAATAAAAAAAAAAAAAAAAAAAAAATTTTATTAGTAAAACACAAAAAAATTCTCTCTTTTTTCTTCATCTCATTGATTTGAAATATTGATAAATCTAATTATTTATATAACTAGTTTCTCTTTTAAGATGTGTTAGAATCATTGTTAATAGAAACAAGGTTTCTCTCTGGGTGTCTTTGTTTCATTGTCTGGCAGTTTTTAAAATAGAAATGGTCAAAAATAGATTGTTAAAAATATATAGTAAATTATTAAAAATGTTAATAGGAAAAGTATATGAAATAGTATATTAAAATAATAGTAATAATTGTATGAACATTTATAAGGGTTCAATTAATTTGACTAATAATTGGTAAAATTAGATGATTGGATAGATAAATAAGAAGGATGTTAATATTTTAATGTTTTGTGTGTTTTTGAGTATATATGAATATACTATAATTAATGAAGGAATATATTTTGTATATTTTATATTTTTATTTTGTATTGTATTGTATGTATTCATGAAATAATTGATGATAATAATTGTTTTGTTGGTTGTATTATAAATAGATGTTATGATGTTTTGTAATTGAGAGAATATTGAAAGGATAAATTATATGTTCAAAAAGTTTTGAAAATTTGTATTTTCATGTTTTTGTTGATATATAGATATTTTATATATCTTATAATAATTTTATATTTTAAAATAAAAATAAAAGATATATTTTAATGACTTAGAATACAATATAATTTAAAAATTATACATGTCAGCAAAATTAATTTTTTAAAAAATGCAATAATACAGTAAAGAAAAAAAACAATGAAATAATAATTTAACTGAGAGCATATTTACAGTTGCATGCTCTATGCTCAAATCTAGATTAATGCAAATGTGAATGTATTCACTCTTTCTCTCCCTTAAAAAGGTGAAACGCAAGTGTTTCTTTTTTAAGTTTCTATCACTTTCTGGATCTCTATATTCACCTCTTGCTTGCAGTATGTTACTCATTTCAACAATCATTTTATAAACTTTCTATAAATCTTATGCTTACTAGCCTATGTTACTGTATACTGGATTATACATTTTGTTTGTATCCATTCATAGTCATCAACCACTGTTGATATAACTTGAGAAATTTCAAGGTCACAATCCTAGCACAAATTTCTTTTTCTTTTACTATTTTACAAATTGATGATTATTTTTATTAATTATCCAGCAGCTTTAGCGCTTGATGTTGTTTCATGGAAAAAATCGATTATCTTGCTTTTATCATAAAAATTAAGCACTTCATGACTTTTTTAAGTTTGGCAGAATTGCTATCATTATTAGCTTTGTGCTTTAAGATTATTTTAAATGAAATTTTAATTTTCTAATTCAAAACTGAATGCACTGTAACTGCAATAACATCAGTAAGTATACAAGAAAAGAGCACCAGAAAGTTTTGATTTAATAGATATCAGTTATCATGTTTTAGAATTTTTTTTTTCCCATCGTTTTTTGATGGGTTACAATTAATAAGTTGTCTATTCATTGTTTCATATATAGATACGGAAACAGGGCTCTAAATTTTCAAGTCAGCATATTCTAAGTATACTTCACATAGATATTTATTTATATATGGATATATGCATGAGTCCTGTGTAGTTTTTGTGCAGGGATAGAGTGGCCGACTCTGGAACTCAAGGTTTATGGATCTGGAACCCAGCTCTATCATTTCAGGCATGCCAACTTCTTATGAATTCTTTAAACAATAAAGCTGTTTGATTACTGTTATTTAATATATACTTATGATAAATAAATAAAAAGTTAATAAATTGAAATAATATTTCCAAAAAGTGACCCATGCACCTGAGATGTATTTATCAGCAATCAGATCATTTAGATTTGCAATGTACTTCTTGCTAAACCAAATTTTGAGTTGTCAACTGTAAAAAAAAATTTTTAAGACAACATTCCTTATCTTATAAGTATTTCATATTATTAAACAACTTCCATTTCATAGGTGGGCTAAAAAGGTTGGAATACCTGAGAATTTGAATAGAAAAAAATAGTTTAATTATCTATTTTTTTGTCTTGAATATGATTCATTTCATTTTGAAGTTTGAATCTTTACACAATCATTTTACATGAATAGGGTGCTTGACTTATTAACATAATGCTAAGCATTTATCACAAAGGGTGGAAATAATTTGTATTTAAATAGGTAAAATATTCAGAAGAGGAAGTGGGGGGTAGTTTGTATTTTTTTTTTAAAAACCAAATGTCTGTCTGTGAAAGTTCACAACAATATATATAATATACCGAAGAAGGCAATGAAACATTGGCGAAAATTTTTTTTGTATTAAATAATGTATAACCTTCTTCAGTTATATTTATTTAAAAAACTATTTTTATATGTACAATTTTATATAATGATATTAAATGTTTATATTTTTATACAGAATGTAATAAGTGTGAAAAGTGCACTTATACACAACTATAAAGAAGCTTGTTATTTCTATAAGTTAATCTTAGAACTTTCATGAACTTATGGTGTTCTCATATTCATACCAAGATGAACTATAATCATAATAGAGAGATGAGTATAATTATATGTATTTGAAGAGATTTAAATTCAAAGTTAATGTTTAAATTAGAGTGTCCATTTTTTGGAGAAAGGGAAGGATAAATTTCTCCGGTTGATAACATTTGTATTATTGGCTATATAGCATGCCTCCCCTATTTTTCTCTTTGAATCATTCCATTCTATGTATTGAATGGTTGCGCAGACAGAGACAAATTGGTGTCCCGTTTCTTTTTGGGGCTTGAAGAATATAGAGCTATATTCTGGCTTGTCTGAGGTTCTTTTGTACAAGTATTGGTGCTGAGAAAGGCATGTAGATAAGAATGTTCAGGATTCCCCATAATAGATTGATTGACATCCAGTTTGGTACATCTGATTTTGTAAACAGTGTTAATGGTGAATTTCAAACCTATCTTTGGAGTTATTTAATAATATATTGATAGAAAGTGAGCGATGCGGAAAGCAAGGCAATGAGAGAATGTTTTATTAAAGGTTTTTGTTATGGTGCGTATGTAAGGCAGAAGAAGCCATGATTTATCATCATCAGGGGGTTAGAATTTAGTTTTCTGTACAATTGATTTTTTTTTAAAAAAAAAAACAACAACTATGTTTATGTCCAACTGATGTTAAATTTCTAATGTATAAGTTTATGCTTACCTTATGGGATGCTTCATGCTTACACAGAGCATGGTTCCAGGATAGAAAGGAGGATAGACCAGCCAGTTTGTGAGATCTATGTACAGTTGAGTTCAGTGTTAATTAATAAGTATGATGATAGCTTTTATAGTGCAACAACAGCACATCTACTTACCTTATTGATATCCTTGTTTGAATTTGGGCAGTTGAGTAAATTTGAAAATTTTTTCAATGGGCTTGAGATTTTTTTTGTTTTCAGGTAGTGGCTGAAACTGGCTAACCATCCAGTACATCGGAAAACAGATATATCTCCATTCTTAGCTAGAGGATAAAACAAGACTGAAATGACTGTAATCTCATCACCTAGCAGTCATCTGATCAGTGCCACCTTTTCCTTCACTGTTTCTCTTTGAGAGATTGTTGGAAAAACTTTGTTCTACTGTGGGTATTTAAAGGCTGTTTTATCTAAATAAGTCATAAATGAATTGCTGAAGTATTTATTTATAAAATGAGAATTATGTAATATTCAGTAAGTGTAATATAATATTTAGATAAATATTTTTTAGAAAAAAGTTTGTTTCCTATACGTTTTTGCTATGACTGTTGTTAATAGGCCCAAACTTAAGGGATTTTGTATATTGGTATCATCTACCATAGTACAGTTGTTATATAATATGTATTCTGTGTCAAGTTGGATTTTATAAATTCGGTGTGCAAACAATACTACTCACATATTAGATATATTTCAACAATAAAACTGGATTATATCTTTAAAATATTTACCATACAGTTGTTATCAATTATATAAATAACTATTAAGTATCCATAGCAAATGATGTCACTTAAATATAATTTTTTATATGCTACTGAAAGTATCAAGTTCACCATAATCTCATGTAACTTAATATTTTTATAATTAAAGTCTGATGTAGCAAATGTTTTATAACTAGGCTTAATCTTTTTTACCTGTTGATTATAATTCTAGCTTTCCCTTCTTTAACAGTTATCATAAAAAGGATTTATGTCTTGTTTTTATTCTTATTATCTTATTTTTCATTTTGTCTTCCTTTTTTCTGTTTATTTTGATTTCATTGGTCAGCAGTAATATGGAATGATGTCAGATGACAATTGACTGCAGTCACACCAATAGCATTAATACTATGTGAAAATGAGCCAATGGTAAGTTACTGCCACATAACTTTGCTGAAAATTTTATCAGTAGGCAAAATGCCATTCATAGGAGTTAATGGCCCTTAATATTGTCAACAGTAAACTGAAGTGCTTACGGCACTGAAGTTTGTATCTGCCTGCCACCTCACAAACTGGATTCAAATATTTATGTGATAAAACTTCCAGGTTATATTCAGGTTTAGGATTTTTTTTCCAAGCCCGATAGTCCTTAGCCAGCCAAATATAAACATCTAATATTAATTGGAAATAAGTTTCTAATCGAATTGGAAAACCCACTCAAATCTTTATCACCTGGAAATTAAAAAATCTGATATTGGTTTCTCCTTTATTATTTCTTTACAACGAAATGTTAGCAGGGTCTCTACCCTGCACTGGACAATTTAAAAGCCCCATTTACAGGATTAACTCAAATTTCATTACATATGTATCATCTTTCTCTTGTAAACAAAAGTTTGCTTTGACATCATATTGAAGACTCTTGATATTGATAAGTGTTGGCTACTTTTATATATATGTATAAGTTTTCTATTGTCACATTTGTACTGTTTTTAGTATGACCTATTTTTAATAGAGAAGCAAAATAAGCAGCTTGAATCTTATCAAATAGCTATTTTGTTCAACTCTAATACAGTGTATATATAACGTATATTTATTATTATTATTATATCTTAATTTATAAATAACCGTTGCAAAGCATTGAGTAGTACGTGTGAGAATTGAGTGAATTTTTGATCCAAGATCAACAGCTTATACGAAAGCAGTTGGATTTGTATATTGAGTTTTTAGAAAGGCCGATTTTCATTATTCTGTTTTTCACATTTTCCAATATTTTTTTTAAAACTGGCTGAACTCAGTTGCATATCAGAAAATATATTTCTTTCAATAAGTTTATTATTTTAACTTAGCAGTGATCTTGAACTGCGTAACCTCATTAGTAGACTTCACGGGGGGCCTGGTTTGCTGACAAGTTTCTATAATTCCTATTATATAAACTCTTCATTTCGTAAGCGGAGCCCGCTAAGGGAAATAAAAGAATGATTTGAAATTGATATAAAAACATGATGTTTTTATTATTATTTTAATTTCTCATCGGAATGGAAATTAAAAAAAAAAAAGTTTAACTCAAAAAATAATAATCATATAATAACTATTATTTTTTTATTTTACATCGTATAATGTTTCCCATGTCAATAATTTTATGTACGATTTACGTTAGTTCAGTATACATTGTACAGGTTTAAACCTGCATTTATATATGTAATATATGCGGGATTCGAACTCAGACTTTCACACGACCCACTAACGTGTGCGATCTGGTGGGTCTGCAATATGAGTTAGTTCAGTATATAAGTTTAATGACTGATTGGCTAATGTAAACTGAATTATTATTAAGTTTCTACGAATGAAGATTTTTGAATTCTCTTATGTCAGGAAGAATTATAGTCTTTAAATAGTTGGTTACCATTTGAAATAGCTCTTTATCGTTAATAATTAAACTCAGCGTGCAATAAAAGGGTTAAAGAAAAAATTAGGAGAAAATATTGAAGAAGTAGAACAAGAAATTAAGTCAGTAAAAGAAAATAGTAGTGATATTAGAGAAAATATAGGGACTGAAAAGGTAAGTGTAAATAAACCTTAAGAAGCAGAGCAGGTAAAAGAAGTTTTCGATGTGTAGAATAATAGAAGAAAAACAGGATAAGTACTATCTGTACTAGGATTATGAGAAACAGTCTAGGGCTGACTTAGAAAGGAATAGTGAACTTTTGTATTTAAAATGAAAATTTATGAATATAAATAGCAACAGGGTGCAGATTTCATCAACTATTTTTGTAATTTTTTTGTACTATTGCCAACTGATGAGTGGTGGTTCAGCATAAAATGTGTATCTTGGGATTATAGATCTTTTTCACATGTCTTTAGTCATATGTTTACGATTACATCCTTCCACAAAGTGTTAAAAGCAGATGGAAATCAGTCCCCACCTTGTGTGAGATTGGTGTACTGAAAATTACATTACAAATATATTAGCTCTTTATTATGTTCTAACAAGATTTTCTAATACATGAGTATTTCAACTATCTGTTATGTCTTGGGAAAATTAATCTTCAAGCAAAAATAAAAAAATATGGGTCATGATGTAAGTTTACTTTTGCTTTGCCACTTATACAAATGAGTACAAAATTCCTGTTGGTTTTGTATTCATTAAAATCACCAATTTTCAGATTCACAATCAAATATTTATGAAACTCTATGATTTTAATATGATATTAGTAGTTTTTTTAATACCATGCTAATTAAGTGAGTTGTGTATTGTTTGGGAGTTAATGAGAAATTCAAGCATCAGAGATGATAAAATTGGGCAGCAAGCCATGGATTTTGATCATATTCTACACTGCTCCAAACCAATCAGGACATTATCATGTTTTAAATACATTATATATATATATATTCGCTTTTAGTTATAATTGGTACAGTCAAAAAGTGCTATGTCAAGAAAGGCATTGCACACTCACCCCTCCATGAGAGGAAACAATAGAAAAGTGAAATTATATCAAATAATAAATTAAAAGTGAATGTATGTTGGAAATTTTAAACAGATATGTCAGATTTTAATATTAAAAATATTTGTTTAAAATCTCTTGATGTAATTTTGAAAAAAACAACAACCCTACTTTTTAGGCTTCATTAAAACAAAACAAATATATATAAACTACTGGAGTTTTTATTTTATCAGAATGATATTGGAACACTTCATTCTCCCATAAATATACAATAAAATAGTAAAACGAAGTAAAAGATAGCTCTAGTGGAAAGTGCATTAGATCTCAAAGATCCAGCTGTGCTGTTCCCAGATCCAAAGCTTCTTACTAATAAAAATCCTGAGTTTTGTTGATTCATCATCATTGTCAATCCACTGCGGAATAAAGGTCTCTCCAAGTTCAATCCATCTTCTCCGATCTCTAGCATCTCTTCTCCACATCACCCCTGCACATTTTCTTATTTCATCCAACCATCTCACATATGGTCTCTTTCTGGGTCTTTTACAATCTCTTGGAATCCCATTTAAGATTTCAATTGTCTATCTATTATCATCTGTTCTACCAATATGTCCAGCCCAACTCCACTTCAGTCTTGATTATTCAAATATATATCATTATAAATGAAATTTAATTTTTATCCCTGAATAAGACTTTTTATTTTATTAAATAAAAATCGAATGGTTACTTGCTAGGAATTCATGGAGCATACAAACGCCAGAAGTTTACTGGTTAATATTCAAAAACTTTTTAATCATTAGATCTGTCACGTTACTGCTGTACTAAATCACATTATGATTTATTTTATAATGACTTTTCAGTAATATCTCTGATTATTTTATATCTTAAGTGCCTATAATAAAGTGCACCCAGGAGTAAAAAATTTTTAACATCATTTTTCTTTCCTGATCCATATACCAGATTAATGATTTTGCCTGATTAAAAGAGATTGTTAATTTAACAGCACATCTCTTATCTTTTTAATATATACATGCTTATATTTAAAGCACCACAGATTTTTTAAAACTTATCAAGTGAGTACATATTATATAATAGATGAATTATAATAGAGTGGCAAACTTTGAACTGCCGATTTTTTGATCTAGATAATTTGTTGGAATATTTCACCCCTGATGGAATGAACTAGAACTATTATAAAGGATGAATGTAGTTGAGAAAATAAATATTTTATTTTATTTAACTCTTAATTCAATAGTTGAACTATGTGCCTGTTGAAATAGGTTTTATATAGGACCCATTTTATATACATTTTTGAAAATATTTGGGAGCCATATTGAGAACTTCAGAGCTAGAATTGTCTCCAGGGCTGGATGCTCCCCATCCCTGGTTTAGAGAAAAGCATCAAAGTTCCTCCATGAGATATTAATGGAGAATGTCAACCTTTCATTCATTTTTCAAGAATGACTTACCAATATTTAAATCTGATCTGCATGAAAACATTCGCATTGGGAAATTTGGAAAGACCATGGGAGATACATGACATTATTATGTTCTTTGTGGAAACATGTAAATTGGAGTTATCTTCTTGGAAGGTGACAATATTGTCTGGAAGCAATGTTTGCTTCATGGAATCTGGATATTGTGATACGTCATATATAATAATGAAGATATTATGAGAATAGCATGATATGGCTGTCCAAATTATAGCTCTTTATTAATAAGTTTCATAGATGGAGAAGACAATCTGATTGATTGTTTTGTATTGATCACTATATATAATCTCTTCAAGTGGTATTTTCCTTAACTTTGCAATATGATTTTTAGTTTTCCACTAGTCATTTCTTATGCTTGTAGTAAGTACTGCTGCTTTTGCATCAAAACCAATGACTTTAAAGTGGTTACTTAACTTTGATTATTTTTTTATGAGAATCAAGTGCATGTTGAACTCTGCAATGGTCTTTTAGACCTGTGGGTGTTTTTTTTATATATACATATGAGTATTGATTTTGGAACAATTGTTTTTTGTAAGATGTTTTCTCATTTTTACTGAAAATGTGTTGAACTTGAAAGCTTAACAGTTAATCTCTTTTGAACAAAAGCTTTAGTCATCGATAATGTAATAATTTTAAAACTTGGACAGAATTTGATTCTGCTCCAAGCTTTGTTAAACTAGTATTACCATCCTGTTGGATACTCGTTTATCACCCTTTTTAAGATTTTAAGTAGCAAATCTACTTCTCCAAATCCAGTTCTATTATCTTGTATAAGCGATATGACATGCTTAATAATTTTGTCCCACATGTCCTTCAAACAGCTCCGACTTAATTTATAACTTTCACCACTAAAGTATTTTAAAACTGGATCTAGTGCAAAAAGGTTTTTTTTAATCTAATGTACTTTTCTTCCATCAACTATTTTTACTTGTTTGTTTGTTTTTTACTATCAAGCTTTAAATTCAAAAACATCGTAATGCTTTGAATTTAAGTCACCTTGCTTGTATTCTTGCCAAGAAATATAAGTATCTACAGTTATTAAAAAACCAAGGGCACTAAAATATGTAATACTGGATAGGACTTAATTAAGCACCAAAATCTGGCATTTACACAAGGTGGCAGAACTGGAATAAGAAAAATAGATTTGCCACTGCAAAAGTAATACACAGATCACGTGATGTTTTGTGGGTTTTAAGATTTTATCTGTAAAAAGAGAAAAATGTTACATTTACCTATATGGTCTATGTTTTCATGTCTTTGCTACATAATAGCAATATGTACATTTTAATATGACAGACATTCCCATTTTCTTAACCAATCCCTGTGTGCATATATAATTGTATGTTCATTTTCTGTAATAATTCTCGTCAATTTATTTTTTTGTATTTATTAATGCTGAATATGGCCTTGCATGATTTAGTGTTGTATTAAGAAGCGAAATTCGGAAGGTCAACAGTTTGTACTTCTTAGTAATAAACCCATTATTCGATTATTCCTGTTATTTAATTTCTGATTTATTTATTATTTCATTTGGAATTTTGGTTTTTTGTCTTCATCTTAAATTTTAATAAACTATTTTAGTTCTTTTTAAATTTAATAAATTAAATCTATACCGTTAAACCGAGCAGCAAAAATTGGATTAAGAAAAGAAAAATTACGGTTTGTCAAAGTAATAATGGTATTGACATTTAATTGTATTCTTGTCAAAGTAATCACGTGTCTTTTTTAGGTAAAGTAAAAATCTTAAGTTTTGTAGCCATGACTTTTTTTTTTTTTTAAAAAAAAATCGAATCCATTATTAATAATTAATACAGATTTTTAAAAATATGTACTGTATACATAATTTCATATTGTTAATATATTGTCGTTATAGTTAAAATGGAAAGCTTTTTCTGAACACTTTTAACAATAGCTTTTCAAAATAATATATATATTCAACAATAAATAAATTACTATTGTTACTACTGTGAGAAGTTTGTCTAGTGTCCTGAGTGGACTGAACTACTAAACATCACATGATCACCATTCTTTGCACACAAGCTGGTAACAGAGGCAATGGCAAAACTCTCCATACAGTAGTGCCATTCAGTGCAACCCAGAGTAATCAATGGATGCAGGAAGGTTTGTACATAAAATCTTTATCAAGTGCATACTCATCCAAAGCTTCTCACTAATGAAAGCCACAAGCTAGAAACTAGTCTGAGGTTATTAGATGAGAAGGCACTAGATAAGGATTTTATGCACAAACCTTCCTGCATTCATTGATTACTCTGGGCTGCTCTGAGAGGCACTACTGTATGGAAAGTTTTGCCTCTGTGTTCAAGAATTGAAGTTGGGAGGGGGGATTAATGCAGTGAATGTGTCCACTATCATTTTTGCACATACAATTATTATGTTATTTTCTCTCAAGCATCTAACCATATATTTTCTTTTTCTTTTTTTTGATCATCAAATTTATTTTTTTGTTTTTGGTAGAAATTTTTTTTGCATTGCATAAACAATGTACTGTGTGCAAAAAGTCTTTTTTATGTACTGAAAGGAATGAAGCAAATAGAGTTGTTTGAATTTGGATATTGAGAATGTAAAAATTTCACTTTAAATTCAAATAAAGTTTAAACAGGCTAAAAGTAGGCACCACTAAATGAAAAGCATAATTTTGATCAATATTAATTTAAATTATACTTTCAATTATTTGAGAAATAAAGTAACATTCATGTGCAAAAGCCCTACATTTGCGATCACCAGACAATCGAGAATCAATTGAGTGCTTTAATACCATTAGCTTAAGTGCTTAGCTAAACTATTCAAGTCACTTTATTGAGTAAATATCAATTTCTGAAAAATATTTCTGTGTTGACATAGAAATTTATATTTACATTGAGGATAAAAAATGTTTCTTGACATTGTTGTTATCATAGGTATGTATCAGAATGCATAATAAATCATATTTCATGAGGAAATTAAATTAGTGAGAATTATACATTTGTAAATGAAGTTGTAGCATTTTGAATGATACCAGTAAAGTAAAATGGTTTTAAGTCTGGACTTTTACAGTGTTCCTTAATATATAGAACATCATTTAAAAAAATCAATAATAACCATTTCACCATGTTCTTTATAAATATATGATCCATTAATATATTAAAAATTAAAAAAAAAAAAAATTCTTTAACACGCTTTTTCTTTTCGGGGTTTTTTTTTTTTATTATTTTAGGAATCTTTTTTTCTTTTTAGTTTTTCACCGTTTCGACATATTATATGGTCATTCTCAAGGATTTATTACTTTTATAAAATATATGTACACAAATATATGTTTACAAAGAATTTTGTAAACAACATAATAAAAATGTTTTATGACATAAATTACAATTTTTTTTAACTTCTTGCTTACTAATAAACATCACATGATCACCATTTCTTATGCTTGCTCATAACTGTTATTAAAACAGGCAAAACTCATATCTATTCTAAGATCTAGATGCAGTGCTCTCAGATCCAAGGCTCCTCACTGATGAAGGCCACAAGTCAGAAACTAGTCTGGAGATATTGGATTTTATGCACAAGCCTTCTGGCATCCATTGATTACTCTGGCTTTCACTGAGTGGCAATACATATAGAGAATTTTATGTGTTTACATCTTTTTTCATTTTAAAGTTTTCTTGAATTTTTTCCTCATATATCATATATCATAGCATCAGCTGGGAAGCGAACCCATTAACCCGGGACAACTGCTTGTAAAGCAGATGTTGCTGACCTTTCGACCACCAATGCTTGACAAAGTTTTCTTTAATTTATCTTTGTAAATTAAAGAAAATAAATTTAAAATGTAAATGGATGTAGACACATAGGAAAGTAATCTAAAAAATTTTGTAATTTATATCATATTTTTATTATGTTGTGTATGGAAATTCTTGTAAACATATGTTTGTATATACATATTTTATAAGAATAATCAATCATTCACATTGACCATGATTATATGGTTGAAACATTAGAGGAAAACTGAAATAAAAAATGATTAATGTAATAAAAAAAAAAAAAAGATTTGAAAAGAAAGAGTGTGTTAAAGAATTTTAAAAAAATATTTAACAGCATTAATGGGTTACTTTTATGACAAAGAATGTCATGTGTTTGACTTCATGTTGTATTTTGTAAAACATTCATTTTTTTTCTTTTTTTGAAATATATTTTTTGTTAAGAATGTTTTATAAAGTAGATTAAACATTGGCTAACTAAAACCGTTTAATTTGATAAGTATATATCCATTGGAGAAAGTTATTCCTAAAATATTTTCATATATCAATTTTTGTTAGAAGTAGAGAGTTAAGTATCATATTTCATGTTAATTATTTATACAGTTTGTGTAATTAAATGTTGGTGTTTAGAAATGTGTAAATGGGGTTATGCATTTCTGAGATCTATTACAATGGTGCACAACCTTTTTGCGCTAGTAACCCCCTTCCTTGGAAGAGAATTTAACATGACCCATTCTTTGTTTTTGCATGCCTAAATGATAAGTACAGGTATTTAAAGGTATACATAATAAAACAATAGTAGTTTTAATTAATATACAAATATATATTTCCTAATATTTTAGTATTAAGTGCATATGATTTGAAATGAAATTTTTTTTTTTTTAAAAAAAGACATATTTATATAAAAAATAATAATAATCTATACAAAAACAATTTCTTTCAAAAAAAAACTTATCATTCTGTAGAGAGTTTTTAAATTTTTTTATGATCCCAAACATGACCACCTGAGGGGTTGTGACCCATGGTGTGTGCATCACTGATCTATGAGCCACTCTAAGATGAGTGAGAAATTTATATTTGCACTGACATTTTTTAGAAAATTTTATTTATTTGTTTAAAAAAGAAGAAAGGCATAATATTTGTCTAGACATTTACAAATGTTATTAATATCATTTGCATAGATACATGCAGTTTTTGAAAAATCCACAACACTTCTTGTTTACCTGTCTAGTTCCATTGTTTTGTATACTTTCATTAACATAAGTATATGTACAGGTTAAATGAAATGCTGGCAATTAGGTTTTATGGCTAGAAGAAATCTCTTGGCACAGATCACAGCTTAAGGTCACTTGACCATCATTGATCATACCTTGCTATTTCTTTCTAACACTTTTTAATAAAATTTATAACAAAGATTCATCATAAAGTAATGATTTAAATATTAGAAACATAAACAGGATGAGGCCTGAAAATTACCAGCCATTTATTCATAGAAAGTCTGTATTTATAAGAATATAAGATTCAATAATTTTGAAAATGTTGATTTGGCTAAAAAAAACAACAACAATTTAATAATGATTATATTTCTTTAGATTATTCTCAGAAATTGATTTAGTGCAGTGGTAGCATGTCAGTACTAGACTGTAAGATCCTCATTGATTGATTCCAGTTCTGCCTCTTCCGGCATTGGAACTTTTCATTAAGTTCCTCATTAATTGATTCCAATTCAGTCTCTTCCAGCATTGGAACTTTTCGTGAAGTTCCTCATTAATTGATTCCAGTTCAGTCTCTTCCGGCATTGGAATTTTTCGTGAAGTTCCTCATTAATTGATTCCAGTTCAGCCTCTTCCGGCATTGGAACTTTTTGTGAAGTTCCTCATTAATTGATTCCAGTTCAGCCTCTTCCGGCATTGGAACTTTTCATGAAGTTCCCCATTAATTGATTTCAGTTCAGCTTCTTCCGGCATTGGAACTTTTTGTGAAGTTCCTCATTAATTGATTCCGGTTCAGCTTCTTCCGGCATTGAAACTTTTCGTGAACTCCTGAGCAATAAAGCCATTCAATTATTTTATTATTATTTTGATTTTAAAAATAATGAAAAAAGGAGGATTAATTTCTTTACCTTTTAAATTATCACTTTGTAAATTGATTTATAAAAATAGTTACCTGTTGAAAGTGAGGTGATATGAGATTTGCTCTAAAGAAAGACCATCATTTGAAATCGTTATTAAATCATTTTAAACAATCTATAGATAATAAAAGCATCCCAGAAATAGTTCATATAATTTTATATATGTAAGAAATTGAAGAGTTAAAATCTATAAAAGCAAAGTTAAAGTAGACACCTCAGTTCAGCTTTACACATTTATGAATACCAATAAACATCACATGATCACTATATTTTATGAGATGTTTATTGGCTTAAAACCAATCCTGCCTAATAGGATAGTGGTGGCTATGGTTATTAAAGAACCAAAGACACCAAAATGTATGAGTACTGAACTGAGTTCAGATATATATGACTATATAAACTGATGAGCTTGGATTGGAAATATTGTTTTTTAAATTTAAGTCTCATAGTTTTGTAATTAAGTAGAGATAAGGGGTGGCTGCTGGAGAGTTGCATTAGATCCTAAGATCTAGCTGGAGTGCTTTCAAATCCAAGGCTCCTCACTGACAAAGGCCACAAGCCAGAAACTAGTCCGGGGATATTGTATGAGTAGGCACTAGATGGGGATTTTATGCATAAGCCTTTTGGCATGCATTGATTACTATGGCTTGCACTGAGTGGCAATACATATAGAGAGTTTTTGCCTGTTTTAATAACATTTATGAATGATAGGTAATACTGGTCATGAAATATTGATTAAAAAATATAAAGGTTGTCCTTTATGAATGCAATGGAGTAAAAAAAAGTGTCAGAGAGACTTTTTTCATTAATCAAAAATTTTAGATCTGAGGGCATTAATCTTATGAGATTTTTTTTTATTGTTAAGGACAATTTGCATTTGTTTTGAATTATGGATAATTACATTACCTGATACGTATTTATATATATATATGTTTTGGTACAGTACTTTTCACGTGAGAAGGTCTATTTGTTTAATAGATGAAACCATGATTATCAAAAAAAAAAAAATCATTAAATGTTTACAAATTGTATTAATATAGTGTTTATATGTGTGCGTGCATGCATGAAAGTATTTAGTGCTACCTAGTGAAATTTAAAACTAATATATTTGAGTGGTAATGATTATTATATATCACAAACAGATTTTACTCTCATACTATATATTGTTTATAAATTCTAGATTTATCAGATATGCTAGAGTTAAATGCCTGTTAATTATGTCAACATAGCATATCATATGATATATTTTTAATGCATGAAGATGTTTAAGACATCAATCACAATTTTAAGCTATGTTTAAACCCATTGTGTAATATTAAAAATCATATGAGTCAGGATTAATGATCATCTCATTTCAAAACTTGCATAAATTGGTAATTATGGTATATTAATACATGCATTGAGCATAATTATATTAAATACTGAATTAAATATTACATATTTAATAATTTGGCATATATAATAATTGCTAGTTTATGCAAACTTCGTAGTTAAATGTCTTAATAAGTAAGTGCTTAATATTACTCAACAAGTTTAGATGCAATTTAAAATTGCTATTGATATGTTAACTCTTCATTTTTTAAAAATAAAATATATGACATGATTTAATTATATTTGAATTGGCTATTGTGTTAACTCCATTAACAGATAAATTATTATAACGTTAGCATGCTTGATGAATCAAGTTAGTAAATGAAACCTAAATGTAATATAAGAAGTTAATCTATTTTACATTCCATAACAGTTGTTGTTCTTCAAGATAAAGTTTTAAAGTTCACTAAATAAGTGTTGAATATTTTTCATATTTATTATAATTACATTCAATGCATTAATATATATGTGGGTATAGTTCTTAAAACACTAGAGAATTGTCGATTAACCACTTAATTACATCTTTTATTTGCTCGTTTTTTAAATTATAATTTTATTGAGTGTGTGTGTATATATATGTATGCACATATATATTTATTTTAGATTGAAGCAAGTGCTCCACCAGTACATGAGTATGATATCCCTTCAAGTATTTATATACCCAAAGGATGGATCAAAGGTGTAGATGACTCAACGGGAGATGTATTTTACACACATGAAACAACGAAAGATAGGGTAAATACTATTATAAATTTATATAATAAAATTATATATATATATGTAGTTTTGATAGAAATTTATAGAAAATCTATGATGAGCCTACAATGATATTAACAAAGATATAAACTACCTATGTTATATAAAAGTTTGTTTATAGTTTCAAAGCTTTGCTGCTTGTTGTAATAGAGTGGGGGGCTTTTTAATGTGATTAGTGCACTTGTATACTATATCCAAGGCCTGGATTTTAAGTACTGAACAGAACTAGCAATTTATTAGGTCACTGAAAAGTTTCAAATTACTTTTGATATATTTTCTTGTAGCCAGCTAATCTAAGCAAATACTAATGATTGTTAAATGGATCAAACCACAAAATTCTGACCAACCAATAAATAACAAATTTAGTTAGTTTTTTCTAGTCCGATTTCTGGAAAGGTCTTTTTGCCCAGTGTTTGAATCTCTAAAATTTGCTCTATTTTGTATATATTATATAAATCTAAAAAATTAGTAACATAATTCAGTTTAAAGAAACAAAATAAGTTTTTAAGTTAATGTAAAAAGGAGTGTAGTACATTATGTTTTATTAGATATATATTATCTGAAACATCATTGAGATATATTCATATGTGTTCCATGTGTTGCTTCAGTGTCTGAACATCATTTGATCTCCTGTGTAACTGAAAATCTTTGAATACTTTTAATCCCACCAGTAGCAGAAATTGTATATGTATGTTCTATAGTGCAAGACAAATTAACTGATTTCATTATTATTTTTGAAGGAAATAATACTTTTTCACACATTGAATAGTAATGGTGGGTATTATTTTTTGTTTCAGGATGAACTGCTATAAAGCAAATTTTTAAAAAAAAAACGTTCTATAAAGATAAATATAATTTTCCTTGTATAAATTTTTAAAAAGCTGCCATTAAAAGAAATCTACATTTAGAACATTTTTAAATAAGCTACTAAATTTTACTTTACCTCTTAACTTTACTGACAGTTTTGACTTTCTATCAGTCTTCTTATTTGTTAGGAAAAAAAAGTGCAAAATTCTGAAGATAACTGCTAGCCAGTCGAAACTGTCAGAAAGAAAAAAAATAATGTTAAAAAGTGTAAGTAGTAGTATATGATTCGTGGTTTTATTGTAAGCAATGCAAAAAGATAATATATGATTTATTGTTTTATTGAAAAGTAGTTGAATAGCTTGTTGCTTGTCGGGTCATGTGACATTCAAGCATTGAAATTGAAGAATGATGGAAACTTGAAACTGTCAAGAAAAAGTCTTTTGATGTTAAAAAATGAAGAGATAAAATGTGATATATTGTTTTATTTAAGAATATGTTCTGATTGTAATTTTTTTTTAGTGGCATCATTTTGAAAATTTATGCAGTAAAAATTATATTTATCTTTGATATAAAATTAACAGTATTTTTTTTTAAAAAAATTTGCTTTACGATTATTAGATTGAGCTTTGATCCAGAAACCCTTTACTTCAAATTTTTATTAATACTTTGCCGTATTGGAAGTAAAATTGTTTCCAATAGAACCTAAACATTAAATATCTGTGACTGTGATGTTAGGATCAATATTGAAATAAGTATTTATATTTGATTTTTATCACTTGTAATTGACTGTTCCTGAATAAGTCTGGAGCATATTGTGATTGATAACCGCCACCTTTTTAAACTAGTCATGCACGTATAGACCAAAAATCCTTTATGGTCCCAGATATTTGCATACAGGCGCTCTGAGATAGGCCAGTGTGATTGGCAAATATATATATGTATATCTTAGTCATAATGAAATTAAGAATTCATTAATGTCTTCTAATTAAAATGCATAAGCTGTTATATTGAGAAGAGCCCATTTTTTACGGACTAGACCCATCACATTTTTACAAAGTTGATCACCATGCCTCTAAACATTTTAAACTTGAAAAAAAATTCAACATCTAACCTGTTGATATTAAGATATGTAAGACATAATTTTAATTTAAATTAATATCAGGATTTTTATGAACCTCTTTATAAGCTAAATTCTTATAACACAGTAAATGACCAAAAGGAAAGTAATAGCTTTTTGGTAAGCTGTTCGGGGAAAATTTGTGGACTGAAAAAGTTAGAAAGCATCTTGCAATTGTAAATAGATAATTAACTGATAATACCTGATGATTATAAGTATTAAAGGCAGTAATTTCTTGGAGGAAAGTGCATGAATTAATGAAAATCTGTTCAAGCAATTCCTGTTCTATCTTTGAACTAATTAAACAGAATTGTGTAATGTTGCTAATCTAATTTCTAAAATGGTTACCAGAGTAACAAAAATATTACCTATTATTTAAATAATAAACTTGCCAAAAGGTGTTGTGTTTTAATAAATTTGAAAATCATTTCTAGATCAATAAAATATTAATTTTCTCTTATATAATTTTTTTTTGTGTATTACAATTAGTATCTCAAACAATACATGTTACAAGCTGTGTATTCAGTTAGATAAGACAAAAATTTCATGATTGTTTATTTTCAGCATTACCAATGGATGATCTCACTCTACATTAAGAAATTTTTCATTTTGGGTGTCCACATTTTGAAAACAGGCAAAACTCACTATACGTATTGCCACTTAGAAATGGTGATCATGTGATGTTTATTGGTTCCACATTTTGTATGTCCACATTTTGAGCAGACCAACTGCAAGCTTCATCATATATTTCTTTATCAAAAGATGTCTATCCATTTACTAATAGCATATATATTGTCTAATAGGCCATGTTCTATCATCTCTATTGAGATGATCATTAACAAAACCTTATTATTTCCTGTTCACTTTTTACACCAGTCTAATTTGAATTCAGCATACAATTATCTGGCTGCAAGAGGATTTGTATGAACTGGAGAAGTCTATAGATCTGTAATTTTTGGATACAATTCACTATCTAGAATATTAATCATCAATGTAGCAATTAGTCATATACTAAGATTGATCTCATTTAGACTTAGTTATTCATGATTGCCGATATGAATAACATCTTGCATGAAAACCTTGAGGCAGATTTTATCCTCATGATGAAGCTATGGTGAAAAATAGATCAGATGAGCTTTGACAGCTTACCTGTTAATAATGTAAACAAGTCAATAAGATGTTATTTAATAAAAAAATTAAAGATTAATTTTATAATGATTATACAATTCAATCCATAAACCACAAAGTCATCCTCATACATCACACCTTCATTCTTTAGTCTGCAACCATTTTTAAAATCTTTTATGCAGCAAACTTCTATTTGAAAGACTTCACAACTTAGCCTTGTTATTCTTCTCCATTGTATTATATCCTCAGATTTATCTTCCCGCTAAAAGCAATTGTATGATTTTTTTTTTTAGAATGTCTTCAAGATAATTTTATAACATAAATGGTTTGCGTCTCCCGTAAAACCATACTCTAGTTCACTATAAAATATCTTTTTATGGAAATCTATTTATTGACCATTTCTTTTATACATCTAGTATAAAGATGCAATCTTTACAATATAAGATTCAACAACATCACATCCAGCTAGCCGACAAACATATTGGGTGATCTCATGAACCCACCATTGTTGTTTCTTTTAGATTAGTAAGGAGTACCCGGGAATCAAATTATTTGATTGCAATTAATTTAGACTGATATAGAATCATGACTAATTTCCATATAATTTGGCAATACTGAATTAAATGAAGTAGTGTAAATTACTGTGATGTATTCCATACAACATCAAACCTCCGTATCCTTTTTATTTGTAAAACATAACACTTAATTATCAATATTCAAGTCCATTTCTTTAAAAAGACACTCTAGATGATAACTATTCCAAATCAATATTTACTGAAAAATTTTCTCTATCATTGGCTGATAAAGTGCTTTAGTTGTTGTTGTTTTTTTTTGATCATTAATTAATTAATAAGCCTAAGTCTTCATAGGTTGCATTCAAAATATTAAGAACAATTTATAGATCATCTTTTTTATTGATAAGGACAGTATGATCATCATCTTGCTTACCACATGAATTTTAATTTGTCAAAGCTGTATTTTTTATGACCCCAGCATGAAGCCTTACACAATTTGTTCCATATCTATCTACCATAAAAGTGGGAAATGAAGCTGGAAATAATAGTTTACTTTGTATAATGTCAGTTTTTCTTTCGAATGGCCTAGATTTTTCAACTACCAATAATAATACTTTATAGTATGATAAACTTTTGCAAACAATTCAGTTGCTTGCAAATGTTGTCGCAAATCTCGATTATTTGCACGAAGTGTGTTGATTAAAATGATAAATACATTATATAAATTATGCATTTGTTTATGACATAGTTCTTACTTATAGTTGCTTGGCAAAAAAAAAAACCTATCTATAGTGTTTCTTGGTTCTCTAAAACCACAAATCGCTGGCAACCTGTCATTTGGCCTGAAATTACCTAGTCAAGCATTGGTGGTCGAGTGGTCAGCACAACCGCCTTACAAGCAGTTGTCCCGGGTTTGCAGGTTGGCTTCCCGGCTGATGCTTTGACACATGAAAGAAATCACCTATTTAAGAGAATTTTTGAAAATGACTAAGATAACATTTATATTTCATAACAGGTAGTGAAGTAATTTCTATCCTATTTATTTTATAAACTGGAATAATAAGAAAACATCCTCAAGATTAGGGGACAAAAGTTATTCAATAATTTTTAAGTTACATCACCGTATTTTAAATATTTTCCACGGATTCTTTCAGGAGCCATAGTGTAGCATTTTTTTAAGATCACAAAATATTATTCTAACCTCATCAAACTGGAAATTTACGTTCATATTTGAGTCGATAGGATGGTTGTATAATTAAGTACAAAAATCTATTTTTTTTTAAATCGTTATTTAAAAAGATCATCAAAATACACAGCCGATTCACAATTTTATACCAAGTAATGCAATTCTTTTGATTTAATATGAATATGCTATAATTTTCAGTCTGTATATTACGGTGAGTGTTTAAAGAAAAAGATCTAAAGTGACTATGCAGTTTTAGTTATCTCATTATATTTAAGCTTTTTATCAAAAATTGAACTTTTATTTTTAAATTCTTAGACTGCTTACAAAACTTTATATTCATTTTGTTATTCACTCACAGATAATACCACATATTTTCTTTTAATTAAATAAAATTGTTAATAATCAATAGTTTTATCATTTGAAAGTGCATAAGAAATTTGAGTATCAGAACTAATAGAGTTGGACCACAATTTATGCATCTCGAGCTCCAAAATTTGATACTCTACCACTGCACTTGATTGGGCAGAGTAACACAGTCATTTTTAGTAAAAACTATCTTTCTTTTTTAATGAAGTCACTAATAGATATATCTACAACATGCCTCTTAAGAGAATTCTATACCACAATGGAATAATAAGTTTGAAAATCCAAGCTGCCTATTTTTGTGTTTAACAAACTGTTGCAATTTAGCATGTAGCAATTGTTTCTAAAGAATAAATTTCCTTTCAGTTTTTTTGGAATAGGATCTACTTTTTAGATAAGAAGGGAAGGAAATGCAAAATATTTTGTGATAATAATGAAATGATTTATAAAATTGTACAAAAAAGTGTAAAAATATATAGAAAAGTTCATCAGTAGTGTAAGACATGAGGTAAAGCTACAAGAAGGAGAATATATCAAGGTAGAAAAATTACAATGAAATCTTAAGTTTACTATGAGTTATAGTAGAATAAAATCTTTTGGTTTCGAAAAGCAGAGTTACAAAAATGAAACAACAAATGGAAGCAAAAAAATGATTAGTTGTTAGCAGAAGTGATTGAAATGAGAAGCACTTAGAAGCAAGTAATTTGCAGATGGAAGTAATAATGATCCATAAAAAATATTAATAATCAAATAGTTTGTAAGATTGGGAAGTTGAATGATCTAAAGCACCACAGCTCATGATCTTTTAACTTAATTCGAGTCCATCATTTTACCAGTGCATTATGTTCTACATAGAGCAATAATAATTAGTTATATTTGTGAGATTCAGAAAATGGGGTACATGAAGTTAAAATTGGTTGATCAGTATTATTGGCGTGATCTAATTTTTCATCCGTATATAACTCGGTAATTTTAGGGATTCATTATACTTCCGTCATCTTATTATTAATTGAATTTTTGCTTTTAAATCTAGACATTTCTTACTAAACTCCATATTCATTTTATTATTCGATCAAGCAGTTAATGCCACATAATTTTACCTTTTAAGAAAATTAATATATTATAAAAACTGTTGCTTAGATGAAGTCTGGTGAGGATTTGAAATTTATGAAATTCCAATTGTATTGCCAAGCTGGGGAAAGGGTTGAGAAAATGAATTGATCTCTATAATGACATTTATGACTCTTGATTCACATGCAGCTAAGATGAAATTGACTAGTGAGCAGACAAATTTATAATACATTCGATTCAATTACAACAGATAAGCAAGGTTAGACAAGCAGTAGATGCAATTGCCAGAAAGAATGATTATTTGTTGTAGAAAAAAGAAAGAAGGTCAGTGTATGCTTTATAGTTCTTTAAAAAAATTATTGTTAGATATGTTGAAATATATAGATTAGAAGGAGAATTACCTATTAGGAAACTTGTATATGAATCAAAAAGATGTATGTTAAATAGGTGTTTGTTTATTTGTTTGTTTGTTTTTTTCAGAAAATATAGATATATAAAAAGATATAAAATAATAAACTAGATCATTGATTTTCTACACGGAATACACATATTTAGGATACAAATCATGATTTTAGGTATACTTTAAAAAAATTTAATAATGGTGAGGAAAGGTACATATATCAATCAATTAATATGATACAGTTTATTTAATATAATCTGTGATGGATTTCCATGAATTCGTTATATTTTTTAAGTTTTGAATATGATATATACACCATATTCCATCACTTTTTGATCTCGTTATTGTATAGTTATAGCATATAAATTTGAAATAACAGTTAATTAGAAACATAATTGTTGATGGAATATTAGTTTATAACTTTAAAATGTTTTAAAACTTGTTCCACTGTGTCCTACATAACCAAATGTATTCATGGGTTAGAAACATATTGGCAAGAACCATGTAAATGAAAAAAAATTGGAAACTATTAGCTAGAGCATAAAACTTCTGAAGTAAAACCATGAAAAACTTTCGTAAATCGGTATGAGTTTAGCCTGGTAAATCATTGCTCTTCAATGTTGAATGGGTACTTGAAAGAAATCTTTGCCTCTTGCTGTGGGATACTTAAAAAATGTTTTATTTATAAAACAGGGATATTGCCTACTACCAAGGAATTGCTAATAAGTATGGTTTCGATGACAATTGAATTAACATTGGAAGTAGAAAGATTTATTGCTGATGGTATGACAGATTGCAGATACCACTAAGTAGGATTGAAAAAATTTATAGAAGATATGAGATGTAAATAAAATCATTCATGTCTCTAACTGTAAGTGAAGGTGGAACTGTTAAGAAATTAAGAAAAGCAATTTGACAGGAAATTGTAGAATAGGTTACTGCTGTTAAATATATAAGAAATAATTATCTGACAGCCATATTAATAAAGATATGAGATTATTTAGTAATCCATTAAAATTAAAAATGGTTAGTTAAATATTTTGTTTGGGGTGTGGTTTTATATAGAGTGGATGCTTAGATGTTTAGAAAAAGGGGGAAGAAATTATCAGTCCTTTGAAGTATGAATATGGAAGAGAACTGAGAAGTTGGAAGGGTAGGAGTAACACTATTGAAATATTAAAGAGTGTAAATGAAAAGTGATTGAATGTAAATGTGATTGGCATATGGTGTGTGTGTGTGTATATATATATATATATTAAACTTGTAATACTTCGGGATTAATATTTATTTATGTAACTGGTGCAACAATAAGTAATTGAAATCTTAAGTACTAGCAATATTCTGCATATATATATATCTGTAAATTAGCTAGAAAAGTTATAGAAGAGAATAAACTTTGGTAATGAAAGAAAAATTACTTCAGCAATAGGAAGAAAAGATCGAACTATTAATTTTAAAAAAGGAATAATATTATAAAATATGTGAAAAAGTTCTACAAAGAATTATTCAGTAATAAAGAAGGGAAGAAAACATGATAACTACTACAATTATTACATCTTCTAAATTGCCATAAGAGTGAGGTATGCAATTAAGTTTAAAAAGAAGGAAAAATGATGGAATTATTATTGATATCTTAAAAGAAGCAAGTGAAGAAATAGAAAAAATTTTGGCGAAAGTTTATATCTAATGTTTTTAAATGATAAAAATTTACTAGATAATGGAAGAATGTGGTAGAAATATTAATATTTAAGAAATGTGATGAAGAAGATATTAGAAATTATAGTCCTAACAATTCTATTTAGGGTCTTTACTAAGATAATTACAACTCATCTACAGTAAACTTTGGATTCAAACCAACCTCCCCCCCCCCAAAAAAAAAAAATAAAAAAAAAAAAAAAAACAAACAAGATGAATCTTTGGATCATACCCAAATATTGAGAGAAATTATAGAAAGAATCTGAAAATGTGAATTGCCATCATTTTTTTGATTTGTAGACTATGAAGTGGCATTTGATTCACCTTGATTAAACTTATGGATTATCAAGATAGACTAGGATATTGTCATATTCTGAAGAATATTTATCAAAATGTGATAGCACTGATTAGACAACATGGTGATATGAAGATTAATATTGAGAAGATTGTATGATAGGGTGATTCTATATTTCCATAACCTTATGTAGTAATTTGTAGATTAAACTAGGAAATTGGTGGGAATAAAAATACTTGGGAGATTATTTAAATCATCTAGATTTTGTCGGTGATGTAGTTGTTTTTGTACTTAAGAGCTTCAGGAAATGTTGCAACAGGTATCAGATAAATGTAAGAAAATACACTAAAGATAAATCTTAGAAAGACTGATAATTATAAAGAAATTAACCAATACAAATACCATGGTCAGATTATCAATACAGATTGAAAAATAATGAATGAAATTAATAATAGAATTAAACTTGATTGGAGTGCTTTTGGTTGAAATAATTATCAAAAGAAAATATGTCTATGTGTTTGAAAAGAATGTTTTTAATAGATATGCTTTAACAGTTCATAGTTAACAAAGTATGAAGAGATGTATGTTGGGAGTAACAAGAAGAGATTGAAAATGAAATACTTGGATGAGAGTACAAACAGATATTATTGTCATCATTGAAAAAATTAAGGGACTGAAATGGAATTTGGCTGGATATATTGCTTGAAAAGACGATAATAGAATAAACAGTTGAAGTCTTGAACCTAAATCCCATAAGATTGTTAAAGATCTGGTAAGAGATCAGATGTGAGATGGAGAGATGAAATAAATGGTGTGATATATATATAAAAAGACTGGATTGGAATAAATTGGATTAAAACTTCGGAGAGGTCTTTATAATGGTTTAAAATGATGATGAATGATGATAGGTAGAGGAATTATGAAGAATGTGTTGAAAGTATGTGAAAGTAAGAATGAGGAAAAATAGAAGAAAGGGCCTGATTGATCCTGATAATCTAAAGGAAATTATTCATATGGTTGATCAATAATAGGGCGGTAAACATAAAAAGTGGATTAATGTTAAAAGAGTTGATGCCAGAGACTAACCTTTTGAGAGATAAATAATAGTGATGATGATGGTGACCCGTTTGAGAGATAAATAATGATGATGACCGTGACTGCTATTATTATTTGTTTTAATTTTCAAATTAATATTATTACAAAGTTAATTAATTTCATTATGTAAATTTCTTTCTAACTCTCCTCCTTTTTTGTTTTTGTTTTAAAAAAATATATAATTAAACTTTAAAAAAAAAATTAAAAAATGTTAATTAGTTATTACTTTTTTTGTTGTTGTTGTTATTAGAGTGAATGGAATTTTAATAACAAACATATTTAATTACATAAAATGTTTAATATTGGAATGTTACTTAATTATAGATTAATATTACAAGATTAAAAATGAAAGCATTCTTCCTTTTTTAAACCCACTCTAGAAGTAACGCGAAGGAAAAGTAAATAGGGAGAAGTTGCGTGATAGATAGGACAGGTTTATATTAACAAAATACTCTTTACATATAATTTCGGAAATAAATAAGGCAGCATTATGGATTAGACTTATGTGAATTACGCTAACGTTTACCGTCAATTTTTTTTTTGTTGTTGTTTTTAGAGGATTTACAAAATTTGTATGCGCGTGTGTGTGTACGGAAATAATTTTATTATTATATGCCCAGATTTTAATATGATGTTTTTAATATGGTAATATTACTTATTAAAATTGACATTCTCAAGCATATTTAAATCTCCAAGCATATTTATATATGTGCCACAGTAATATTTGGGTTGTTTCTCTTCGTTCTCATCAAAAAAACTGAAATAATTCTTAAACTATTAAAACTTCCAAAACCAGTTTAATAATATGTTAGCAGGGTTATTTATGTATTTCATAATGTGTAATAGCTGATTTATATTATAAAATTTGAGAGGGTTTTTGCTCTTTTGAAATCTCACATTATGCACATGCCCTTTAAATGAACTATTATGGCAACACCAGGCAGCTTATTAGAATTAAACATTTTTACATTTCTTTATATATATCAGTAAAGATGTTATTCATATATATATATCTGTAAAGACATTGTTCTTTTTAAGTGTTAATTTAATTGTGAATATAAATATTTTTTTACATAGTGGTTATCATCTCGAGATGACAGAGGAAATATTTATTTCTTCAGGGAAAGTGGTGGGGAATCAGTCTGGGAGCTTCCAGAAATTCCAGGGTCTCCTGAAGTTCCGGTAAATTAACTCATTACTATTTTTAGCTATGTAGCTCTTTATATATACTCTGCATATAATTAGAGTTTATATGTATTAGATATAGAAACAGACTACTTTTCCATGATCTATCATTATAAATATAAGCACTCACTTTCTCATTGACTGAAAACCTGTAAGAATAAAGAGTCTTACTGCCCCAGGTTTTTATATAAGGGATGATTTCTTGACTATGATAAAATTTAGGGTAAAATTTTAACTCAAACTGGATGTAGACAAGGTATTGCTAATTTGAATTTATAGCCAATAATGCTGTGTTTACATCTGGTTTGAATTTCATTCTAACTCAAAAAATCAACTTGTGATGAAATTTAGGGTGAAGATCAAACTTAAACCAGATATAAACAAGGTATTATTAATTGAAATATCTTCCGATCAGCAGTTTTATTCTCAAGGTTTTCTGATTTTTAAAAAAGTGGATGTTTAGATTCACATTGTCAGTCCTTTTCTATTGCAAATGTATATTTACCACTGTACTTATTAAATATCTATATTTATGATTTGTATATAATAGTTATAATTGAAGCATTAAGACAAAGTATTGAATCGAGACTAATTGATTTTTTATCAGACAGTTTACAGAATTTATTCTAAACCAGCCAATTTTCATTAATAAATTATTTTTATTTCAAAGAACTTTATATGGAAGAAATTCAATTCTTGTTTTAGAACTTTCAAGGTTTTATTAATCACATTAATAAATTTAAAAATACCCTTTTAATTATGTATATTTTTTATTATTGCATAATAATCATATGTATTCTATGGTTTTCTCATGTGTAAAGATACATTTAAGTAAAAATAAGTACAGGTAGTTATTCTTGGTTCCAGGATTTTTTTAGATTTGTGAATTTTTCAGATTTCACCAATAAACCTTCATTACAAATTGAAACTTTGCTGAAAATTTAAATAAGTATTGATTTTACTATCTGTCATAATCATCATTGTCAACCATTATCAATCCACCGCAGGATGGTCTCTCCAAGTTCAAACTATCATCTCCTATCTCTAGCCTCTTTTTTCCACATTATGCCAGCACACTTTCTTATTTCAACTACCCACCTCACATGTGATCTCTTTCTAGGTCTTTTAAATCTCTTTGAATCCACTTTAAGATTTCAACTGTCCATCTTTTATCATCTCTTCTAACAATGTGTCCAGACCAATTTCACTTACAGTCTCTTAATTCTTTCAATGATGTCAATGACACCTGTTTGTTCTCTCACACATGTATTTCCTTTTCAATCTCTTTCTTGTTATTCCTAACATACATCAAATCAAAACAATGCTTTGTAATTTTGTCCAGATAATAGAAGCTTTTGTCTTATGGGTATTTAGAATAATGGTAGTCCATCTGTAATTCTTAAACTTAAATATAGGATCATTATATAAATCCTCATGCAGCTTTTTTTCTTAATTTTATAATTTCAGTTTTATATGCAATAAAGCTAATGTTTAAAAAAAGTAAGTGAACATTTTTTATTCCCCCAAGAAAACATTACAAGAACAGAGAGCATACCAATAGTTCAAACAAGCTCTTAATTGATAAATGCGGTAAGAGAAAACATTTAAAATATCTATCCAAAATACTCTTATCACTTAAGAGCTTGTTTGAGCTATTGGTATGCCCTCTGTATTTCATTTTTGTAAATACAAGCTTATAAAAGCAATGTCACATTATATATGACTTGCTTTATTGATAATTACAAAAACAGTGTTAAGATTTGATGACCTCATCAAATAGTTTGCAGAATTTAATATGGACTGATTGATTTTCATAGCAAAATTGTATTTCAAAATGCCCAAGTAGGAAAAAAAGTGATTTATTCTTAACTTCATAGCTTTCATTTTTTTTCATAAGCATATTAATAAATTCCCACAAACAACATTTAATTAAATATACTTCATGTTTTTCCATCTAATATATCTATAATAGATCCCTGTAAACCATAATAGTTGATTCCAAGTCTTGGTGCAGATATTGAAACTTGCTGATAATAGCAAATCGTATTTAACAGGGGTGTCCAACAAGTTGATCGTGATCCACCGGTCTATCGCAAAGCCATTTTTGGTCAATTGCGAGGCCAATCTGGCAAGAGCTGTCGGGTAACAAGTGAAACAAATTAAGTCAAGATTTTCAAGTTGTTTTTTTTTTGTTTTTGTTCTAAATTTTTTTTCAATTCTAGATGGGTGAAGTCCACTAAGTCGTATTATTATTGAAAATAATATTTTTAATCTTGATTTAATGTAGTTAATTTGAATTAATAAATATTGTTAATAATTACTCATGTTGCTTTAATTCCCCTGGACATGAGTTTTTGGACCCATTAAATAATTATTTTTTATTAGGTAGATATATAAAAATAGTATGTATTTCATATTTCCTCCACTTAGACTATGCCTATGACAAGAAGTCGATCGCAACACATTTTTAAATTAAAAAGTAGATCTTATGAACACAAAAGTTGGCCACCCCTGGTATATAATACATATTTTTTAACATACATATATATAGTATAGAGTTTTCAAGACATCTATGATACAATTTTATCTTTTCTGTTAATAAATGAAAGAATATCCCTTTTTTTTTTTATGAATGGAGAAAAATAGTTGAAGGATTATCGATTTTGCTCCCATTCTTTTTTTTTTAGTTATTTATTAAAATAGTATTTTCTGTGTGTCTCTCTCTCTTACACAAAAAGAAATTTACTACAGTACTTTTGTATCACTTTTTTTCATTCTTCTTGTAATAAAAATTATTGATGAAATGGAAAAAAATAAATGTTAAACCACTAAACATCACATGATCACTATCTCTTATACTAGCACATAATTGTTAATAAGGCAAAACTCTCCATACAGTAGTGCCACCCTATGCCAACCAGAGTAATCAATGGATGCCAGAAGGCACTAGATAGGGATTTTATGCACAAGCCTTCTGGCATCCATTGATTACTCTGGTTAGCACAGGTGGCACTACTGTATGGAGAGTTTTGCCTTGTTTAGAAAAAGTAAATGCTATTAAATAAAATTCAAACTATTATACAGAAAAAGATTTTATTAGCTTGTGACGTTTTGCGATCGCATCATCATTGCATTTTGAAATAAAAAATATATATATTTTGGGGTGTGGATTTAAATGAATGCATGAAGTTGTCGATATGGACTAATAATTGTATTTATTTGTGAGTAAAATACAAAGTCATAAAGTTTTCAAGTAGTTTTACATTTTTTTACTTTATATGCCGGGAATTTATAACGGTCTTTATTTTTCTCTTTTACAGACTAGTGGCAATTGTTGGAAACAATTGAAATTTTACTAAATTTTAATGATTAAATAAAGGTTGGAATTTAAAAATTGCTTTTATGGATTGAGTGTAATTATAAAATGACTAAGTGTGTTCACATATTTATATAAAATTATCTATCATAGTTACGTATAAAATAGAAACCTTTTTCTTTATATAGATATTTTTGTTTGTTTTGTATCTGTTTTTAATCACATGTACTTTATGGTCTTTTAAAATGTTTATTAGCCTCACTTTGCTTTATTTTTTTATTTTTAATACTTTATTCCCTTTATATTTTAGTGCAGAGATAGTGTCGGATTCTGGAGTATAAGATCCTTGGGTAAATAATCCCAGCGCTGGCACTTCCTGCACTCAAACTTTTTATGAATTCTCAAGTAATAAACTGTTCAGTTATTGATGTTATTTAATATTTTATTGACCAAAAATTATTTAGACCAATTTTTAATTTATTTTATATTCTTTTTTAAAACTCTCCTCCAGTGTTTTATCCTTTTAATTAATTTTTTTCTATTGCTTCCTCAAAAATTTCTGATTGGTTAAAATTTTCTTCTTCTTTTTGCTTAATTATTCTAATTTGTAATTTATCCTGACCATTTTCCAAATGAAGTATTTGTCAGAAATATTTTATTTCATTAATTCAGTCTATTGAACTCATAACCACTGTTTAGATTTTTTATCGTAACTGTGCCTATATGGTTAAAATAATGATAGAGTGATGACAGATTCGACAGCTAATGGTTCTTAGGTTGGAAATCATCTTATCACTTATAATATTTAAATATAACATGACCTTTCAAACACTTTTTTTTTATAGCTTGACTGCAAATATTTGGTTGAGAACTATTTTTGTATATTATGCAGAATTTTGTTTCATTTTTTTTTTTGTCTGCTATGCTGATTTTGTATAATTAAAAATAATAATACGCTTTAATTTTTTGATTTAAAATTTCATAGAAAAGGCAATAACCTTACAAATAAAACCATCAAGCATCACATGATACCATTCTTTATGCTTCCACAAGTTGTTTTTCACAGAGGCAAAACTCTCCATACACTAGTGCGGTCAATGCTAAAAAAGTAAAAGGTGACTGCTAAAGGGTTGCATTAGACCCTAAGATCTAGGTGTAGTGCTCTCAGATCCAAGGCTCCTCCTGATGAAAGCCACAAGCTAGAAACTAGTTTGGGGATATTGGATGAGTAGGCACTAGATAAGGATTTTATGCATAAATCTTCCTGCATCTATTAATTACTCTGGCTTGCACTGAATGGCGCTACTATATGGAGAGTTTTGCCTCTGTGAAAAACCTTACAAATAAACATACTTTGAATTTTATTTATATATTATAAACAAAAATGGAAAGACCAACCAGTTTTTGTAGAATGACCAGTATTGATTCCTAAATGTTTTGCAAACTGCAAAAAAATAGACATCATTTGTCAATCTCCATATTATAATTTTTCTATTTGCAAACAATCATAAATCCATTTATAAGAACAAACCACTGTATTATTTTTTCTTTCTAATGGAATAACTATAGTTATGAACAGCAATAGAACCTGTTACCAATTCTTAGCATTAATTTTTATTTAATTAATATTCAAAGCTATATAAAACAGACCTTCTAATTATACCAAATTTCCACTTAGTTTTGCTAAAATTTTGTTGATATTCATTATAAGTATTTTTATTAATTTTTTTGCCCATAAATAATTTTCTTTGTATTTGTAATTTTATTGTTTTTTTATCATTAACAATATAATCAATTCATTTATTGATTAGGCTGCAAAGAAATCCATTTAAATTAATATCTTCTTTATTTTACTTTGTATTCTAAAAATGTGTTCATGTGAACATTTTTTGGGGTTTTTAATTCTGTTTGTTAATTATTAATTGTGTGCTTTATATCAAAATTAATTCATAATTTGTATGGCATAGACTTTGGAATCAATGCATATTGTACTATGTACAAGTTTGTTTTGTTTTTGTTTTTTGTTATTTTTATATCCATGAAATTTATATTATTATTTATTACCCTGTGTTCAGTTTTATTTCTATTATTAATGTGATTATAAAAATTTTTATAACTTTTTTAATTCTCTTAAAAATAATGAAATAATCATCAACACACTTTTTGTAAAATATAATTTGTGTATATACCTTCAAATTGTATCATATATAAATTAGTCAAGCAATCACTAAGACAATTTACCTATATACTATTTCTTTTCTTTCTTTATAAAATCTAGCATTAAATTGATGTGTCACATTGGTGCAACAGCTATTTAATTTCTGTTTTTATTTCCTTGACCTCTATAGCAATTTTAATTGATTTATATATATATACAATATTATTGTTAATAAAGATAAGATCATATTCATGTAAACAGTGATAACCTTTAACCCTTGATATTGTCAATAAACTATAGCAAGTTTTACAAAGTATAATTTTTTATAACTATTGTTAAAATTAATGAAATATTCCAATTCACTGTGAGGTTCCACATAATTTTTCATTTATACTTTATATTTTATATTGTTAAAAGGTTGCCTTGACAACAGTTTGAGATTGTTGATTGTTATTCATATTGGGATGTGTATGTGGTGACTGATTTTAATGCTTATTTATATTTTTCATATATGTATTTTTTGAAAATTTTATAAATCCATTTTGAAATATTATCAACATATGTATCATTTAAAATAGGTCTAAGTGGATTTTCTGTATTATTGCTAAAGCATATATAAATGTTACTTTTACATCTGATTTTTAAAAAAAAAATGCTCATATTATTGTTGGTGTTTTCATTATTTTTAAACTTAGTATTAGTTATTTCTTTGCTCTTATTACTATCATTAAACTTAATTTTTATAATATATTCTTTATTTAAAATATCCAAAAGTTTTTTTTTATTGAATCATTATAGTTCACAATTACTATACTAGGATGTTATTTGCTTATAAAAGATTTTTATTTTCATATTTTAGTTCGATTGCCTTTAACACTTATAATTCGTTATTGTTATAGTTGTTTTTTTCTTTTATATTTTCAATTAATTTTTTTCATTATATTTTTAAATTCAAAAAATCCATATTTTATTTCCAATGCCAGTTATATAAACTTTCTTCATTGTAATATTTTGACTCTAAATACAAAATTATTATCATTACATTTTTAGTTTTTTGTCCTTTATATTTTCTAATGAAGTGTAAAGGAATATTTATAAATCCTTTTTTTTAAATATATCTATTTTGTTTTATAGAATTCTTTTATTTTTTAAATTTATAATAAAAATGTTGCAATTAATATTTCTCAATTCATCATTTCTATTATTATTATTTTTATAGTATTTTTCATAACAATTCTTATTTTGATAGTATTCACTACACCAGTCTCACCCAAGGTAGGGACTGCTTTCTATATGCTTTTAACATCTTGTGGAGGAGGGATGTAATCATAAACATATGATCAAAAATGTGAAAAAGTTGTATATGATTTCATGATGCACATTTTATGCGGAACCAGCACTCATCAGTTGGCGCAAACCACAACCTCTTACACATATCTTTGTCATTGTTCAGTATATCAAACTTACTACCCTCACAACTTTGATACAAACCACTTAATGGAAGTATATTAATAATTTTTATTAGTCATCCATTAGACTAAAGATTATTCATTAAGCGGATAATTCTCATTTTTGTTTTATTGTAGATATTATTTTTTTATTATAGTAAAATCATACTGAAAAACATTCATTATTATTACAATTATTAAGTTTTGCAAACATTGTTATTAGGTTTAACCATTCCAGTTTTTTAATATGCTATTAGTAAAGTATATTAATTTTATCTTTTTTTGATAATTAACAGGAAATTTTCTTTTTATAGACTTTAAGGAAATACTGTAACTAAATATCTTCATTCCTCCATTTCTTCATGGCCAATATCTCCCTCTTCATTCTTTCATTTTGTCCCTCCCATTAATCATCTTTACTCACTGAAATTTTCTTATTTCTTCCTACCTTTGCACACTTCTCTAACAATAATTTCATATACACTACTTAAAAAATGCAATAGTTATTTGTAATTAAAAGGGATTTGAACTCAGACTTTCGAGCTCCCTACAACCTATGCATTCCATCTTTTACAACCAATACACATGATCACATACATGTCAAAAGATATATATATATATGTATTTCATGCTCAGATGGGGTGGATAGGTGTAGGGAGCTTGAAAGTTTGAGTTCAAATTTCTTCTAGTCACATTAAGATCGGTATAGACAGTACACTTGTATTAAAATATAACATTTATTTGTATAAATTTCACATTTAACTTACATTGACTACCTCCATGCCTTATCATTCTAATAATCCCAAATTCACTCCCTGTTCTTAAGACATAGCCCTTACATTGTAAACCAATCCATCATAATAAACTTTTTCTGTATCTAATTTGCTAATAATAATTGTTTATTAATTGAATAATGGTGATTAAATATCTCATATTTAGCTTCCTGAATTAAATCCATTTGAATCCCCCTCCCAGATTTTATACTCTTCCATCCAAATTCCAATCTTTTCCATTAATTTATATATATAAATATTTTATACATTATAAGTTATTGCAAATGATATCTCAGCTCATTATTGTTGTTTAATTCGTTTATCTGAAGACAAGTTTCTTCCTATTGCCATTTACAAGTGTCTGTCAACCGGGCGTGTGCCTGGGGGCTAGTGCCTCCCCCCCCCCCGCACCAAGCTACCTTATTTTAATCAACAACACAATATATATCTTACACATTAACAAAATAGATTGAGAAACTGACATTTGATGCAATTTCTTATACATAAAGCTAAAGCTTTTGAAATTAAGTGTATCAAATTTCCAAACGTCTCACCGTTTGACGTTTTTATAAGAGGCAAGTGGCTGGTAATTTATATTTGGATAAAAATAAATGTTGAATATGTTCCTCACTTGTATTAAAGATTTTATTTATTTATTCACTTTTGTATTCACTGGGGGCCCCACTCCATATTTGTGTCCGGGACTTCTAAATCCAAAGGGCGATGCTGGCCTTTTAAATTTATTTTTTAATTTTATTGGTGGAAATATAATGATTAAGAAAAAAATAAGCACTACCTAAAATCAGAAAAAAAAAAAAAGGAAATTAATTGTACTTTTTTTTAAGCAACTTATGAATAATCATTTTTTAAATCATGTCCTTCATGGTTTGGTATTATAGTAGAGTGGCAGACCCTGGATTCAAGGATCATGGATAGCGGCTCAACTCTATCACTTCCGAAAATTCCCAAGCCAGACACCATTAGGATCTCCCTATCTCAAAGTCAGATGCTCTACCGCTGCGCGAAAGCGCACAGGTTAACTCATCTTGCTATCAGCGCTTATTCAGATCAGGTGACATTTGAACCACCTAAATAAGCTCGTAGAAGAGGTGGCATATTTCAGGCAGTGATAAAATGATGGGTTTGAGAACTAAAGATTTCTGGATTGAAATGTAACCCATTACTTCTGCTATTCGGACATCACATGCCATCCCAAGCAACTAATTACTCGATTATTATTTTTAATGCCGTAGGTTTTTCAATTACTATTAAGTTCCTTAGTTGGAAACAATTTAGAACCTTTTAACTCTAATATCCCATCATTAAATGCATAAAAATTATAATAATATATGTAAATGAGACCGATTTAAGCTGTCATATATATTTAATGTTAATTATCACTAGTAAAAAAAAAAATCTAATGATGTAAATAAAACAAATAAGGAAGTTTAATTTAGCAGTAAAGATTTTTTTAAAATATACAAATAATTTGTAAAATTTCTTAAAATAGTAATTCTGAGACCTTTTTTCTCCTTATCAAATATTTAATCGTAGACTTATAAAGATAAACTGTTAAATTTGAAGAAATGAGGGGGAAATATTAACAAATCAAGAAAGAATTTATTTCCTTTGAAAAAATATTTAAAATTTTAATGAAATGGAGTCAAATAGCACAGTAGAGGCTGAAGCCAGGCACACGAGCTGTCAAAGATAATTATGAGATGTAAGACTCAAATAAAACAAAACAGACACCAGGGTCAAAATACATAAATCAACACCTGGACAACGTTACAAATGATTTACTGGAAATAGTAATATTACAATAATTTATTCAAATATGCTTGTCAAAAAGCATGATTCTGGGAGGGGGGAGGAGAGAAATTTTCTCAAAAGATTTAGTACCCAGCTCCAATCTTGATTTTTATATATAGATAATGCAATATGGTTTTATTTTCTTAAATACTTCTCTGCACTTTATTTAGTAAGCATTTTGTTTTATAGCACAAACATCATTATTTTCAATCATTATCTGTTCATTGCAGGGTAATCTCTCAAAGTTTAATCCAGTTTCTTCTGTTCATAAGTTCTATTCTATACATGAGTCCAGTAAATTTCCTTATTTCATCCATTACCGACTTGATATCTTTCTACATCTTTTACAATCTTTTTTATGTCATTGTGTCCCACTATTATCTTTTTTTTTTAGCAAAAATGTTCGCCAACTTCATTTCAGCTTCTTAATTCTTTCAACAATATCAATGATATCGATTTTTTCACCTATGCATTTCATGTTCAATGTCTCCTTACTAACTCCTGAAATATATCTGTGGTATATTTTCCGAGAATTATTCTCACAAGTTAAGATAATATTCTATGGCACAGATATATCCACATATTTAGAATGTATAATCATTATACTAATTCTGCATTATCATCAACATTGTTAGTTTTGTGTGTTTAGTGCAAGAGTAAGATGGCACACTGGAGTTTAAAGACCATGGATTTTGTGACTCTAATTCTATCATTTTTGGTTCTCCAATTTTTTATGAACTTCCAAGTAATAAATCAGCTGATTATTAAATGGAGACATTTTTAAATTCGGAGAAATTACCAAAATGCAATTTCTAATTTCATTCTGAAATGTTTGAAAGCAGAAACAAATTTTAACAGCATAATATTCAAGCTATGTTCATGTAACTATTAACTATTTTTAAATCTATCAAAGTATCACATGATTTTCTAAACTTACAGTCAACTTTGCATTTAAGAGTAGAAATTCTATGCTATTACTTGAATGACATTCATCCTTTTCCATGTACCTGCAAATAAATCAAGACACAATGCACTATGGCACCATAACTTTTGTTTCATTTTTCAATGTAATTCTTATTATAGATCTGGGATTTGAATATACAAAGATTGCTGACTATAAAGTGAATATAGAGATTGCAAAGTATACAGTAAAACATGAAGAGATGTTTAACCATGGGGACTCAAAAGGGAAATACATAGGTACATGTTGTTAGAAGGCATGACAATAGACATAAACTGAATCATAAATATTGTAAAAGGTTTAGAAAAAAAAACATATATGAAATGGATTGACAAAATAAGAAAATATGCTGCAATGCTGTTTAGAAGAGTAGTGATAAATCAAAGAAACTTGTTTTTAAAAAAATCTACAAACTATAGATTGATAATAGTTGAGTATTTGGTGATGATGCCCCCCTCCTATCATCTTTAAGATCATATACCATTTTCTTCTTCTTTCACATTTCTTTTCATGTTTTAAATTTGTCCTAATATATTTTCATTATGTCTATATTCCATGAATGCATCTGATCCAATTTCACTTTATAATTTAATCAATAAATGTTCTGTTTTCATATTCTATTTTTAAGACCTTAGTTTCCCGTTAATGTATGAGTAGTTTATTGATAAATAGTTATAGTTTGTTTCTCCACTAAAAATAAACAAATGAAAAAAATATATATTGATCAGACCATCGAAGATAGAATGATCATGGTTTAATAATGCTGTATTCAAACATCAAACTAGCTCATAAGTAACAATGATACCAAATTTAATGTTCCTAAATCATAAACTATAATTTATTTTTGCTACTTTCTCCCAATGAACATGTTTAAAAAACCTATCCTCTTTATAAAACTCACAAGTTTTTGTTCCTTACAAAGGTAATCTTTTCGAGCATATCATTATTATTGCTATGTGCCATCAAAGACCATATCATAAAATGTCAAATAAACAGAGTAATGAACTAACATATTTTATATTTGGATGTATTTATAGTTCATGAATTGTTTTGCATAGCCATATTATTTGATTTTTTTTATCTTTTTATTTTTTTCTTGAAGTTGGAATCACAATATTTGTTTTTGAATAGTTGTTTTTGCTACTGGTGATGCCTTCAAGTTGATATTAACTCCGGACAACTACATGAATAGCCTCCTTAATGATATACTGTTTATTTGGTATTTCAGGTTGTTTATATGTTTCATTATTGTTATGGAGTACCACAGTTTTGTCATCATTTTATTAGTCTTTGTTAAGTATTATACATTTTTTTAAGGGTTAGTGATGATCAAAATAAAGAAAGTTCAATCAGTTTTATATATAGGTATACTTTTATTTAACTTATTCTGATTTTTTGTTAGTCTTCTATCTGTGCAACTTGTAACTCAATTTTCAGCTATTTTCCAACTTCTGGTGTATGTGAAACTTCAACTACACACACACACACACACACATATATATATATTCATGATGACATTACATTTGTTTAGATTTCAATCAGTTAAGACAGAAAATTAGTGACAATTTTTAATTTTATATGTACCATCATCTACTGGTATTAAATTATATCTATACATTCTTTATTTGTAATTTCTGGAATTAGATAAAATTAATAAATAGAAAATAATAAAAAAATCCCCAGAAATATTTTTATTTATATAAATAAATATACTACAAGAAATATAAAAAAGGACTAAGAAGTAAAAAATAAAATTTCTTCACATTTCATAAATAATCATATGGGGGAGTGGGTATGTTTATAAATCAGATTCCCAAAGGATTATTTAATGCCACTTTGATTACACTGATATTAATACAAGAAAATGGCGCTGAAGAAAGTTTATTTTATGTTTCTTTAAACCATTTTTATATCTACGTTTCAATCTAATCTTACCAGCTTGTTCATTTTTATTATTATTATTGTTCAGTGTATTTGTTTCATAGTAATAAAACTTATACAGTCTGTTTTTTATAATTGTAATTCATACTAAGGAGACCTCATATTGGTAACATCTTTGCTTTAAGGACCTAGAAAGAGTTTAAAAATGACTATATAATATTAAATCATCCATGCTCTTTACTACTGTTACACAATGCTTTATTTAGCACCCTCTTTTACAGTTTCGATTGCCCCAGCAAGCTTCTTCAGAACTTTTATATCTCCTAACTGCTAAATTCAAATTTTTGAAATTTTACTGTTATACTTTTAGTACCCCCTCTTTAAACATCTTTAAAATTTGAATTTAGCAGTTAGGAGATATAAAAGTTCTGAAGAAGATTGCTGGGGCAATCGAAACTGGAAACTGTAAAAGAGGTTGGTAAATAAAGCATTGTGTAATAGTAGTAAAGTGCATGGATGATTTACTATTATATGGTATACATTTGGCAATGCAATAAGAAAGAGTAATTAGTTTAAAAATTAAATGTACTTATGCTGAAATAAAATTATTTAAGTTTAAAGAATGTAAGAATATATTTTTGAGCAACAAGATGTGTATGCCTGTGTACAAAAGAAAGCATTCAATTTCTTCATTATAACCTATACTCTACATTTGTTATAGCACGTTGAAATGCATAATAAAAAATATAACTTGTTTTACAAATGGAAATTATAGTAAGGACATACGATGTTCAAAAGAAGTTTTATTTAAAGATGAATTCGTGCTGAGGTCTGTTCATAATCTGGACTTCATTTTTTTTAATCTTCTGGTAACCAGCTTCTAAAAATTCAATTAGCCATGCAATACAATGGGTTCCTAAAGTAATCACATATTTTGAAAATTAAAAAGAATTAGTAAAGAGAACAAGACTTCATGATATGGTATTATATATAGTAATAATGATAAAATAATAATAAAGTCACTCATAAATGAACATGACCATTTTAGCTCCAAGAAAGGAGAGCGGGAAAAAAAACTGCTCTAGAAATAAATTTTGCGGTGATTATGCAAACTAATTTGTAAATCACAAATACATCTATATATAGAACATGTTAGTCCCTTTTTTTTTTTCGTTTAATATTTTGTAATGCTATCTTTTAAGTTCTTCATCAGAAAATGTTTCTTTCTGAAATATTTCAACACCATGTCTAATTATATTCTATTGCCTACCATATTTTCCCAATTGAAGCAATTGACATAGTTAGATATTATGAACATATTCAAATTAAAAACAGCTATTTTGTAATAAGTATCTCAGAAAATATACTTTTAAACTTTAATGTCAGATTTTATATATGATAAAGTTCTTTACGTGAATTAAAAATTAAAATTTTGTGAACCATCATTTTGGAATCTTTAAATTGCAACATGCCTCCCAGAGCAACAATTATCGATTCCCTTTGCATGCTTCTTGAACAGATTCAATTGTTCCATCAGAATATCTTGTTTCTCCAGTTCTACTCTCATCGTATACAGACTCGGTCTTCCTAAATCTGTTCAATAATTCACAATTCACCCGCTTCATGGAACTTTCTTTCAAATTTACATAGATATTTTACATAAATGACCATAAAATTATGCCATTATTTAAAATCTTCTTAATTTCATCAAAATAGATTATTATTTTGGTGACACCTTATATTTGTTAGTAAATAGATATATGATGTTTCTTAGCATGCTGCTAAAAGCATCGGTGAATCTACGTTGGTAGGGGATATTCTGCTGATTTAAAAAGATGAAAATACAACTATAATACGCATTTAGAGAGAGAATTTTTGTACATCTATGTCTATAGGCCGTGAACCATTTGCTATCAATGATTAATATTTGGTTAATGACTCCTTAGGATCAAAAAACCCGATTTGGAACAGAGACATCATAATTCCAACAAAGTTTTGCTATAACTATGTAAACCAATCTGGGATTGATAAATACATTTACATATATCATGTACTAGATCTTTAGTCTGTTTATTTAACGTCTTTTACTGATGGTATAGTTTTGAACCTTTGATGCAGAAAACTTTAGGTTTCAGACAACTTCAAAGAATAGATGTAAGTATAGCTTCTCCTTTTATTCTATTCTCAGCTACATTACAATGAAAACGTGATATTACAACTTTTTAACATCTCTGATATTATTTTTACAATGTATCTGAGGTCTGATTCCTCCAATAGCTCCTAACACCTGTTTCGGAATAACATTTAAGATATATATAAACATAGTTTGTTTATAATCGACACACTCTAATAAATTCTTGCATTCATTATCGTATGTATAGGGGATTTGAACTCAGATTTTCAAGCACCCTTCATTTATCCACACATGTAGAAAAGTAAATAATCACCAATATACGTATTTCGAGCTAAACCAGTACTCATCAATTGATCCAGATTATCATCCACACACACATATATAATCAGTGCTCAATTTATTATTGTTGTGAAAATGCATTTAAAAAAATCAAAAAGATGAAAAAATTTAGCTTTCATCATATCTATTAATGTCATTTGTCGTCTCTAACTATTGCCAGCTGGGTACAAATTAGAAAATATAAGTGTATTACTTGAATAATTAGTCTTGAAAATTAATATGCTTTTTTAGAAACTGAATTTTTGACAGTTTTTTTTCCCTATATTAAACAAAGAAGAAAAAAGAAACGTGGAGGAGAGAGGAATTTCTCAGCAACATGTAGCTAACAGATGTTTCTTCTCTGGTACCTCTTCAGAATCCAATTAAAATGAACAACTGCAAAAGTATTATCACTTTAATAAAGACCTTATCAATTAACTTTCCTTATTATTTGCGTTATTAAAATTTTAATATCTCGATATTAATAAAATTTAATTTAAAAAAAAAAAAGAAAAATCTATAAAAAAAAATTTAAGAAAGTTATGCATACACATACATACATATGTTAATAAGCCATGCTTTCAAGAAAATATGAACAGAAAAAGATAAGCTTGGTTCAAAATAAGATTATAATTAGAGTTGTAAAACAGTGCTATAAAACACTCAAGTTAACTGAGCTGAGTTAAGATATTTTCTTGCTATTTACTCATTCTCTTTTAAATTTTTCTAAAGAGCATTTATTAAAAGCCATAAAAAAAAACAAAAAACAATCGAATAGTTTACTCGCTCAAAAGTATTTAAAAAATTTGAACACTGAAAAGATGATAGAGCGGGTTTGCAATCCATGGAACTTGAGTTTCAGGGTCTGTAGCTTGACCCCTGCACTATTAGTAAAAAGATATTTTCCCTTAATAATAAACTATTGCCTACCCACTTGTATATTATGCCACTATGTTCGTTTATATATGATGCTATTATTTCAATAAGCAACCAGTAAAATAAATTGTAACACTCTGTTTCATAGCTATGACTAGCACAGTGGTAGAATAGTAACACTTGAGAACTAAAGGTTCTTGGATCAATTTTCAGTAGAGTCATGGAAAAAAGAATCTTAGTTTAGGGAAATGTTTATTGTGTTTTATTATGTTTTTCAATTTCCCATTTAGCTGTTAGAATATCTTATGATCTCCCAAGCAGTTAATCTCACTTTTTATTATTATTTATTTATTAAAATCATGACAATTCTATATAATTTTTAATCCAACTTGAAAGCACCCATAACTGGGTGTGAAAAAAACAATATGCTTTCAATTATATAGGTTGCGTTTTACCTAACCAATTCTTCATTTAGGTACTTTTAATTTTTAATCAACATCACTTACACCAATTTGGACTTGAATTATTTTTTTCTTAAATCGTTCTTATTTAAATACTCTACTGTGGAATCCGAAATTTTATGTAGTTTTTTTTTAAATATAATAAATTAATATATAAAAAGCTCGAATTTCTTAAAGAAGGTTAAATTTATAGTAGAGATGTCTGCCCATCCCTCGTATATGTATTAAATGGATTATGTCCTGCATATGAGGGGTCAGATTGACTTTAGGTCAACATGGGTGTGATGAGAATCTTGGCCTCAGGGTGGCCTTTGAGTGCTCCATATAGATTTTTAATTGGATGGACGTTGAAGAGTTGGAGTGTGGAATGGATTGAAGCCTGTCCTTTAAAGTGTGAAGATTGGATATCTTAATATATAACTGAGCACTTAATTGTATATATGTCTAGAGATGATAATCTGGACCAACTGATGATTGCTGGTTTAGCATGAAATATGGATATTGGTGATTATTTATCTTTTCAACATATATGTGTTCAAGTGTATCAGTGTTATGAGAGAGGTGGGTCATGTGAAAGTCCATTCTCATATACCCTATATATTACATATATTGATACAGGTATATAATAAACCTGTTTTTCAATTATCTGAATAAAAATAAAATTATATTAAATAACTGAATACTCCAACCATTTATATAAAGTAGCTATCAATATAATTTAATATTAATTCAGATAGAGTTGTAATTATATTTTATTGAGTGCACAGGTAGTAAATTCTAATTTTCACTAAAAATCAAAATAAGTTATGTAATATTTTTATTTGGGTTTAGTGGAACAGGCTTACAAAAATTATTGCAAAGAAATAAATATTCCTACCATCCATTTTTATATTATTAATTTAAATATAATACTAAACAATTGAAATGTAGGAATTGTTTTTATATTTGGTGCTGATAGTAAATTTAACTTGTTACAAAAAAAAATCAGTGTGTAATTATATTTTTATTGGGCTATAGTGGATCAAGTTAATAAGAATTATTGTAAGGAGATATTTCTTCATCTACTACTAAGTGGTCCAAATGTAGTATTGTTGTTTTTATTGTTATTTTTCCCCATTCCAATTACATTAGTTGATACATCTAACTTAAATGTAATTATCTGTTTTTCAATTATATTTTTATTCATGGTTCAAAAATATGTATGTGTGTGTATTCTATGAATGTTGGTAATAAACAATAAAAGTACACTTACCCCTGTCTATAGTGATGAGGTTTAAATAAATCATGAATGCTACCAACAGCTATTATTATTATAAAGGCACCAGACACTCATAGGACATGTTTTTTTTTTACTTTGTAAACCATGAACTTACCAGCTGATCTGTAGCCTAACGTATTTGGGCTGTACAGTCTATAGCTGTAATATTTTTAACATTTGAAAGTTGTTACTTCACTTAGTCACAAATTGTGTTGCATTTACACAATCAAAGTGTTAAACATTTCCTATATTATGGAAACCCATTATAAAAATATAAAATAATATTGAATAAATGATAAGTAATATCATAAATTTGCTAATTAACATTTAAGAAATGTTTCTAGTAAATAATGTATTATATATGTTAACATCTCACTTGATTTAGTTTGAACAAGTAGTTTTACTTTAGTCCCTTCTATAGTATGTTTTAGTAATCAATAATTATCAATGGGTAGTGCATTTAATCACCAATTTACTCAAGCTTATTATAAATGGAATTAGAGAACTTTGCTTTGACAACAGTTAGAAATTGTTGATTGGTATTGATATTGGGATTGTCCAAGTGTTAACTGGTTTTTAATGATACTTATAAATCCATTTAGTTTTGAGCATTATTACACTTATTGTTTAAGTAATACTTTGGGTGCAATTTGAAATTTATAATTGCAGTTTGTAGTGTTATAATTGACTATTTATGAGTTTGCTCTCTGAATAGGTTTCAGTTACCTCTTTAAAGAGGTTTATTTAATTTCTTTGTATCAATAATCTCTGTGGTCAAGTTGCAATCTTTGATCTCTATATAAGTATATTAGACCATTAATAAGGGTGGGATTCCACCTTTATTGTTAAAAAGAGGTTTGTTATTGATATTGTGATTGTCTAGTGTTGACTGGTTTTTAATGATATTTATATAAACATACATATTGCATGTGAGATGAAAATAAGTGAAAAAAAAATTTGATAAGAAAGAGAAACCTATCACAAGATCCTCATCTTAATAACTATGAAAGATAATTTGTTTTCCAGATGCACAGGATTTTAGTATAGAATTAGATACTCATCAAAAGCAAGATTTGAAACTCCCTACTCTGTGATGCACAAATACTGACTCCTTAAAGAGAAGATGAAAGGAAAATGATTAGAAATGTAAAGAGTTTAGTAGAAGAAATATAAAAAGAAGTCACTTATAGATTTTCTGAACAAAGTATAACATGATTAAAAAATATTGAGGTAAACAGATCTAAGATACAAGGAAGGCCAAGGAAAGAAGCTGATTGACATACATAATAGCTGATAATCAATAATAGGATGGATATATGTACCATAGAATTAAACTTGGATGGAATGCTTTTGGTAGATATAGCTTAATATTAAGAAGGAAATGTGTTAATCTGTTTGGAAAGGTAGTTTTTTCATATATGTTTTACCCATACCTACTTACGGATCTGAGACTTGGGACACATAATAGAAGAGACTCCAAACTATTCATCAAAGTATGAAAAGATGTAAGTTAAAAATAAGAAGAAAGGTTGAAAACAGTGAATGAGAGAATGAATTGGTCTCATTGACATTGTTGAAAGGATTAGGAGATTGAAATGGAACTGGGATGGATATATTGCTAAAAGAGATTATAATAATGTGATGTAAAGTTTTAAACTAGTTCCATAAGAAGATGTGAAAGATTTAGAGAGATCACATAAAATAGATGGATGAAACATGGAAGTTTATTGATGTAATATGGATTAAATAAGGAATTTTGTTATGTAAATGGATGGATTGGAAAAACTGGATTAAATGTTAAAGACTTTCATTCTGCAATGAATCAGTAATGATAGATGATGATGATGTGAGTATGCTTTGTGATGTTTGTTTATATTGTGTTGTAGCTTATTAATGTTTAGTTATGATTCTACTCCATATAATTGATTTTGGCATTTTGCAAGTGTATATATTTTGGACATACTGAATCAGGAGCAGAAGAAAACTACTAAGTCCAACTGATAAAAATTGGATCATTAAAATATAAGTGATGATGAACCTTGACATTTTTTTTTTCTTTTCTACTGCTAGTGTTTGAGTTATGACATAAAATCTTTCTAAATTTTATGACATTCTAAAATTGAAATACTAGAATAAAATGGCTAATGATTGCTATTGCTCTAAGAATAATGCTTGGTCATCATATTCTGTTGCAATGAGCAGTTATCTTCACTGTATTATAGAGCCATCTACTGTAAGCTGGGGTAATTATCAGAGACCAGATAATGTAATGCTATAAAATTCCCACCTCTTACCAACCAGTTTCTGGATTTTGCCTTTGTCATTGAAATCTAGGATTCATAGTTAGAATTTTATGCTCTTATGCAACCAACGGCCATGTTTTATCTTATTACCATCCCGGTATACTACTTATGTTAATGAGCAAAAAAAAAAAAAACAGTAAAATTTCAAATTTGGACTACCTCATTTGCATATTTAAATGACCTGACACCAGTTCAGTTTCTACATATTTTTGAGATCTCCATACTACTCTTTGTCTATGAATGTTAATAACTATATCACATGACTTTTTATATGCTTTTAAGAGCAGTTATTTTCCACTTTATCCTTATTCTTCATTGTTGAAGGCAAAAGCAGTCATTCTGGAGTTGGGGGAATTTAAAGCAATTTATCACCTGATGTAATTATGCAAACCTTTAGTAGGTGTTTTTAAAACACGGAGAAAATAACTACTCTAGGAGACATATGAATAATTATGTCGTAGGTAATGTAATTATTCTGGCTAGTATATATGCCTCCAGTTAGAATTCTGATAATCTATATCATATTTCTAAATTTTATACACAAATCATTAAATTGATTATCATGCTCGATTTTTTTTTTTAATGTGTCTAATGTTTGTCATTATAACAAGTAACACTTCACAATTTTGCGGAATGTCGTCAGAACTCCTGATCACGTGATCTCCATTATATGTAGATATAAACTAATTTTTTAAAATAGAATGTACATTCGTTTGATTCAAAATAAGGAAAACGATAACAAAAAGTTAATTCTTAATTATAAAAAATATAGCAATTTTTTCAAGTCTATTGAATAAAAAGCACATGTATTTATGTTGAGATGTTGGGGCTGTAAGTAAAGTGAAAATAATTAGGCTAGAGGGTACTGCTTACGAGTGATATCACGTGATCTGCGGCCGTTATAATTTCCATTGCTTGTCGCCTCTTAGAAAGTTTATTCTAGCATCATTTTGTTTTAAAAATTTCGGTTTCAAAGAGAATTGAATTTGTAATTGGTAAGTACTGTCAATTTCCATGATCACGTGGGATTTTCTTACTACAAACCATACATTAAACAGTTGCGAAGTATTTTATATCTTTTATAGTAAAAAAAAAAAAAAATTCCAGATTAAAAATTTCACATTTAAATTGAATTAGTTTTTCTTAGAGGTCTTCCGATGAAATAAAACTAATAAACAGTATTGATTTTTATTTGTTTATACCTCATTCTCTAATTACTTTTTGCTAGAAAAGGCAGTTAATCAGATTTGCAATATCCAAAATAAATTGTAGTTTCTAATTTTTAAAATTGTAATTAGATTGTTAATACTAGAATGAATAAATAATGTCATTGATTTTTGGTAAGTTTTTTTTTTTTAATTAAAAAAAAAAAACCTGAACATTCATTTTAAAAAAAAAAAAAACAGTCAAGTATATTAGTATTTAAATTCTTTGTCAATCAATCAATAGTATTCTGTCCAATGGATAGGTCCAGAGAGTAGTCACAACATCAATTCTTTCATTCCATTCTCTTGCCTGCCCACTTCTTCAATTCCACATAAGTTTTCTCATCTCATATCATCCAATAATGTCAATCTCTTCTGTCCTATCTTCTTATTTCCACTCACCATTCCCTCCAAAACATCTTTCATTAAACAATAATTTCTTCTTAATATATATCCAATCCAGTTTCTCTTTCTCTCTCTCTGATGTTCTCAATCAATCTTCTTTCCTCATTTACTCTTTAAAACTTTCTTCATTTGTTATTTTATTCATCCAACTGATTTTCTTCGTTCTTCTCCATGTCCATAATTCGAAGGCTTCCAATCATTTCTTAGTTCTATTACTCAGTGTCCATGTCTCACAACTATATGTTAATATACTCCACACATAACATTTAATTAATTTCTTCCTTAATTCTCTTTCCATGGTCTATATAATATATTCTTTCTCTTCACAAATGTCTCTTTTGCCGATGCTATTCTTCTTTTAACTTCATCTTCACTTCTTCCATCCTCACTCAACCAACTACCCAAATATCTAAATTGTTTCACCTGATGAATCATATTATCATGAATTCCAGTTTGCAGTCTTTTTTCATTTCTCCATATCCACAGACACTTAGTCTTTTCAGTATTAATCTTCATTCCATATGCCATACATCCTTCTTCCAGTTTATTCAATATATTCTGAAGACCCATTTTAATCCTCAGCAATCAGAGCCATATCATCTGCAAATCTTATGCACTTTATTACTCTCCTACCAACATTTGCTCCTCCACAGTCCAAATAATTATTTAGTATGTCTTCTAAATAAATATTAAACAGAACAGGTGACATACTACATCCACCTAACCTCCACTTTCTATATTCACTTCATCAGTCATATTACTCCCAAATCTAATTCTTATTCTTTGACCATTATACAGATTCCAAATCAACCTTTCTTTCTAGAATACTCTTTTATCTCTTTAAGATGGACATAAGTTTATTCCAGACCATTCTATCAAATGCCTTTTCCAAATTCACAAAACATATACCGATTCCTTTATCTTTTTCAATATATCTTTCTGCAATTATCCTAACAATACCAATAGCATCTCTTGTGCTTTTCCCTTTCCGAAAACCAAACTGTTATTCTTCAATATAATAATCTACCTTCCCATAAATTCTTTTGAGGTAAAATTCTCAATAAAATGCTAGAAGCATGAGATAAAAAAAACTTATTGTTCTATACTCTGCACATTTAGCAGCTTTCTTTTTTTTTAGCAATTGGAATCATTATAGTTCTTAAAAAAATCTTCAGGCCAAACTCCATTATTATATATCAAATTGCAAAGTCCAACTATTTTCTTCGTAGTAAATTCTTCCATTTTTCTCAAAAATCCTATAGTTATTGTATCAAATCCAACAGCCTTACCAATCTTCATTTGTGCGATTACCTTTCTTACTTCATCTGGCAATATGTCCATACCTCTATCATCTACTTCAACACCTTCATTTTCAAGTTCATAATTAAATTATTTCCTCTACTATACAGGCACTGAAGATATTCTTTCCATCTTTTTAATATATCATTGCTATCAGTTAATCTCTTTCCATTCTTATCTGCAATCTCATTGCTGCCCATGTCTTTTTCTCCCAAATGATACTTTATATTCTATCAAATACCAGATCATATCTTTTCACCTGCTGAAATCTTTCTATCTCTCTACATTCTTGCTCCAACCATTTTTCTTTTGCTAAATCTATTTTTCTTCTTAGTTCATTATTAAATCTCCTATACGCCTCTTGCCCTTTTTCAGCATTTACATTCTTCCATTGTCTCCATACTTCCATCTTTTCCAATATATCTTCAGTTATCCAAGGTCGTTTCATTTTTTGCTGTTTTCAAGAAAGTCTAATCCAACACTCATCAGGACTATTAATATATTTCACATCCCGGTTAATCTTTTTTAATTCATTTTCACATATTAAACCAAATTTTCCTTTTTCCATTTGTCTCACTTTATCCAAGTCCCATCTTGCATATCTTTTCCCTCTTTTTAATTCTTTTTAAACTCAACTTTAATTTAGCCATAACCAAATTATGATCCGAATCTATATCAGCACCAGGCAAAGCATGTGAACCCTTAATAGCATTTTTATATCTATCCTGAATCAATATATAATCAATTTGATAACATTCTCTGTCATCTGGAGCTTTCCATGTATACAATCTTCTAATATGATTTTTAAAACAAGTGATTGCAATGACAAACCCGTTCTCTTTACAAAATTGTATAAGCCGGCTACACTTCTTTTTCCAATATCCAACAAATTTTCCCTTCCCTACTTTTCCCCACATTAGCATTCCAATCCCCCAATAGCAATATACATGCATTTTTTCTCTCACATTGAATACTTTCTTCTACCTTCTCATATATTTCATCAATTTCAATATCATCATGACTACTAATTGGCATATAAACCTGTATAATTACCAAATCTCTAGGACTTGCTTTATTCTCATCATCATCAGCTCATCATTAACACAATTACCCTTTGTCACACTATTCCAAATTTTCCTCCCCACAGCAATGCCAACTCCATTAATTGACCTTTGTATTCCATCAAATTTCCTAGAATCTGGAAAATATGATTGTAAATAAGTTTTCTATGAAGATATAGATTTTATATAAGTGTGAACACACCATAGGAAAATGCATATTACGGACAGGTATTTATTAGGATATGTTTATTACCAATGCTTGTAAAAAATAATAATATGTGATGCGCTATGGCTTCTCCTTTATCGGAAGTCGGGAATCTCTCAGCCCCTATGCCCAGAGAAACTTGTTAGCCATCTTACTTTACCTTTGCATTTCCCACCCTAAGTTTTTTCTATATTCTTCTCTATCCTGCTCCATCCCATTTCCACAGCATCATCTTTATTTACTCTATGGTCTTTATATCTAGATCCATCTTATCTTTTTTCCAAACCCTGCATAAAAACCAAGAAACCACTTTTTGTATAATCACTTTGTTTATGTTTATTCTACCACTATTTCATTATTTGTACCGTTTCTGCTTGTAAGCATTTGCATTCAATTAGCAGGTACCTAATTTATTTTTCATGTCTTTCTTACATAACTTGCAGACTAAATCACACACATTTCTTCATTTGTGTGTATATTCCCTTGTTGCTAACGATCGTATTCCAGCCCTAAATAGTAAACTACTTTCCTTGCTTTTATAGTAATTTAACTCACACTCAATATTCTGTTTACCTTTACATATATTTAAACTCTTTTCACTCTCCATACTAGTTCTCCAACTCACTATTTTTATTAATGCATCTATTCTTCTATCCTATTCTTTGCCACTATAACAATCAACAATTCTCTTAACACAGTCATCCTAATTTTTGTGTAAGTATACTGACAAAGTCTTTATCCAAATCTTCTGCATACCATACTATCTTCTCATCCATCTTGCTGTCTGTCCTTTACTCATAACCCAATTAAATACTATTTTGACTATTCTCTTATTCATACATTGCAACCTACCCAACATTTTCATTTTGCTTTTTGCATTACTCATATAGAAACTTGATTATCCCATTTCTTTTGTATTACCTCTTTTGTCATTCACACATCTGCATTTATTACATGTCTTTCAACTTCTCTTTGTTCTTTTTCTAAGTAATCTAACACCCTTTTACTAACGTAATGCTTTCCTTACCATAAGTTATCCATGCTACTACCACTCCCATATAATTTTAAATACATCATATTTATTATTTGAAAGTACTGTTAATTTCTGTATTAGTCCCTTTTTTTTCACTTCATTTATCAATTTTTTCTCTCATTTGTCCAAGCAATTCATCACATTTAACTTTATATTCCCTCAAAAAAATTCTTTCTCTTCTCTTTTTCCATCAAAATATGTGATGTGATGCACTGTGGCTTCTTCTTTTTTGGAATTAGAAATCTCTCAACTACAGACTTGTTTGTCACCTTTATTTTCCATTCCCCACGCTTAAGTTTTTTCCATATTCTTCTCTATTTTGCTCTATCCCATTTCCACAACATTATCTTTGTCCACTCTATGGCCTTTATATCTAGATTCCTCTTATCTTTCTCCAAACTCAGCATAAAAACCAAAAACCCATTTTCTGTAAAATCACTTTGTTTATATTTATTTTGTCATAAATTTCATTATTTGCATCCTTTCTGCTTTCAAGTATTTACATTCAATTAACAGATGTCTAATAATTTCTATGCTTTCCTTACATAACTTGCAAACTATGGCCCTCACATTTCTCCATTTATGTGTATATTCCCTTGTTACTAACGATCTTGTTGAGCCTTAAACAGTAAACTACTTTCCTTGCTACTATCATAAATTAACTCACCCAATATTCTGTTTACTTTCTTTATATATTTTACTCTCCATACTAATTCTCTCTCTCTCTCCAACTCCTTATTTTTATTAATGCAGAATCCCATTTCTTGCCACTATAACGCTCAACAATTCTATCCACAATTATTTCACTTTTTTTATAAGTATACTGTCATAAAGTTTTTACCCAAATCTTCTGCATACTGTACAGCCTTTCTCCACCCATCTTGTTACCTGGCTTTTACTCATAACCCAATTAAATACTATTTTGGCTATTCTCTTATTATCCATAAATTGCAATCTACCAAACATTTTCATTTTACTTTTTGCATCTCTCGTATAAAAATTTGTCCATCCCATTTCTCTTTGAATTTCTTCCTTTGCCGACCACACATCTGTATTTAATGCATGTCTTCCTATTTTTCTTTGTACTTTTTCTAAGTAATTTAACATCCCTTTAATAATACAAAATGCATATTCTGCTACTGCTATTCCTTTCCATATACATCTAGCTATTGCATATTTATTTATATGAGAAATCTGTTAATTTCTTTATCACTCCCTTTCTTTTCTTTGCTTCATTTATCGATTTTTTCTCCAATTCATCCAAGCAATTTTTCTGATTACTTAAGATGATTTCCAAATAGTTCTACCTATTCACCATATTTAACTTCATATCCGGCAATATTTCCTCAGTATTAATCATCATTACTTTTGATTTTTCCTCACTAAATTTAATTCCCATCTCTTTAGCCACCCTTGCAAATGTCCTCACCATAACTTCCATATCTTCCCTTTTTTCTGTGCACAATTAAGACAACATCTGCAAATAAAAGATCCTATAATGTATATACTCACTTGCACATCTCTATCCCTCTTTCTATTGCTCTCTCTATTTCTCTCAAATATAACAAAAACAAAATAGGTGACATAGGGCATCCTTGCCTTAATCCCACACCACTTACAATTCTAACTGATTCTATATTTCCTAATTGATAAGTGTAGTAATTATTTTCACCCACTTTCTTAATAACACTCACTAAAGCTCCATTCATTCCTAAATTTACTACACCCATAATCTATTTCTATTTACTTTATCATATGCCTTTTCTATATCCATAAAGACATATATAATTGTTATATTCTTGTTCATAGCTACAAATTGTGTGACTACAATCACCTATATGCCTATCCAATCAAAAACTTCCTTGCATGTCTCCCACTATATTATTTTCTTACATCTATTTTGCTCCCCTTCCAGCCAGCATGTATGTAAAAGCTTTATATAGCACTGATGTTGCTGCTATCGGTCTAACTTTCTATGATCCTTTTCTTTAAATAATAGCCTTACTCTTGTATTATTCCAGCTATCTGGAAATTCTCTCTTCTGTACTATCTTATTAAAATATAATAATAATTTAATTTTGTTCTATTTCCTAAATTCATCACCATCTCTGCTGCCCATCCATCTAAACCTCTTGCCTTTCTTCCCTGCCTCATTCAATTCATTTTTTGTAAACCTAATATTTCCATTATTGTATGCTTTTATCTTTGTTATCACTCTGTCCTTCACATCTAACATCTTTTCTATATCCATTACATATTTATTTAATATTGTCTTTAATTCTTCTCCAGAGCTGTTAAATATTTTTCCCATTTAAAATATTAGCATCTTTTTCACTTTCTCTATATTTAATAGCACACATATTCTCTGCATGTTTTTTTTCTCTTTCTTTTACACTTTTACTAATTCTTACTTTTCTATTACTTTTATTCTTCTGAATATTCTCACCTAAAATCCTATTTGCTACTTTTCCTATTCACCACACCAGTCCTTATATTCATCCTCAACAAACTCTGCCATGATTTCTTCTACTTTTTTTTTATATTCTTCTAACTTATTGTTCATTCTCCATCCATATCTATTTTCCATCACATTACTAATCATTTCTGTTATAAAAGATATTTTGATCACTATTACATACTCTTTTTCATTATCAAACACTTCATTTTTCATACTTTATTCATTCCCTCTTTCTCTACTAATACATAATGTATTGTGTGAAATATATTATTTTTAGATCATGTATATTATCCCTCATAAATATTTAATAAATTTTCAATGCTCAAATTCAATTGGTCTATTGACATCCTCTATAACCATTATTTTCTTTTTTTTTTTTTTTTTTTTTAATTCTGTATATCCTTAACTAGGCATTCATATATACTATTGTTCCACTCTATTATAGTTTGACTATCTCCAATGATCATATATACTATAGCTACCATCCATTCTTGTCTTCCTAATCTTATCTCAAATCCCCACAAATGTTCTTGATACTTAACAGTATTTAAATATTTTTTGATTTAACTCTTACCATCACCCACCCACCCCTTTATGTCTTGCCATATCAAGTCTTCCAGTATAGGTTCTTCTTTTTTTAGATGTGTTTTCATTACTGCTGATATCTCAAGCTCTTCATTTTTAATTGCTTTGTTTAATCCCAGCCACTTTTCCAATCTCCTACCATCTCTCATATTCAAATATCCACTTTTAACAATTTCTTTTCCTGTTACCCTTTTATAAATTCTTTTGACTTTTTATTTTCTATTACATTTGTAATTAGATTGTTTATCATTAATTTTACAGACTCATTCCCTCTCTACATCTACATTTATATCTAAATCAGTTACTCTTTGTTTATTTCTTACATGCTATCCATTCGTCTTCTTTTTGATAATACTGTAATTTAAAACTCTATCCGTCCCCTTTGTAAATTTCTTGACCTATATGTTTTATAAATCAAACCCCTAATACTTCATTTTCTTGTTTTTCTAAGTGCAATCAATCTATCTTTACTATATAACTTCCTCTTACTAATAAAAAAAATCCAAACATTCACAAACATAACATTATTTCTCTTGCAAATGTTTTTCAATCTCTCATTTATAGAACATGATCTATCTAACATATACCTATTGTTGAGTCTTAGTCTTAATTCAGCTATTGCTACTCTTCCTTTAATCTTACTCAAATTACTAATCAATTCTTTGTATTCATCCATTACTCTCTCCGATCGCTCTGACAAATTATTTGTATGTACCATAACTCCCTTGTTTTTTAACTTTTATCTGTAACATCCCTAATTCTAGCTCCAAGCAAACATACTCTTAAATACCTATTTCTGTTTTTCCTTGCAATTACATCTTCACATTCTCTAATTAGTGAGTCTCCTATCAAGACTCTCTCATAATTTACTTTCCCTACTTCAAGCTTAACATTCTCTTCCACCTTTTGGTCTTTCTTATCTAGTTTTTCCTTATTGTTTTTATTATTAATTCTTTGATCTTTTCACGCTTCATCGCTAATGATTTTAATTTTACTTCTACATCCTTTACCTCTTCCTCTATCTTACTTATTCTTTGGCTAATTATCTCTATTGCACTGTTTATTTTATCATCCATATCTTTTGTCAATCTACTAAATACATACTCTATTCTATCTCCATTAACTACATTTTCCTCCATTTTTTCATCTTTTGGTCACATATATACATGATCTACATAACCTCACACCTATTGCATTATTTCTAGTCTTATTTAAGCATTTCAAATTAAAAACCTTATCACATATGGTATACTCTAGTACAGGGGTGTCCAACAAGTCGATCATGATCCACCGGTCGATCGCTAGGCCAATCTGGCAAGAGCTGTCGAGTAACAAGTGAAACAAATTAAGTCAAGATTTTCAAGTTTTTTTTGTTATTTTTGTTTTCGTTCTAATTTTTTTTCCAATTCTAGATAGGTGAACTCCACTAACTCGTATCATTATTGAAAATAATATTTTTAATCTTGATTTAATGTAGCTAATTTGAATTAATAAATATTGTTAATAATTACTTATGCTGCTGTATGCATTTCATGCCTCCCTCCACTTAGACTAAACCTATGACAACATGTCGATTGCAATAAATTTTTAAAATAAAAAGTAGATCTTATGAACACAAAAGTTGGCCACCCCTGCTCTAGTAGACCAAAGCATACCTAATTTCCTTCTGACCATTACATATACATTGTGGGATACAAATGCAATCCATATTTCCTTATTTTTCAATTCCCCTACTCTATATTTAAATTTATGATTTTTTTACTACTCCTCAAACCTCTTTATATTAAATGGAAAAAACTTTTTTTAAAAAATAGCTATTGATGAACACATGGTTCCTAATCTTACACCTCAAACGTTATTCTCTTTCTAAATTGAAAAATTCTTTAATAGCAAACCTAAAAGCCAACTAATTTCACTTTTTACTTAGTTTTAAAGCCTTCTTGCAGTAAACACACACACAAATTTTTTTTTATTTTATATTTAAAATGGTATATTGAATCATTTTCCAAATGTCAGCAATATTTTCCCCGATCTTTCCAAATCCAATTAAATCTATTTTTCTGCAAACCAATTTTCTTTTCACTTTCACACTAAGCAAATATTCTCCAGCAACAAATTTTTTTCCTGATGATATTAAAAATATATAAACTTTAACTTATTGATGTGATGCACTGTGACTTGTTATATGGAGTCAGGAATCTCTCAACTATTACACCCAGAGAAACCTCATTAGTCACTTTACCTTCCCTTTCCATTCCCTGCCCTAAGTTTTTCTATATTCTTCTCTATCTTGCTCCATTCCATTTCCTCCACAACATAATTTTTGTCAACTTCATAGCCCTTATATGTAAATCCCTTTTATCTTTTCCCAAACCCAGCATAAAAACCAATAACCCACTTTCTGTATAATCACTTTGTTTATATTTATTCTTCCACAACTTCATTATTTGTACCCTTTCTGCTTTCAGGCATTTGCATTCAATTAACAGATGCCTAATATTTTCTATGCCTTCCTTACACAACCTGCGGACTAAATCACCCACATTTTTCCATTTATGTGTATATTTCTTTGTTGCTAAAGATCCTGTTCGAGCCTTAAACAATAAACTAATTTCCTTGCTATTATCATAAATTAACTCGCACCCAATATTTCCTTTATTTCTATGTATATTTAAACTCTTTTTACTCTCTATACTAGTTCTCCATTTCTCCAACTCCCTATTCTTTATTAATGCATCTATTCTTCTATCCCATTCCTTACTACTATAATACTCAACAATTTTCCTAACATAATTATCGTACCTTTTGTATAAGAATACTGACATAAATTCTTTAGGTGCTGCCATCTATGATATTAATTTTTTAAAAAAGAATCTGATGATTTATTGCTCCTGCAATTCACAAGAAATTCGATCACCAGAAGTGACAGAGTTAAAGTTGATCTAAGGTCCATGAAATTTGAATCCTATAGTCTGCCATTCTAACACTGTCCCAAATCATCCGGCTATTCAAAATTTTGAAACACCTTTAAAAAGTATTTTTCATACTTTTTTTTTTATGTAATCAATAATAAGTAGAATTTATATTGTTATTTTTTTTTTAATTCCTTATGATAAAATGAAAACAAAAGTCATTTTGTTATTAATAAATTTGATTTTATTAATATTAAATATAATTAAAAAGAAAATGTCTTAAAATGAAATAATCCACTACTGGATAAAAGTCTCTAATAGTTTACCTCAGAAGAATGATGAAAGCATTCATAACTTCCAATCTAATTGTAGATTGGAGTGTTAGAACAATTTTTCTTTTATGAATTGTCAACAGAGTATTTAATAAAAAAGATTTAAGTTTGCTTGATCCACATTTGAATTTCTATTCTAGGACGGTAGAATCATTAGATCCCTAAAAAAAAAAAAAAAATTAAATGTCACCTGATGAGATCCTATGAATTGATGTGGATGATTAGTCATTTATTCATTTTCTCACCTAATTAATCAACTTTGTTATATATATATATCTAAGCGTACTTTAACATCCGTCTTGGGTATATTATTTATATATGAGCATATGTTTTATAATTAAAAACATAAGTCAATTGAAGATGGTTTTAAAACTAGGAAAAGTAAAAAAGTAATTATAATAATTCATATTATTGCACATGTGAGTGAATATACAGAGAAGAAACATACATTCATCTCAATTCATTCTGAAAATTTTTTGCTCACTATAATGGCGATTGGATAAAGATGCAGAATAGAAATTGAATGCATACCTTTGAATGGAATTACTGAGATGATTATTGGATCATTCTAAAAATATATTAGTGTTTAGATAAATATATTTGAATGGAAATATAAGGAGGAATAGACTTTTTCCAGTCTCTATTCTGCTGGGGTTCCTTCCCTCCAATACCCTGACTCCTGAATAAATATGCTTTTCTCTAAACCCAGAATCAGTATTGTATAATAAGCATATTTTTTATACTTTTTAAAATTTCCAAGCACTTAGAATTATAGTAGACAATGCATAATGAGAAATAGGAACATTTTCTGAACAAGGTCAGCAACCAAAAATTAGTTTGGGGTTTGATTCAGTTCTACTTTCAAGAGTCTGTGGATTATTCTTACAATAGATAGTTCTGGTGTGAAATAAATAATGTCAATTGCTGTTCCTAACAGATATTGAAAGAAATATGAAGCTTTGAGATATATTTATATACTGCTTTTTGTTACGATCTTCTTTCTAACCATTTCAGCAGATTCATGTATTGAGAATGAAATTTAGAAGTACAATGTTTATACCATATATGAACAAAACATTAAATAGGAAAATCGTATATAAATACTGTGTATATATATGTCCAATAATTGATACAATTTCGAAAGCTTCTAAAATTTTTAAAAATTCATCAAGAAATTATAGTTATTAGAAAGATGAAGTTTGGAGGCAGTAATATTTTTAAAGAATAATATGTGTAAGAAAATTCTGCGGTGTGAATTAGATTTTGATGAACACTCCACTTCATCATCATCATTTATATTGCTTTTTGTGGTTTATGCAATGATTGAAGAGCAGATTCTGAAGGTTAAGATCCATGGATTATATTTCTTTTCTATCATTTCCATTGCATAAACTTAAACTTTTTATGAACTCCTAATCAGTTAACCATTCTATGATATATATATATATATATCATTTATTGATTAAAAATACTTATATGTACTGAAATTGATTTTAACTTTATGTATCCAATCTTTACTTTATATGTTTCTTAAAAGCTTAATATCACATTAATATTATTATTGTAGTTTATACAATATGATGTAAATAATCAACTTACTGCTTTTTTTTTTTCATGTGTCAAAGCATCGGGCGGGAAGCGAACCCGCGACAACTGCTTGTAAGGCAGCTGTGCTAACCACTCGACCACCAACCCTTGACTAGCTTACTGCTTTAGTGCCATTTATAATAAGCATTACTATTTGATAATTATTGATTGCTCAAAGGTACTATAGATGGCACTAGAGCGGAGAGATGCTTCTTATCTTAGTTTTGATGACTTAGTTTTGTTTATTTTACATTGGCAATATTTTAGGAATATTTTTTAAATTCCGTCATACAGTTCATTAGTAAGTCATGAAGTCAATTTTGTTTATCGTAATTATTATTTTTAGTGGAATATATATATTTTGCAGATTTTTCTATTTTAAAGCATTTTATTATTTAAGCTATGTTTTGACTTCTTTCTATATAATAAAAGCACATTACTTCATGAAACCTTTTGTTATAGATAGTGTAGTTGCAGTTCAAAAGCTTCTTCAAACAACCCTCCTAAAAAGGACTAGTAAAGATCAAAATATTACTTACAAATTTGTCTTTCTTGTTTTACATTCTTTAGCTAAGAATAACTAAATATACGTTTACTGATTAAAATTTGAATGGCCAAGTTGGATTGGTTATGGACTAACTACCTGGGAAAAAAAAAATGAAAATTTTAAATCGATTTCTAAGTCCAACTAGAATTCAAATCCTAGGTCATGGTCAATAGAGATGGCTACACCAACCCTATCATGATATCCTTTTTTCATTTAGTGTATATATGTGAGAGTACTTTTTGACACGTAAAATGTTTTTATGTGGATTGCAAGTGTAGGACATTGTGATTCATCGGAGCACTCAAAACTTAAATAATTCGCTGTAAGCAATAATAGATTTTTTTTAAAGAAATAGTTCATTATTTTTATTTTGTTATTCAGTAACAAAAAAAGGGGGAATATAGATTTAATCTTTATTTAAATATCAAAAACATTTTTTTAAAAAAAGAAATTATATATATTAATTTTTTATTTTTTTTAGGTGATTGTTGTAGAAAATGAAAAGCGAAGTCATTCCACTGAATCTCTCAAAACAAGTAGTCCGATTCCAACTAAACGTCGAACAAGCAAGGCCAATGAACGTGGGTCCAAAACAAAATCACTCATGATTTTACAAAAAAATGACCAATCAGGGAAGAAAAATGTGCCACCCATTCCAACAGATAATACTCACATTCCAGAACACCCAATTGTAAGTTGGTTAACTTACATATATGGATATTAATATAATGTTTAAATCTGAAAAAACAAGCAAATAGAATAATACAGATTTATTTTTTTTACATATAAAAATGTTTAATTCTTTTTTATGATAACCACTTTACTAAAAGACTTTTAATAGTTTAGCTGCAATGAATCTTTTTTTGAACATTTTATTATCGACTGCAATTGAAAATGGTAGTTTACAATATAGCTTTCCCCTATTCCTATTAGAAATGAATAAAAGAAGGTAAGAAAGATAGCTGTTGATCATGTGACAGGAATCCAAATTATGATTTTTTTTTGTTGTATGAGTAAAATAATCAAATGGTTTGTCAATTTTGGAGATTAATTGGATATTTAGCTTTTGATTACATTACTCTTATCACTGGGCTAAACCAAGCAGGGAAAAATGAATAATGAAGACTGATAATTTTTGAATCATCTTCCAATGAAATGTAGTATGTATTGAGACAAAATTAAAAAGAATATAATTTTGTTAAATTAGATAAACATATATAACCCAGAAATTAGTAGTTAGTGAGCTTTTACAAGTCTAGACATAATATATAAATAATCATAATCAGTGTTTATTTACATATTATTCTATCTATTATATGCATAGCCTGAAGTCCTTATTAATAAGGTCTGGGTACGCTTTAGCATATCCTACGTTGCTTGCGATAAGTAACCAACCAGAGTAAAGACTCTGGGAGAATGAGCACGTTTTCTTTGTTTATCCTTTTTTTTTTTTTTAATTAATTTCTCTGATCTTCTTCCAACTTTGTCAAGAATCTTAAAATTGATTTTTTTATTAAGAGCAGATCCAACATTTAGTCGCTTCTAAGTTTATTTATATTGGTGAGATAATTCTTCATTATCTCTCACATATTATCTTTTGAGTATAAATAGCTTCACATTTGGATTTAACAACTTTGCAGAATGTTGTTATAAAAACAATATTGTTTCAAATATCTAAAAACACTATTATTTAGCCCATGCAGGCAATTTAAACTTTGAATAAAAATGCTGCATGTATTTATCCAAGCCACTTCGAACACTTTTTAAGCAAAACCCTTTATTTGTACATATATACATGCACCTACGTTTGGACAAATTGTATTTATATAAGATATTACAGCAAAATAAAAAAAAAGAGTGATTTTGGTAATATTTATACATTGTTCTGCTCATATGATGATTAGTATATACTTGATTAAATAGAATAGATATCACAGAAGATAAGCACAAAAAAAAGGAGGCAAAAAAGATGTAGTCTAATCACTTAAATGAAAACTTTGACCTGCTTTTTGGTTACTAAATAACTGTTATTAATAAGTTCCATTGCAAAATCTTCTGTGTTATTCAGTGTGAAAAAATTATTGTAGGTAACATCCTTGTGGCTTCTATTATTTTGCCCAGCTTTGCTCAATTTAAAGTAAAATTGAATGCTATTGCATTGTTCAGCCATGGATTAAGATAACAGACTATCACATTTTCATATTATAACTCTTGATCCAGATAAGCTAGTGCCTTAACCCTCCCCCCCATTATAGTATGATGCTGCATAACACATGCATTGATTCAGAGATAACACTGCAGGCAGATTGGAAAGAGAATCAGTCACCTTTTCATTGGGACACACCATGTATACAAGTATCTTTGTTTTTTTTTTATCCTTCAACTTTGCAAACTTAACACTTTTTTCAGCAAAACAATCAGCCCTCATAATATGACCAAAATTAATTTTTGTTTCAGTATTTCGGCTTTCATGATTGTTGAAATCAATTGAAAACTGATTTATTAATCTGTAGGGTCTCTTATGTCAGAAAGTGAAATCAGTCTCACCTTTTTTTTTATTCCTCCCGTCTTGTTTCAGTAATGCATCATTTCCCCCTTTTGTTGTACTTTCTTAAACAATTTTATTTTATTTTCATCAAACTGTTTTGCCTAAACATAGTCTTTACCAGAGATCTGGTAGTATTTTATATGTTGTATTATAAAATGTTAAATATCAACTTCAAATACATTTTATTCTTGTATTTTAAAGGATTACAATTATATATAAACACATTCTGTAACAGTACAAATAATTCAGAAAACTTACATATAAAAAATCAATCAATCGTTTATATATCTATAAATTCGTTTTTACATATCTTCATATTTCTTATAATATAACTATTTTAGACATATAATATTATTATATAACCATACGGTTGAACATATTTATATTATATAATCAGATATTTATGCACTTTAAATAATATATTTTTATCATTTGTTCTATTTTGTTACTAAATAAATATTAAGCTCTCCTTTTCAATTAATATTTGTTACAAATAAGTTTTGAATTCATGTACAGTATCTAGTTTACTTTCTTGAAACATTCGTAATTATTTGTTGCAAATTTATTTTGGTAATCTGTGATTTAAGTCTTACTTCTTAATCTCATTCCTTCACAGATTAACACAATGGTAGAGCATCAGACTCTGGTTCGTAAGGACATTGGATCGATTCCAGTGGCACTTCCTATATAGCTTGAAACTTCTTATGGATTTTCGAGCTATAAAGCTATTCGATTATTAGTGTTATGTCTTTCTGTCCCATTTTGAAGTCTGAATTTGTTTTCCCAGCATCACTTTGATTGGTAAAATATAAACTAGTTTAAAATGTTTGATCTCGAGAAGAAAGTATTAACTTGCTTTTTTATCATTATTAGATGCATTATTAAATTGATATCAACTCCTAGCTATCATGTGAAGGATATTCTACTTATTCATAAATTTTTTTAACATAATATACAGCAGTCATTTATAAAGACTAATAATATAAATACTTTCATATGTATTTACTATAATGCAATTTTTTTATTATATTCTTAAATCAAAATGACAGTTTCAACCATTCAACAGTCTTTTTCAGAGCTGTAAATTCACATAGAAGTTTGAAAGGATAATTTTGCTGTTGACACAACTGTCACTATATCATTCTGTACCTCTGCTGCTCAAGGCAGCTTTTATTAAAAGGATATTAAGAAGACATATGAAAGACCATAAAGATGAGAAAAACGATGGAGACTTTCTTATAAAGATTATCAGAGGAATGGAGATGAAACTCAATATAGATTTCAGCAAAAGATGAAAGGTTTATCCAACAGATGAAAAAGATTATGTAAAGCTATAATACTCTGGGTTTTTATTTTATTCACCGTCAAATAAAGTTCTAAATAAACAAATGATTTAATCTTTTCCTGATGGTTTGTTATGATAGGATTCTAGTTGTATTTTTATATTGGACTATTTCCATAATCTAATATGCGTATTGAATGTTTTTAGAAAAAGTTAACTTTATTTAAATATTCCAAATACATTCAACTGTTAGTAATAGCACGTCAAACAGGTTAGTATATGCACAATGTTTCGAGAGGTATTATTCTCCCCTCTTCTTCAGGTGTTGCTGGCCTGACCAGTCACAGTACTAGCATGGGGTTCGAACCGGGATCCTTAGATTCTTGGTTATTGAATTTTAAGGTAATGCTCTAACCAACTGAGCCATCCTCCCAAATTGTGTGTTAGAAGTTAATCTTTAACAGAAGCATGTACTTGTAAATTTTAATAGTTAGGGATAGTAACATCTGCAATGAAATTTATTGTGAAATGAAATATCGAGACTGTATTATCTACGACTGACACTGCAAGCAAAATTTCATAAGTTTTTTATAGTTACTTTTTGTTCACAAGATTTTAAAAGCGGCGTTTGTTTAGGAACTCAGTATAATTACTTAAATACTCATTCTATGCAGTTAAATCATATCCTAACATAAGATTAAAATATCCCCTGAAAGATATGTTGAAAAATCATTTTCTGAACTATACTTATGACAAGTGCGTAAATCTGTGACAAATTTTATAGATATGTTATTTTCAGTAGGATATATTTTGTTACTAACATGATTTAAGATAAGATGGGATTCAAATTTCTCATACATATAAAAATATCTGTCTGAATTTATTCCCTATATTAAATCTTGAAAAGAAATAAAAATAGAATGTCTTTTATTTCTAAGTAAATTCAGACAAAAACTATTGGTTGTCCATTTTAATTAATGGCGAGCGAGTAACATTATTGCTGGACACTTTAATTATAACATGAAGTTTTCCCCATTTACTTCTTTGTTTATATACGTGTGTGTGTGTGTGCATGTTTTTTGAGCGAAGGAAAATAAAAAATGTTAAACTTTTTTCAAATTTTTATGCATTTTTTTAAAAAAAGAAAAATATTTTTTAAAATATATATATTGTGTGTATTTTTTAAATATTTTTAGATAGTCTTACGGCAAGGAACTTTAAATAAATCCAAAATATTAGAAAATGGGAAACGAATAAAGTAAGTAAAAATAGTATCTGTGATTTTTATTTTTATTCATTTATTTTAATGAAAGGAATTTTTAAAATTAATAGAGGTTATTTCTTTTTTTTAATATATAATTTGGTTTTTCCTCTTGTCTATTTCTTTATATATATAGCACTTAGGAGTCTGAAATAATTCTACTTGAATTGTATGTTTTATTATAAATATATATGCTGTTAAAATAATGTAAAACATATTGCGGAAAGCAGCATGGTTACATTTTTATATTAAACAAGTTTGTTTTTGTCAAGCGTTGTTAGCCGAGAGGTCATCGCAGCTGCCTTGCAAGCAAGTAGTTGGTTGCAGACGGTTGTGGGTTCACGTCCCGGCCGATGCTATGACATATGGGGAAAAAAACAAGTTTGTTTTATATTATTAAACATTTGTTTATAATGATCATTTATCAATGAACATATAAATGATTATTATTTTATTCTATATTAGATTAAAAATGATATTTTATTTAAGTTTAGATATTACAGTCCTTACATTTAATAAAAGATTAGATATATTTACAATACTCTTAAAAAAGCTTTAAATTGATAGTGGATTAAAACTGCAAAGAAGTATATTCGTTCACTGCTTGCAATCATTCTAAGTCTTTTGATCTATTGGAAGCATTATGTGGACCTATTAAACCCAACAAACAGCTACATGATATTTTGATCAAGTGGAAAGAGTATTCTGTTCATCTTTTGAATAATGATACAAGAATTGAGATGACAACTTTAATGACACAACTATTTCATCTGCTCATTTAGATTTGGATAAAGATGTCTAACTTAGTGAAGTTAAAACAATTCTTTGTAATCTTAAAAAGAGAAAGGCTATAGGCCCTGATGAAATAAATATCTGGAGACATTTTAAAATATGGTGGTGATATGTTAGCTTCAAAAATATCGGAATTTTTTAGGAATATATGGATGTATGAAGTTGTGCCATCCAATCTTAAGGATGCTTTTGTGGTTACAGTTTTTAAAAACAAAGGGAAATTGGCAAGATTGCAATAATTATTATTGAATATAATTCTTATCCACTATAGTAATTTTCAAGGATTTTGTTGAATAGTTTGTTTCCATTCATAGATGAATGGTTGCCAGGACTCATTGTGGTTTTAGAGAATCAACAAGCACTATAGACATGATTTTTATTGCTAGACAAATACAAGAAAAGTGTCAGCAACAAAAGAATGATTTATATATTATTTATATTGATTTCACCACAGTATCTGATTCAGTTAATTTAACCAGTTCTATGGTATTGTTTGAAATTAGTTGGTTGGCCACCAAAATTTAGTCGGTGTTAAACTGCTTCTATATGATTGAATGAGAGAAAGTATTAATAATACGATGGAGAATCTGAGGTATTTGAAATGGAAACTGGTGTTAAACAAGGGTGCATAGTTGCTCTAACTGAAATTTTAATATTTATAACTGATCTTTGGAACTGTTTGTAGGTTTTTTTTAATGAAACAGGAATTAAGATGCAAATAGTAATCAGAATTCATTAAAAGCAAAAACAATAACTTCATCTTCTTGAATTCTGAATTTAAAGTATGCTGATGATTGTGCTATTTTTGCCAGTTTAAAAGACCATTTACAAAATATGCTTAATGTTTTGAATGCAACCTATAAAGACTTTGATTTAATAATTAATACTCCAAAAGCTAAAGTTCTTTATCATTCAATAATGGAAAAAAATCGTCAGCAATTTCTTGTTGGGATGGTTATCAACTTGAGAATGTAAATCAGTTTAAATATTTTGGTAGTTTTATAAGTAGAAAGGTGGACTTAAATATTGAGGTCCAACACAGACTCTAATATGTTGTTGCTGTTTTTGACAAGTCAAAGTTAGCCATGTATAGAACTGATATTTTATCTAATTTATTGTATGGAAATAAAACTTGGGATATCCTATCAACACAGTATAAAAACATTAAAAAAGTTTCATTTATGAATCTTCTATAAAATTTTAATAATAGAATGGCAAAATCATAAAACCAATCAATATATTCTTCAACTTTCTGAATGTGATTCTGTAGAATTCACTATTATAACATCATACCTTCATTGAATTTAACGTGTAAAATTAATGAGTAATACAAGACTTGTAAATGGGCATTTTACAGTGGTTTTCATGAAATAGGTAGATCTCATTTATGTTTATAAGAATTATCTCAAATATATTCAAAAAAGTGTTGTGTTGATTGTTTCCAATGGTAAGATATGGCAGAGAATGAATACATTGGAGAACTACAATTAGATATGGAGCTGAAGTATTTCAGAAAGAAAAGTTTTTTTGCTAGAGAAATTAAAAGACATCACAAAATATCAAATGATCAGAAAAATAGATATAACTTTTCTTTATATGGATATATTTGTAGTTCATATATTGGTTTTTATATCATTGAAAAATTCATTTCTCAAGCAGTTTTTTTTTTCTTTGGAGTTGAAAAGGCTATACTCATTTACAAATGGATGCGTATATTAGATGTGTGCTAATCTTTTTTTTTCCTATTCATTAATCCTGCTCTTATTTATAATTAACATTTTGTTTTTATATTTTTACTATATACTAGAAGATATATATATATATATAAAGACAATGACAACAGCAATGATATGCTAATGGATGTAAGATGCATTCAACCAATCATGTTTCTTTGATTGGATCTTGTGCCTAGTAGCTTTCGAAATGCCTTGCACTGTCATATTGTAATTATTGTTGTACATTAAATAAATTTATTTCATACTACATATTTTTGCAACAAATATTTATTCCCAAATCATTTATTGAGAAGGTATTATTTTTAGCAAAAACCTTTAAAGTAAATTTGTGTGTAATGTCCGTCAATAAATGCAAAACAAGGGTGTATGGCATTTTCATAAACTATTTAGGGTTTGGATTAACTGACGAAATCTAGTTGACCAAAATGTATCTTAGGAGATATTAAGATGTCTTGTTTTGTTTTTGTCCAATATTTGAATGGGAAGTTTGATTGGAAAACCATAGGTAATGAATTTTGATTTAATTGTGGACAATATTGTTAATTTTGAATAAATGTAGTTTGCTTTTATATATACACAGTGTGTCTCAATGAAAAGGTGGTTAGTGATTGGTTCTCTCTCCAAGATGCCTACAGTGCCGTCTGTGAATCAATACATAGCAACATAGTGTAGCTATTCAATACAAAAATTTTAAAACCCTAGCATGTCTGGATCATGAGTTGTGACATGGTGTGAAAACATGCTTCATATTCTAATCCATGATGGAACAAAGTGCTACCATTAAATTTTGTTTTACATTGGATAAAACTGTTATTGGATCATTTGAAATGATTCAAACTGCGTGTGGCAGTGAAGCTGTGAGTCACAGGAATGACTTCAGAAGATATGCAAGATTTCATGTTTGCAGCAAGAGTATTAAAGATGCACGACAAAGATATGACATACACTGTCACATAACATGTGATCTAGATATGTTAGTGCCTTAAAATTCTTATGGTGATTAATTAAACTATGCCTCTACTTAAGACATGCATTGATTCATAGATAGCACTGCAGGCAGCTTGGAGACAACAGTGGGGCACACTGTGTATATGCCATTTTTCAATCTTCAAAAATTATTTAATTCAGTTCCAAGCACTGATGCTTATTTATATTTATTCTGTTGTTGTTGTTTTGAAATTAACGTTTGAATTAGGATGTGATTTTATTAAGAAGCTATATCTAAATTTACAATTTTATTACTTTTAACAAAATTAAATATTTAATGCCATTTTAGAGGTCCTTTAAAATTTACAATGTAGTTTTAAAGCTGAGATGCTAAAATAGATTAGTCAGTGACAAGCAATGGCAAATTACCACTGATGATGAACAAGTATTGTCATTTGATCACAGGACACTGTTGCCTGATTACTTTATCTTTCTTTAAGAAGTAAACTTATTTCTTAATAATGATTCTAATAACTTCTGTAAGACTTTAAGTGAGCAACAGTTATTAAATATGTAGCCCTGAGAATATATTATTTTATGGTGAAACAAACTTCGATGCGCAAACAACAATAATAACTGACAAATATGATCCCAGTAATCATTTTAACAAACTTTTAAGTAATGCTGACTTTTGTGACAGTTGGACATAAATATGGTTTGTAGACCAAAGCATAATTTGTTCTAAATTGAACAAAACTGCTACTGAAATGTTTGAAAGCAAATCATGTATGCCCATGAAGCCATCAGTCAGAAGTATGCTTTTCAAATGATTTGCAAGATTTTTGATGGCAGGGACAGCAATGACGACAATCTACAAATGTACAAAACATACTGTCACATGTTACATCGTAGCTCATAATCCGGACATTAAAATTTTATATGGCGAATCGCTAAACCATGTCACTATTTAACAAACATGTTGATTCAGAGATGGATCAGTAAGGATCTTGGAAAGACAACCAATCATCTTTTCACTGGGATACAGTTGTGATTATCCAAACAATATTCAAAATTTAGAATACTGAAACTTCAGGCTGATAATTTATGTTGCAGCTTTAAAATTAGGATGTTAAACTAAATTATATTAAGATGATGACAAGTGATGAAAATTTGGCATTTTTGATTATCAAGAATTATAGTTTAGTTTCTAGTACTCTGTCGTCTAATTACTCTAACCACTTTTAGGCAGTGGTCTTAACAAAAGTGCATATCTTAAATAACAGCATGTTTGGAAAAGGTGTTATTTGATGCGGCACAGGTTCTAATTAGTATAAATCTCTGGTATGCATTGATTATCCATGACTTACTTAAATAGATCATAAGTAGATTAATATGAGATGTAATAATTGTTGCTTTCAGTGCAGATTGATTATAAGTTATAAGAATCTTTGTTTTGGAATATCTAGTTTTATGTTTGTTTTGTTATACATGTTTATATATATATATATATATATGGTGTCCTATTTTTTAAAAACAATTCTTTTGCATTACTTTAATATGAATTCAAAATCATAAAAAAATCTAATCCTTAAGCACTTGAATTTAATGCTTTTGTTACCCTTTACTTCTTTTACAGTTTTTATCACAGCTGTTAATTTTAAATTGTTTCAATAGTTCAGATTCTGATAAAGACTGTCAATCAGTCGAAACTGCATGCAAATAAAAGATAATAAAAGGATTGAATTCAAGTGTGTAAGGATTGGATTTTTTATTACTATTTATACTGACTTTATTTTGATTTACTGATTATTTATCAGTAATAATTATAGGCGTTATTAAAGTTATTGTTTTTTTATTGTATGGTTAAAAAAAAAGGATTTTATCTTCAAGATCATCAAATTGTTGCAGTGAATAAGGAATTCATGAATGTTTCGAAAAATATATTTGGTGTAATAATTTTTCGATGTCGGATATACTCATACATTTGTGTAAATCATCAGGGTTAATATTGATTCATGTTTGGTTTCTGTGGGGCTTGAATTTGACCCTGCTGTGAATCCTTAAAAGCAATTAAGAGAATTTGTAGAAGAAATGGAAGATCTAGAAATGTAATAGCAAAACACAACAATAAGCATCAAATCTGTTATATAAGCATTTATAATAATAAATTACCAAACACTCAATTAAACAATATAAAACAGCTTTCAACTTCACTGCCATCTATTGTAAGTAGAATAATCAATGATTACCAAAAAGCATATAAAATTTCTATCCTTAGTATTAGAACCATCCTGAAAGTGATTTCTGGTGTTTGCATTTGTCAATGAAGCCTGTGATCCAAAGCAGAAAGAGTGCTTTATTCTTTCCAGACTTCAGGCAGAAACTGGTCTGGGAATTCATATTTTAAGGGTAGGAATTTTATAAGCATCTGGTAATCACTGATTCATTACTCAAGCTTACACTAGATGGCAGTAAAATGAGCTACTTTTGTTTTGTGTCCCTATTCATGTTTTTTCTATTTTATGTTTCAGGAAAAATTGGACTCCTTCCTTTGTCATTCTTTCTGAAACGCATTTATATTTTTTCAAGGATTTGAAATCTTTAATTCATGTGAGTATTTTTTATTTTCATGGGTAATAAAAATTTTAGTTAAGAAGGAAATAATTTTTACTAAATATTTATATTTTACACAATTCTAAAACCTGTTTAAGCAAAGTGACATATTAGCATATACTGTATACTAATCTTATATATCGTAATTCATGAATTTATCAATTGAGAATTTTATCAATATTGAACACAATTTGCAATAGGGTAAAATAAGTTTTATTTTTATGGAAAAGGACATAAAAATAAATTTCTAACTATAAATGTAAAAATATTTAAAAACATATTTTAAACTTATTAGTGATTCTGATTTTTTTTTGTTTGTTTGTTTTTTAGCCACCAGGGTCACCTCAATGCAAGCCTGAAATTAGTATCGATTTACAAGGAGCTATTTTAGAATGGTGTAAGGATAAATCAAGTCGGAAAAATGTTTTTGAGGTATATATTTAAAATGTCCTTTTTCGTTTTTTTTTATACATATAATATTAACACTAAAATAATAAATGCATTTTAAATAAATTTTATACACGTGAAAAATCCAAAAACTAAATTAGAAAATATCACTATTATTTATGTTTTCATTATTTATAATTCCAGATTTATGATCGATAATTGTTGAATGCTGCTAAAAACTTGTTTAATGCATATAAAAAGAATAAAAATGCTATTCATGATATATGAAGTGATTTAAGAATAACTATTTTCTGTCTTCATAAGGTCAAAGATAGAAATTATAAAACATTTACAGACATTTATTTTATTGATTGTTTCACCAAATCACATACTGTAAATAACTGTAATAATAAATACTGCTGAAATTTTAAATAAACGAAACTACATGTTTTAATTTTGAGATGATAGTAGATGGTCAATTGAAATGATTATAAAAGACCCAGAAAGAGACCACATATGAGATGGATGGATGAAATAAGAAAGTGTGCAGGGTTGATGTGGAGAAGAAAAGCTAAAGATCAGAAAAGATGAATTGAACTTGGAGAGACCTTCATCTGCAGTGGATTGATAATAGTTGATGATGATAACATGTTTAAATAATTTTTATTTAAGAGCATTTATTTAATGCTATTCAAAATAATTTTTTAAAAAATAAAAAATTATTAATTCTTAATGTTGGGGCACATACTGTCACAATCACTCATCTAGTCTTCTTGTAGATTATCTCATTACTAATTGAACATGCCATTTATGCATTCCTTAAGTTATCTGCCTACAGTAATCCAGTTGTAGGCACTTTGTAAGATTGGTAACAACATGTGCAAATGTATAAATTCATGCTGCCTATTATTTACATAAAACTAAATAATGAAGTTAGTGATATATTTGGGTGTGAGTAACGTAGATTAAAATAAATTCAACTTATTAATGTCTTTTATAAATATAATTCTAGACAATATTACCTTTGATTGTCTCTCACTTTACACATCACATGATAAAATTAAACTATATTTCTTTGATCTGTGAATAAGAATAATTGCTTTGACCAGGTATTCAATTTAAATTTTATTTCTAAATTATCTGCAAAAGTCACATGAAAATTGCCATTACAGTGTGGTACTTCAGAAATCAATAAGATGTTTAATGATCAAATGTTTATAGGTCTCAAAATGTAGCTTCTGATTTCTGTTTAATTGACAGTATATTTGTAATTTTATTAGCCAATTGGAAATAAATAAATTTTATTTATACATTAAATTAAGAAGAGATAAGAATAAATTTTATAAATGTATAATCCAGATTTTTTTTTTTTAAATAATAAATAATGATGCAGAAATATACTAATTATATTTACAAGTGTGCATAAATTTTTACAATCAATATATTTTTTTTAAAATCGATACATTTATAATTTTGTGATTGTTTTCTGTAAAAATTTCTTTCAGATTAGTATGGTCAGCGGTTTGAAAATTCTAGTCCAAGACGATAACACTGCCACGACCAAAGAATGGGTGGACTGCATCAAACAAACGATCGCCAAACTGGTAAGATTGCCAATAAGTTGTAAACGAATCTAATCTTATGTTTGAAACCCAGTCATAGTGAGCTTTTTTTTTTACCATAAGCAAGCCAAATATTTGACATTTCTCTTTTGCATCATCAAACAAGCAGCAGCTGTTTGGCTCCCACACACAGCAGTTGTTTTATTCTTTCATATCGACCAAGCAATCATTCCCTTGCATTTGCTTTCCTACCCTGTGGCAGCTCTATTTAAGCTAAACCTTATATAATATAAAATAGCTGATTTGAAAAATAGTATTTTTCTCTAAAATATTTATGATTTTAAAATCATCTCAAACAATAATGATATTTATTGGTTTATTGAAGTTTATATTTATAGAAGGTAGAGGGTAGCACCTAAATATTTTATCTTTTTTCCGACCAGAGATTGTATGGCAAAAGTTGAAAGTTTTATTTGAGAATTTGTTCAATTTTATGTCTATAAATTAAATATCTAAATGATTATGTTTTAATTTTTTTATATATAGTTGAGTCAGAGTGAAGTTAATTTTCAACTTGGAGAATATATATAATAAAGACAAACGCTGTACATGATTTGAAAAAAGTTTATTAGTATCGTTTTAGGTTTTAAATAAAGTATTTGGGATTAATAATTTTTTAATGCCAAAAATGGTTTAAAAAAGAAAAAGAAAAAATTTTAAAATAAAAGTCGACCTGGTTAAAATAATGAATTCCTTCCAATAATAATTGAATGATTTTATTGCATGAGCATTCATAAAAAATTCAAATGTCAAAAGAACTAACGCATTTGAGTACTTTATACTCCAGAATCTGATCCTTTACTATTGCACTAAACCATGTAGGGGAATTAATTTTTAAGTATAACAGATTGCATCTGTATAGTTGTGGGGGAGAGAATAAAATTAATAGAGCATTTGTGATGTAAGTGATGAAGGCTACCGCTTAAAATGTATATACATGATTAAGAGAGTTACTAAAGAGTTTTGTGGGTTCAAGAAGTATTGGCACGATAAATCAGATAAAGAAATAGTTTACACATGTCGATGATGAAAAGAGTTAACTAGGGATTGTTAAAGAAAATATTGATAAGTATGGGATGGTATGATGAAGACATTTAGGCAAAGAGTAAACAAATTAGAAAAAGAAGCTGAAATTGTCAAGCGTTGGTAGCCGAATGGTCAGCACAGTTGCCTTACAAGCAGTTGTCCCGGGTTCGCTTCCCGGCCAATGCATTGACACATGGAAAAAAAAGAAGCTGAAATGGAGTTAAAATTTTTTAATATGAAATGCAACCATGTTCAAGGAATGGAGGGACAATGAGAAGATTATTGTGAAACCATATTAACAAGGGATTCATTATTTAAAGGATATGGGAGTATTATTTCCAAAAAGAACAAATAGAGATGTTTGGCTATGTTTGCCTTAAATAATATTTATGAAATTGAAATATATTTATATATAATGATCAGATATTTTATGGTAATATCTCCACACTAAACTTTAATATATTTATTACCGTAAAATATCTGATCATTACATATATAAACCACACATTTAATTATTTAAGATATTTATCAAAATAGAGAGTATTAGGAAATACAATGTATAATAATGTTTAAGATAGTAAGATATTAGTGGAAATGTTTTTAGTGGGTATGCATTGTTTTAGGATCAGTCCATCAAAAATAATAAAAGAATATAATTTAATTAATAGTTTTAAAAACATTAAAAGTTGGGTTATTGTCAGGGTTTGACAATGTTTAAACAGGGTTTGTTTATTAAGTTGTTGTGTATTCGAATGCAGGCATTCAGAATACCAACAAATAAATCAATAAAAGAAATTTAGGTACGGAATGGAATAATGATGAAATATTATTAATAGCAAAAAAGTTAGTGATACACTCCAACACAGTATATATAATTCACTTATGGTTCAACTCCCATGATGCACATAACAACTAGCTGTTTTCTGGACGATTTCTGTTGGCCACAGTTTCCAAAACACTTTGGCTCAACTTGTCAAACTAACAGGGTTTCTTGACTTCATTCAGTTGCGCTCACAATCACCTGGCTCCACACTAGATCGCTGCCCATCACATAAGCTTCTTTCAGCTACTGTTCATTAAAATCTCTCACCAACAGTTCACTTAGTAAATGCACTGGAATGAGAACAATGGACTTTGTTGCACACACTATTTATTCACCCAGTTTGACCTCCGGCAAACCAAGTAGATTGTTATCAGTATTATTTATGTTGATGTTTTTAATTAGTCGGTACCATTTCTATTGCATCAAGAAATATTTGTGATTAGAAAATATTTTTGGGCATTTACCAAATGCAATTTTCTTATCACATAGTACGTAAATATTTTCTATTGTTAAATCCTACTCAAATTTAATCATTAATTAAACTTATTTACTTTCTATCTGATTTAATTATACAACGTTCGCTTTTCTTAAATTACTTTACCCAAACGTTCATTAATTTTACTCTTATAATCATCATCATCATCATCAACAACCATTATCAATCCACTGCAGGATGAAAGTCTCTCCAAGTTTAATCCATCTTCTCCGATCTTTAGCTTCTCTTCTCCACAACACCCCTGCACATTTTCTTATTTCATCCATCCATCTCACATGTGGTCTCTTTCTGGGTCTTTTACAATCTCTTGGAATCCAGTTTAAAATTTCAATTGTCCATCTATTATCATCTCTTCTAGCAATATGTTCAGCCCAACTCCATTTCAATCTTATTAATTTTTTCAATAAGGTCAGTAACACCTGTTTGTTGTCTTACCCATACATTGCATTTTCGATCTCTTCTTGTTACTCCCAACATACATCTCTCCATACTCCTTTGAATGGTCTGAAGTCTCTGTATTTCTCTTCTATTAAGTGTGCAAGTCTCAGATCCATATGTAAGAACTGGTAAAACACATTTGTTAAAAACCATCCTTTTCAAACACATAGGCATATTTCCTTTTAGTATCAAGTTATTTCTACCAAAAGCACTCCAACCAAGGTTAATTCTATGATTAATTTCCTCCAGTATGTTTCCATCTGTATTAATAATCTGACCAAGGTATTTGTAACTGTTAATTTCTTCTAATTCTTCATAATCACTCTTTATTTTTTTTTATTTTGAGCAAATCGATTAAACATTACTTTAGTCTTTTTAACATTTATCTTTAGTCCTACTTTTCTACTTTCATCTGCTAACTCCTGCAACATTTCCTGCAGCTCTGAAGCATTATTTGCAAAAACAACTACATCATCTGTGAAATCTAAATGACTTAAATACTCTCCATTTACTTTCACTCCTTTAGTTTCCCATTTTAATCCACAAAATACTTCTTGCAGCACTGCTGTAAAAAGTTTTGGAGATATGGAGTCACCTTGTCTTACACCTTTCTCAATGTTGATTTTTCCAGTATCATTATGTAATCTAATTGTTGCTGTTGCATTTTTATAAATATTCTTTAAAATATGACAATATCCTGGATCTATACCTTGATGATCCAATGCTTTAATCACTGAAGAAATATGTATAGAATCGAATGCTTTTTCATAATCTACAAATCCAAAACATAATGACAACTCATATTCATTTGTCCTTTCTATGACTTCTCTCAATACCTGGATATGATCTATTGTACTAAAACCACTTTTATATCCAGCTTGTTCTCTTGGTTGGTGGAAATCCAAAGTTCTCTGTAGACGACTTGTAAAAATTTTATATAAAACTGATAAAAGGCTGATAGATTTGTAATTTCTAATATCTTCTTTATCACCTTTTTTAAATATTAATATTATTACTGCATTCTTCCAATCTTCCGGTACATCTTTATCATTTAGACATTTGGTATATAACTTTGCTAAAATTGTTTCTATTTCTTCACCTGCTTCTTTTAATATATCAATTATAATTCCATCATTTCCTGGAGCCTTTCCTTTCTTCATACATTTAATTGCATGTCTCACTTCTTCATTTAAAATTCTGGGCAATTCGGAAGATGTAATAGATATAGGAGGTACTTGTTCTTTATTACTATATAATTCTTGATAAAAATCTTCTACCAATTTCATGATGTCATCTCTCTTTTTAGTAATAATTCCATCTTTTTTTCTAATTGCAGATATAAATTTCCTACCAATACCAAAATGTTGTTTAACATTTTTGAGACTTTTATTTTCTTCTACAGCTTTCCTTGCTATTTCACAGTTATACTTTCTTATATCATTTTCAACTCATTTCCGTACCATTTTACAAAATTCGAGATATTCAATTCTTTTTAATACATCATTTTTATATATCTTCATATTCCTTCTTTTCTTCATAAATTCTCTAGTCTCAGTAGAAATTTTATTAGTCAATTGCTGCTTTTTTCTACCAGCTATCTTTGTTGCAGTTTTTAAAAGTGTATCAGTTATTTTCATATTAATTTCATTCAAATCTGAATCATGTTCAAAATCTCCTAACACTTGAAACCTATTGGTAAGTTCTAATTTAAATTCATTAGAATATTTCTGAAGATTAGGAATATCAACTGTAAATATTGTTTTTCTTAATAATTTTTGTCTCTCTAGTTTTACATTAACACGTAACTTACACCTTACTAGTCGATGATCACTTCCTGTGTTAAATTTATTAAGAACATTACAATCTTGAAATATGTATTTCCTGTTAGTCAAAATATAATCCAATTCTGCTGTATCTTCATTTGGATGCTTCCATGTCCATTTCTTTTTAACATTTTTCTCAAAAAAAGAATTCATAATATAAAGTTTTTCTTTTTCTGCAAACTCCACAAGTCTATGTCCTCTCTCATTTCTATTACCATAACCAAAATTACCTACAGCAATTTCATCTTTTATTTGTCTACCAATTCTAGCATTAAAGTCTCCCATAACAATTTTAAAATGTTGTTTACTCTGATCAAAAGCCTTTTGTACATCCATATAAAAATCTTCTACTACTTCATCACTATGAGAACTTGTTGGGGCATAAACCTGAATTATCTGCATTTGGTATCTGCTATTAAGTTGTATACCTAATCTTGCCACTTTGTCCAATACACCATCAATCTCCACAATATTGTTCTTCCACTTTTTATTTATAATGAATCCTACTCCCCCTGTATTTCCAATATGTGTGCCTTTATAATAGAGTATATGTCCACTTTTTAAATCAATTGTTTCTTCACCTTTTCTTCTAACTTCACAAAGTCCAATAATGTCCCATTTAATATAAGACAGTTCTTCTAATTCTTGCAATCTTCCTTCACTTGAAAGTGATCTGCAGTTGTAAGTACCTAAATAAAAAGTCATCATCAAATGGCAGCCTGGGTCCGCAATCAGGGGATTCTTAGCACCCTCCACCTTCGGCCACCAACCGCTGCCTTGGTTGGTGACTTTACAGCCTCCTGGGAATAGGGGCCATGCTTTATTTTTGTCTGGCATAATTGTATATATGTATTGGAAAAATATTTATCATTTACACAAACATTCATTCTGCCTTATCAGACCCTGAGAAGAAAGACCATGGTGTTTCTTGATCTTAAACTCAGAGATAAAAAGCCAATAAACTCACCACGCTGGCTAATGCGTGTTGGTGAGCAGCCCATCCATGTTCGTATACTATATGAATAATCACATAGTAATAACAGCTGCAACGACAAGAACGTATGGAGTGGACATTAGGAATTTGCACTGCTTGGTTCCTTTAAGGCCTCCAAGAGGAATCAAAGGGTCTCCTCTCAGTTAATAGCAAACTCCTTTCTGCAGCCACTCTTATAATATAGTGATCTAAAAAAATATATTTTCCTTATTTTTTCTGGAGTACAAAAAGTCGTATAATTTATAATTATTGAACTGCAATATAGATTAATTAGAAGGAATTTGAATCCAAACTTTCAAGCTGCCTCCAGTCATCCACTTCATCTTATGGGGTGGATGACTGAAAAGAGCTTGAAAGTCTGGGTTCAAACCCCCTCTAATTGCATCTAGCTTAAATATATATACTATACTTGTATTTAAATATTAAGTATAGATTAAGCAAATTATTTATGAAGAATTGTATTGTTTTCTTCAATATATGGAATTGTTTTATTAAAAACAGGATGTTTTTTATATACTTTTGTTTAACTTATTCTGGGTTTTGTTCGTCTGAATAAAATCTTGTAACTCAATTTCTAATCTAATTGGAACTGTGCACGATATGTGTTTTAAATGATAATTTATTTCTTTAGAGTTTGCAAATAATTTTGGCAAAATTTTTTATTGTAGATGGAATTCAATACTCTTCACACACTACCATTGGAACCATATAAAACTAAAAAGTAGAAAATAAAATTTAAAAAATTAAAGAAGCGCTTTCATTTATATAAATAATGCATTAAAAAGTAAAAAAATATTATTTTTTTTACATTTTCGGTATCATGTGACTAAAAATAAAAATGTGGGCAAAGAATGTTAAATTTAAAAATGTTAAACTGTTATTTTTTATTAATAAGAATTTGATAAAAATTGACGGAAAGTGTAAATAAGACTATTTCTAAACATAAGCTTCCCGTGCTTTTCTCTTTGATCGTGTAATACCACGAATAGTGCAAAAGCTAAAGAAAATTTATTTTTTACTTTACAATGCCTTTTTTTAAAATCTTTTTTACTGTATTTCTATAAGTAAATAAGCAAATATTTTATCTAGCGCCGTGCTTGCAATTATATTTCATTCCAATATCAGCCTTTCAAGCTAATTGAGCACGTGCCTTTTGAGAGTGTTAAATAAATGAATACTCTCCTCTTCAATCCAAGATGCCTGCATAAATACTATATCTTGGATTGAAGAGGAGAGTATTCATTTATTTAACACTCTCAAAAGGCACGTGCTCAATTAGCTTGAAAGGCTGATATTGGAATGAAATGTATTTTTGTAAGTAAAAGCAAAAAAAAAATTTTTTGTAAGATTTATAATATAATATTTACAATTCAGGAAACTTATAAGAAAGACTTGGAGTTTTATAGAATAGTAATTTTAGAAAGAAAAGTAACAGTAGAGAATTTACAAAATCTAAACAAAGAATATATTATTTATTCGCTAACAACTATGGATGTTAAGCCACTAAACATCACATGACCACCACCTCTTATAGTGAGTTTTACCTGTTTTAACTATGGATGTAAATTATGAAGGGTAATTATACAAATACATGGTTTAAAATGAGGAACATATATGGGCTGTGATAAAATTAAGAAGTCTTGAGGAAAATCTTCAGCAACTTTTCGTTTGGATGATTATAATCTTGTGAATATGGATTAATTTTAATATTTTGCTAACTATTTAAGAAGAAAGACAAATTTACATATTGAGTGCTCGACAGATGTGTGGTAGGATATTTTTCATAGTGTTATAATTACTACAACTAAATTAGTTATACATGGAGCTGTTACTTGGCCAATTTATGGTGTAGAAGGTCTTGACATCCTTTCAGTATAACATGAAAGTATTTAAAAAATTTAATATTAGAATGATTTGTAAGATAAAAATTTATTGGCAAGACCTTAATATGATTTTTGCTTTGATGATATGATATTATAAAGTCACATCTTGGTTGGATTGGGCATATGAAATGATTGAATAGTAACAGATTTCCTAAAAATCAATATGGTGAACTCAAGCATGATTTTCATAGGAAAGGCAGACCTTGTTTACATTGTAAGGATTCATTTCAAAGAAAAAGGTCAACACTGATTTCTTTCATTGGAAAGATATGGCTGAAAATCGAATATATTGGAGAGATACAATTAAACAAGGTGTTGAAGTATTTCAAAAAAATAAAGTTTACTACTAAAAAAGTTAAAAGATAACGCTATAAGATATCAGAAATGGAGATTAAAGGAACAGCTTGCCACATATGAAGATATATTTATTTTTTATATATTGGTTTGTATCATCATTGTTAAACTCATTAGTAAATTTTTTTTTTGTTTTTTTTTCTATTCTTTTTTTTTTTTTTTATGGAATTGGAATGAACATATTCGTTTGAAATGGCTTTTTGCTGATGTTGATTGCTAAAATTGATGATTTTGATAATGGAAAATGATTAATGATTAAAATATTTTTGTTTAGGATTGAATAGCAAGTTGAAAAACATAATGGTTAATGCACTTAGTTTGCAGACTGTTACACAACTGGCTTAGAAATAAGCAGTAACTAACGTTCAAGTTCCCTTAATCTAAACACTAATTATATGATTTTGATGTTAAGCACATAATAATGTTAAATAGTAAAAACTTTTTTATCTTTTTCACAGACTGCAGAATCTTGACAATTTTTGTCTCCTGCATTTTCTTTGCAGTCTTGATGTGACCATAACAATTCTTAACACTTTTCCATTTACAAAGCATTCTTATGTCGTGGTCTGTTGATTGGGAAGTTGTGTATTATTTAATTACCCTAGTAGCAGATTGATCTCAACAGTTTTATTCAATTAGATTTTTTTAAGTTTTTGGTTCTTCTTTTTTCAGCTGAGTATTACTCTTGAACTCTTAAGTTCAATGGATATATAATTAACCAGTCTCAGATCTTCTCCACATGCTATATTTGCCTTGCTCTATATACTTAAAACTACTAATCATCGATTCATAAATTACATTCTATTTGAGATATATTACCGATATTTCATTTAAAGTCATATGATCTCAATATTATAATTTAAAAAATTGAGAAAAGAGGTATTTTTGCAGAGTTACTCAACATTATTAAATTTTTTATGTGTGCATTTTGGTTCAATGGTGGAATGATGGATTCAAGAACTAAAGGTTTCTAGATTGAATGACCATCTGCCTCTTCTGATGCTTGAATGTCACATGACCTGAGGAACTAAGGCATTTGTTCTTCCAGTGATAGAGTGTTGGATTCACGAATTAAAAAGTTCAGAAGTCGATTTATAGCCGAATAAAGTATTAAAAAAAATCAGTTTACTAATTGAACTTATTTGAACATCGTGAGGCCTTCAGAGCAACAAACCACATGTTTTCTTATTTAATACTATTCAAAAAAAAAAATTTTTCCTTGATAAAATTTAAATAACCCAAATGAATTAATGTATTACTGACTTCTTTTCTCTGGAATCATTTCTCTGCATCAGATTAAAGTAGAGACATTGTTAATCATCATAAAAGGATTTATCTCTTCATTAATTTTTTTCCAAATTTTATGTGTTCTTTGGATTTTTTTTATCTTAAACCCCAAGGCATACCTTAAGGATTCCCCTCTCTCCAATTCCTACTTCTATCATTATGTCATCCAGTTCTTCCAAAATCAAATATTGAATCACTCTTTAAAACCACTTATTCTATAATTATATGTTCTTTGTATTATTTTTAAGCATTTTGCATCTTCTTAAACAAAAAATTTCTTTCCGTCCATTTGATATATATATATATATATCTTCATTTATAATAGGTTATATATCTTCATATAACTATAGTGATTCTTACTTTTTACATTTTTCTTTTATATTTCCCCTTCTTTATTGACTGTAGCATTATTTATCCTTTTATTTTACTTTTCACAATTACCTACCCCATGATTTTTTTTTTCCTTAGAAAAATATACGTAAAACAAAAGTCATAAACTTAGAAAATTTTATCAACCTTTTATTCTATCTTATCTGACTTTCCTTTTGAATTATACAATAAATTTTTTTTTGTCAAAATTGTGGTCATATTCATAGATGTCAAGCTGTCAAAAATCTTCCCCAACTTAATTGCTTTCTTATATTGCTAACTCTATTTCTTCACCTGCTTTTTTTACAGGTGTACAATTTAAGGATCTTTGTTTTCAAACTTGAGTAATATTAATATAATCAGATAAGCGCACAGTTCTTTTTTTTTTTATTGTTCTGATATCTATGTTTACAGTTATATAATTGCTGATCTTTTAGAAGTTGTCGGAAATGTTAGTTTTTGATTCCAACCAAAATAAAAGCATATTTTTAATTTTGTTATTTTCATGTTTTTTTTTTTTTTTTTTATAGCCTCCTAGTTTTGATCATAGTCAATTTAATTCATCAAATCAGGACGAAGATGGAGAAAAGAGCAAACTAACCCGGTCAAAATCTGCAAAATGTGAGTTTAATCTGTTTTGGAAATTTATATACTTGTGTGTCTGTATTTATTATATAATAGTAATATCTATATTTAAACCACTAAACATCACATGATCACCATCTCTTATGCTAGCACATAACTGTTATTAAACAGGCAAAACTCTCCATACAATAGTGCCACCCTATGCTTTCTGACATCCATTGATTACTCTGGTTGGCACAGGGTGGCACTACTGTATGAAGAGTTTTGCCTGTTTAATACCTGTATGGAGAGTTTTGCCTATTCAATATCTATATTTATTGGTAATGTATGTGACAAAGGATGTAGATATCACTTATCTATTATAACAGCATGATATTGGTATTTGCACAGTATCATTACTAAGTTTACTAATCAGCTTAAGCAATTAAAAAATATAATTTTTTTTCAGCACATTAAAACAAGATTGATCTTTTGTTTACTGATATCAGTGCACTTGTTTTTTATAATTAGATTTGAACTGTTATACAAAATAAAACCAATATTTAAAATAATGAATAAATTGTATCTACTTTGCTATATTTTATATTGCTTAAAAATAAATAAAATAGAGGTGCTATTTATTAGAAATGCCTTTAAATGCTTTTATTAACTTAGAAATTCTGTTTATTTATTTGGGTCAAATCTTGTAACCAATTTTTAACATACTGCTGTGTCCCCAACTATGACCTAGTGGTTAGCAAACATGAATACACAATTGACGTTAGCAGACAACAACTTATATAATAGTCTTAAGATAATTGCATAACTAATCAGCTCAACAAAACTAATAATTGAATAAAAATGTTCAAATAGTCTAGGTAAATGAACAGGGTACTTTACTTTCACTACACAGTCTTATCTCTTTTAAAACACAAAACCCTCTGCGAGCCTCTTGAGGCATTTCATAAAATAATAATAAGACTGGGATGGTCTGCTAATCGGCTTGGTTACTTACAGGAGCCGAGATCCTGGGAATTTTCTTGATTTTTACTTTAATTAGTTCTGCTTAAAACAATTTAACTATTATTAGACTTAGAGTTTTGTTATCTGCCTATAAATCAATAGTTATTGTACAATGAAATTCTCTTAACTTTAATTACTAATTCCTCGTTTATAAAACAAGGCAAAACTCTCCATACAGTAGTGCCACCCTGTGCCAACCAGAGTAATATGCACAAGCCTTCTGGCATCCATTGATTACTCTGGTTGGCACAGGGTGGCATTACTGTATGGAGAGTTTTGCCTTGTTTAATAACAATTATATGCTAGTATAAGAGATGGTAATCATGTGATGTTTAGTGGTTTAACACCAATTCCTCGTTTATCTTGGGAATTTATTTTCACCGTAATCTTACTTTTCAGATCTACAAAATTAATTAATATATACATTTATTTTGTTTGACTCTATTCAAAGCTTTTATTTTTTAACTTAGTTTAATTAAACATTTTTCTCATATCGATTTCTTTCGCAGCACTATAACCAAATTTATTAAATATAAATTGAATATTTTACACATATTTTTATCGAATGTATTTTTTTCAAATTTTGTACACCTGTCATGTATTGATGACAATGCCATACTTCAGAAAGTTGTCCAGTTTAACACTGTTGGTGACCATCATTTCAAACTGTATTGAAATCAGTTCAGTAAATTTTCAGTCATGCGCAAATGATGATGGTATTTTTTTTTTTAAAAAAAAATCTGTTTTTAACATGACCAATTCGTTAAAAAGCATTTACTCTTAATTAAAATAGAACGAAAAATAAATGAAATGATGGAATCTTAATTTTTCTTGATTGTTGAACTAAAACTTGCTTTTTAAAACACATTGTTTTCATAAATATAAAAGTCTTGTAAACGATTTTTCATACAAATACTGGAAATATGGCGACATTGTTTAGATTGACAGTTTTTAAATTTGAACAAGAATAGTTGCAAAAAGCCTGTTGCAAAATATCCAAATAATAAAAATTAATTTATATAAAAAATATTTTATAAAAAAACATTTTAATATAATTTGATGAGTAATGCAATAAAAATCCAACCATAATTTTTTTTATTATATGTAACTTGAACTAAAAGTGTGGGCATCCATAAAATAACTAATTCAGTCACAAATATAATGGTTGAATTAATTAATTTATGGATATACCATGTTTTTATTTCAAGTTATGTATAATAATCAAAATTGTGGTTGAAGAAAAAATTAGTTTTTGTTTTTTAATGCATTACTTATCAAATTAAAGATGTTTTTTTATAAAATATATATAATTATTTTGACTCCCTCTCAGAATGATGAAAATTGCCTTGAGTATAGCAGTAGATGTAGCAGCATTACAAGAGAGAGAAAGCAGCATAGGCAGGTGCGAAATATCCCAGATCAGCAATATGGAAATTTGTAAGGAGACACAACTGCAAAGAGGTAATAGAAATAAACAAATAACTGGAAACTAGTCTTGGAATATAGATATAGTACTATCATGGACTACTGTAAATAAAATGGTCTATTGTTCATAATTGAAGAGGTTGAAAGTAAATAGGAAAAATCATGTGATACTTTGTTGGTATATACCATTCTTGTCAAGGAGTAAAAAGAACCTACAGATAACATAAAGTGGTGACCATTACAATATGTTTATGTACAAAGCAGATTAAACATTTCAGCCAGATGTTAGATCAACCCTTAATCTGGTTCTACAATCTTTATGTGTTCTGTATATGCATCAATAATAGCAATAATTAAATGTTTATACCAAACGATCACTTAGTTTTTTTAGTTTATATAGTACACCTTTACCCCGCTTAGCGATAGCAATTGGTCCTCCAAAATTCATCGTTAAGCAAGAATATCGTATACAGAATACATATTTATAATGGCAGTCTATGGGGAAAAAATTGGTTGGTTCCTGTCGACGTAAAATATCCACATTAGTTTCCAAGCTCAAAGATTTTCTTGATTTCTTCATTGTAATGATGATTAAATACGGTATAATAAAAATAAAAGTTTTATATCACTAGGGAAAAAAATGCATATTTTCACTGTTTAAAAAGTACAGAACAGCAAAAAGAAAGAAAAAGTGAAACTAAATTTGAATTTAATAGTTTTTATATTCTTTCGCAGAAGTTTTTCATCGTAATGAAAAAGAAATCCATACTGAAGTGCATTTTTTTTAAAATTTGTATTACAGTACATATTACTGTACATTTATGTTTATTACTTATGTGAAATTATTCAAATTAAAAAACAATGTTTAATTATAAATTATTTAATTGAACATAAAGACTTATTACTGTACTCCAGAGCAACAAAAGGCTTAATGCGTATGTAAATCAGTCAACTTTAGAAAAAAAAAATTCAACTTATTTTTTTAAAAAAAAAATCTAATTGTTAATTTTCTAAAATGTAGCTAAGTTTATTTTTCTTACTGTATATTTTTAGTAATGTAATAGTGCCCCCCCCCTCCCCTTTTGTGTAGAAAGATTATTCATTCGTTAATACTTATTTTAAATGCAATCTGTTTTTCTTTTTAAACTTTTTTTTAAAAATGTTTTTCTTTTGATTTGAAACCAATTGGGTGTATGTAATTAAGGAACAAGTTTGTGACGATGGTATTTTAGTTGTACTGTATTTATATATTGGAGTATTTCATCATCTAATATAAGTGTTAAATGTCTTTAGAAAAATTAAACTTTATTTAAATAATCCATGTACTGTATATTATATTTAAATAAAGTTTAATTTTTCTAAAGACATTCAACACTTATATATAGAGAGAGATAAAGATTCATTAATTATTTATATTTTAAGTTTATACATTCTGTAATCAAAATACTGAATGCAGCACTAATATTGTGTTTTATGAATAAAATATTGTATGTGCTATACAATTACAGCAAAGTCATTACCTGTATACGTATTACAATAATATGCTTTTGCTTTTGGGTAAAATGAATTTAAAATACCTATTCTCTGATATCATCTGACGCAAAATTCAATATGGCTGCTAAAAAAAAATTTTTTTAATTTTTTCCTGATCGTTATAGTGAAAAATCGATTGTAAATCGAAGTAGTGGGTACAAATTGATGATTATCGCTATTGTGAAATATCGCTAAGTAGCCAATCGCTAAAGTGGGGTAAAGGTGTATATTGTAATACCAGAGCAGGTCTCTCCTCTAGTACCTTCTATAATAAGCTGCCAGATGCTTTATTGCAATTAAAGGAGCATCGCCAAAGCAGTTTCTGGCGTTTGTCTTTATCAACAAGTCTTGGGATACAAAACTGCTCTTAAGTTTCACAGAGTCAGATTTCCCATTAGCAGCTACATAAAAAAAATGTGACCATTCTAGCTCAGAAATAAAAAATAAAGAAATTAAAAAAGTAGAGTATTATCAAAGAGTTTTGCTCTGACTGCAGAAACCATTCCATAAATCGAAAAGTACTTGCGCTTATATCACACTTATAAGCTATCAGTAGATGTTGTTTCAATTTTTGTTAAAGATTAATTACCATCCTGACATTTATAAAAGTTTCATTATTGCCTCATTACAATAAACTTTAGTATCAATAGATATATTTCTAGCACATCATTTTATAAATGTAATTGTATCCTGATGATGTAGTTCATTATAATAATAGTTGAATAGCTCAGGAAGTCGTGATGTATAAATAACAAAATGACAAATGGAGCTTAGTCCAATAATTTTTTGCTTCTCAGATCTTTCATGCTAACATTGCATTAAACCATATAGATCTCGTAAATTTCATTAAAGTTTATAATGCCACTTTAAAATTGAGATATTAGAATAGCTAAAAGGGTCACAAATCGCAAACTTCCACTTATGATAATTAAGTGTTTTTATGGTCTGATTATTCAATCTGCTTTTCTTTTGATAAGTATTTTGTTATGAATGATTAATTCATTGAGTCATGTTTAGCTCTTTCATATATATTTTTTCATTTTTTTAACATAATAGATACTTCCGGTTCATTAGCCAAACTCCCCACTAGTAGAGTGAGGAGTCTGTATGTATAAAATTAGATGTTTGTTTTCTGAACGTTGAATGGTTTATTTCAATTCTAGTTCACATATTTTTTAATAGATGGCAGCTAGAATCACATCCACATTAATTTTTAAATAATAAATCAAGATCTTTTTTGGATGCAGTATTTGACACACATACGATATCTAAATATGTATATATATATCATACACAAGACTGTGCAAATTAATTAGCAAGGTAAAGTGTTATTTTTAAGCAAGGATATTTGTTTCAAAATTATTTTCCTTTTAATAGATTATCAAAGGAAACAGATGTTAATTAATTAAGTTTTTTTTTTTAATTTAAAAAAAAAAAAATTAATTAAGAGTTATTTATAAACAGAGAAACATTTTGCTAATTATCTTATTAAAAAAAGGATTACTCAAAGCAGAAAACTGGAAAAAAAAAAAACACCTTAAATAATGTTCTGAATTCTTTATTTTTTAAAAGAATTATTTTTATAATTCTATAAACTCTAATGATTCAGTCTTTTGAGCCTTTTGTGTAAAATTAGATATATATAATAAATTCTCAAAAAGCATATACTATATAAATTAAGAGTTGATCCAGTAATAAACTATTTATCCTTATATTGATTAGTAGATGGAACTATGGGACTTAAGGTTCATGAATTATGACCCAGCTATGTCACTTTTGGTGTTTGAAGTTCTTATCGATTCCCAAACATTAAGATACTTTTTATTAGGGAATAAGAAAAACAGGAAGAGGGAATAACTGCTGAAATGTTAAAGAAAAATTATTAATTAAAAATTATTATTAAGTAATTTACATGATCATTCATTGGCTTCTACGTTTGTAAGTACTAATAACATCTTCTAAAATATAAAAAAAACCAATTGTGACATCACCGTCTGAATTAGATGTTCTAGACTCAAAAATTTGATTCAAAAGTATAAAATCACGTAAAATAACAGCTCTCTATTCTAATGCCACCTAACTTAATATAGAGACTTGAGATTCAAAGCAGGAAAGAATGTTATCTAATAACCATTTTTAACTCCACGTTTTGCTATTATAACTGAAAGCCTGAAATTAAAAACACTCAGATTTGAGCATGAACCTGAAAGTATATTGTATCAATTTTTATTTAACTTAACATTTTGGAATTGCTATGTTCTGAGGATCTCTAAAGGCCAATCAGACAGTGTTCATAATTTACACAGTATACGAAGAATAGATACATAAAAGTGTTTATTAACATTTGTTTAAAACAGACATTAAACTAGAAAACATTTAGGCATTTAAGTTTTCTTCACAACATAATGAATAATATCAATAAGAATAACAGCTATTAATTCTTTTGGACAGCCTTGCAAAACTCTAAAGTATTTACACTTTGTTCAAAACCATTTTGCCTGACTTATCTTAGCACCATGAAATGACTTCGACCCATTCAGACTCATTTCTGTGCAGAAGTAGCTCTCTCACATCCTTATATTAGTTTTTTCTAATATTCTAATTTACATACACATATCTTGTAATATGTTTTAGTTGCAGTGCTCTCTTAATTCGTTTTCTAGAGTGATTTTAGGGAAGTAATTATGGGTTAAAATAATTTGTGTGCCTATTTATACTAAATTATATATGCAATCATTCCACTCCTCCCCTACTCTAGAAAGTTGCAGAAAGTGAAAGTCGCAGACTTTCTGGCAGACATAATCTTTAAATTAAACAGGTAGTCCATGAATTAATGGGGTTCTAGGAGTTATTCTCTTGATTTCATCTATTGGAATAGATAAACCTTGTTGTTGTTTACATATAACCTTTTTTATTTCACATCATTACTTCTAAATCTAGATCACTATTTGGATTATTCAATAATATATCTCCTTTGGTTATTTTATCTTCAAACATTGAATTTTGATGGTTGTCTGGTAAAGGGTTCTCATAACGACAGTGAAGGTGATTAATATGTCATTTTAACTCCCTCCCATTCTGTAATTTTACTAATCTTACTTGCTTCAACAACACTTCCACCATTACACAAGTATCCATTTACATTTTAGAAGATTATATATCCATACATTTTTACCTGCAAGAAATAAAATTTTGATTTCTCTTTCTTTTATTAACAGTGGGGAATAGTTTAGTTAAGCGAATGCGGAAAGAATGTACATCAGTAACTCAGCCGGTGTCTTACTTGTGCAATGCTAGGTGTAAAATGTGGATTGTATATCATTTCCACTAAAGCTTCCAACATACTTCTTATTTTCGTTTTTTTTCAACACTTTTTTTAAATGTACAGCTTTCTTGGCAATTCCATTACTTTTAGGATGATATTGGTGAAGTGAGGTTTTGTTTAATTCCTTTGTTTTGCAAGTACCCCTTTAAACTTTTGCAATGTGAAACCTGTACTGTTATCTGTCACTGGGAATCCATGCGTAGCAAATATTTCATTCAATGCTGTTATTATGCATTCAGCATTTGTGCTCTTCACTAACTTATATTCAGTCCATCATGAATAAGGATCTACTAGTATTAACATAATATATTCATTTAACGGACCAGCATGATTTAGATGAATACGAGTTCAAGGAGTCAAATTGTTTAGTCAGCTGTTTAGCAGTTTGTTCACAGTTAGAACACACTTTTATCATGTGCTCGATATTCGTTAAGTTTGGCCACCATAAGTATAATCGAGATAATACTTTCATCCTGACAATTTCAGGATGGCCTTGATGTAGTAGATTCAGTACAAGTGTTCTGACCTTGGGAGGAATGAGCACGTGATTGGTAACAGCATGCATCCATTACAAGCAGAAAGTCCATATCGCAAGTTCCAAATTGATTTATTAATACCCATAGATTGTGTCTTCGGCCAACCCAATTTGATCCATTTCATAAGTTGGGCATATCTCATCATGCCTGGTCCACTCGGCTCTAACGGTGCTGTTTATACTTTCGGAGTTCAATGAGTCTATATAATTCTTTTCTTTAATTACATATTCCTTTTCTTTATTGTCAGGTAATCAGGATACAGTATCTACATGGCCAATTTGTTTTCCAGTTTATATACTAAATTATAATCATAACTGGCTAGAATATTAATCCAACATAGCATTCCCTAACTCACATATTCTGGAATTTTTTTTAATGCCAAGAATACTCGTTAGGGGGCGGTGGTCATTGCAAATTTGAAATCTCCACCCATAAATGTATTGATGGAACTTTTTGATTTGAAAAACGACCAATGCCTCCTTATCTATTTGATTATAATTTTTTTCTACTGAAGTCAGATGGAGGCATAGGCAGTTCTGATATATTCGGATGCATCAGTTGTTTTTAATCACCTCTAGATTATTAAGGTAATGTACCAATAAGTTTTCAAAGCTTAACAAGTCCTTAAAATTCTTAAAAACCTTGTCATGTTCGCTGATCCAAATCCAACATTATTTCATTTTGAGAAGTTGGTACAATGGTGATAAGCAGTGTGATTTTTCCTTCATAAAACTTAGGTAAAAATTCAAAAGTCCTAGGAATGCGGCAGTTCTTTTACATTTCTAGGCTTTTCGGCATTTTTTATTGCTTTTACTTTGTCATGGTCTGGGTATTGGCCATTCGCATTTATAAAATGTACAAGAAATTTTATTATGTTCATGGACGATATACATTTATTAGCATTTACCTTGGTTTTTACACTTTCTAGTTTTGAGCAGCCTATGTCCACTCGCTTTTCTAATTCTGCTTCTGTTGTTACAGTAATGAAGATGTTATCTAGGTAGGGAACTATACTGATCACAATTCTAAATAACATATTCGTTTTTGCCTGGAAAATGTTTGATGCAACAGAAATACCACCAGTTAATTTATTACATTTCTATAGTTCCTTGTGAATGGTTAAAGTTAACAATTCTTCTGTTTTCTCTGTTACTGGTATTTGATGGAAAGCAGCTTTTAGATCTGTTTTCACAAAGTAGTTAGCTTTCTGTAATAGTGCAAATACTTCACGCACATTTGAAACCAGATATGATCCTTTGTTTATGAATATATTCAGAGTAACTCTCTGCAAAATCACAAACTTTCATCTGGCTTTACAATCTTAACTACTGTTGTGACCTGTGTGAAATCATCAGTGGGTATTAAAACTCCCTTAGAGACTAAGTCATCCCGTGTTTTTCCAACTTTATCTCTCAAGGCAAATGGTATTTTGTGAGGCTTACCTATGATCAGTTATGCATCTTTCATCATTTCAGTGTTCATTGATCTTGTTCGTAGTTCAGCTGATCCAGATTTAAATAATCCTGGGTATCTCTTTTTCATAAGAGTTTCCTTTTGGACTGCTTTTAATTAATATGTTTATGTGTATACCCAAAGGTCCAAACCAGTTTCTTCCTAGCAATGGACTAAACTCTTTATTTTCCGCTCACAATTTCTACAAATTTTATCTTTATACTTGCAGTTAATTTTTAAATATCCGGAATTCCTGCAGCAATAGCATGCTTGCTCCTTTTTCTCTCTACTGGAAATCGGGAAATTTCTCCTTAATTTTTCTTTAGTGATGGAAAATTTTTTTTAACTATTGAGACTATCCGTACTCGGAGGTGTTACTTAATATAGTTTCTTGGGCGACACACTTGACCATCATGAGTTTATAATTTAAATTAGGATCGCTCGGCAATACTTTTCTAAAACTTTCATCTGCTATACTGTATAAAATTATTCCAGTAAAGAGTCATTTATTTCTGATCCAAACTCGCAATCTTTAGACAACTTTCTCAAGGCAGGATCATAATCTACGAAGTTTTCTTGTAGTAATTGTTTCTGGTTTCTCTATCTCAGATGTGCTACCTATTTGAATATTCTTGGGGTGAAATAGCCGTATAATACTTCTATAACTTCTTTATATGGAAGTTCCTCTGGATGTTTAGGATTAGTTAATTTATTCGCAAGCTGTATAATGTCTGGGACAGCAAAATAAAGAAGCATAGACACTTTATGACATTCGTCTTCTACTTTATTTATGAACATGTAGTACTCTACATATTCTCTGTAACTCTTCCAAAAGTCAACATTGCTTATATCAAATTTGTGGATCATAGAATTTAGCGCTGCCATTATTTACAATAGAAGTTATCCTGTGTTGTCTTCTAATTTTATCCCTTTTGTTTCACTGACTGTGTATCCTGTCTACTTGTGCCATTCTGCCATATTCTGAGGCTCTCTAATGACCAGTCAGACAGCAATAATAATTTACATAGTATACAAAGAATAGATACACAATAATATTTATTAACATTTATTTAAGACAGACTTTAAACTAAAAAACATTTCGACATTAAAGTTTACTTCACAACATAAGAAATAAAACATTAAGAATAACCACTATTAAGTCCTTTGGGTGGTTTAACAAATTTCTAAAGTTTTATGCTCTGTTTGGAACCATTTTGTCCGGCCTTAGGTTGCTGCTTCTTTTGCCATGGCACCAATAAATGACTTCAACACATTTAGTCTTTTTTCTGCACAGGAGTAGCTTTCTTACATTCTTATGTCAGTTTTTCTAATATTCTGATTTACATGCATATATCTTGTAATATATTTTAGCTGAAGTGCTCTCTTTATTAGTTTCTATGGTGATTTTGGGGAGTAAATTTGAGTAAAACCAAATTGGGTGCAATCTATCGATAAATACTCTTTATTTATACTAAATTATATATGCAGGCATTTTAGGAATCCTATTCAAAAAACTATTATTCTTTGACTGTATAGTATATATTTTTAAACATTGTTTTATTATCAAACTGTGTCTTTATAAGAGTCATACTCATAATCTTCATTCTTTAAAACATTTGTTATATTTTTATTATCCTCATTGCATGATTCATTTTGTAATTTTTCCAAATTTATTATACACACAAATATGCCATCAATGTATTCCAATCCTGACTTTTAATTCCTCGTTTTCTTTTAATTAACAATTAAATGCTCTTTGCTCACTCTATTTTTAATGTTATTTAAATGCAAATTAAACTTTATAATTTAAATATAAAGTTTGATATACCTTTTTAATTATTTAAAAAAAAAATTTGCACAAATATAAACCAACTTTCTAAAACTTCTTTATGAATTAATTAATAATTTTGCAGTATTCATTAACATAAAAAAGCGTAAAATATAAAGTCTTGTAATTTGTAAAAGATCAGTTATGAGGTTATTGCTGTTTGCTTGTGCAACAATAGATTATCAGATTCTAGAGTGCAAGTTCCTTGGATCTATTCCACTTCCGGCACTCAAATTTTTTATGAAGTTATGGGCAATGAAGCCATTTTATTACTATTGCAATGGTAAATATATATTATAATGGGATGTCGGTTTTCACCAGAGAGTGCGCATTTCACTACAATCGGACTTTGGGTCTTCAGGTAGAATGCTGGAAATGAAATGATGAAATGCTAAGTCCATGATTACACCCATCTTTACTATGCTAGCTCAATAATTATTATTAAATAAATTTTGATATAATTTAGACTAGTTCATCCATCTCTCATCCCTCTTTCAGTCACCATTATGCCACGATATTCAAACTCATGGAGAATTTGCAATTGGTTCTTTCAGGGGTGATTTTAAACAAGTCATTATCTAATATGCCTTTATATAAGCATTGACTAATAAATGATATTCATATGATGTTTATAATATTAACATATATATATAATAATTATTATGTATTTATTTATAAATATATAATATAATAATGATTATAAAGAGAGATCAAATTAATAACTCAATATTTAATAAACAATAAAAAATATAATGTAAAAGATAAATAAAATATTAATAATAAAAAAATAAGGATGAATTTTATCATTTCAAAAGATTAATAAATAATATTCCCATCTAATACCCTATGATAAAATTTCATACTATAATAAACTTTTCAAAAGTAAAGAATATAATTTAAATTAACAGATATATAAAACAATATATAAATTCAAAAATTAATAATTTAAATATCTTATTAATTTATTTACAGTCTTTATTCATATGTTTTATAATTATTAATATATAAGTACTATTTACAATTGTATAACTTATATATTATATGCATTTATAATAAAATAATTACATTAAATGTTTGTGCTTTATAAATTAAATATATTATATAGTAAATATAATAATCCTATTTTAAATATCTGTTAAATAATAACCATTTTTTATATACTTCATCTGATTTTGATGAATTTTGTCAAACTTTCAGTTTACGTTTATAAAATTAAATTTGGATATTCCTATTAGAAATGAAACGATGCCAAATTTGAAATAAAAATAATAATAAAATTAAACATATTAAAGTAATATGAATAATAATATATATAAATAAATAAAGAAAAACTTATTTTCCTGAGTTAAGAATAGATCTTTAAGTTCGTAGTTCATAATCTTAATAGAGTTTTCCTGCGAAGTATATTTATTAATCGATTGGTACAGTAATTATTTATTTATTCTAAATTGATAAATTATTAATATTATCCAATGATTTGATTGATATAAGATGAAATATATTTCTTTCGAAGATTGTTGTTCTTATTCTCCATTTTCTATTATTTTTAGACGTTCTATACAACAAATATCTCAAATTAGCATGAAAGTTGGTTTCGAAACCTTTAGGATACAAAATTATTCTACTCACAGCACATTGTAAGATTCTTTATATATATATAATTGTTTTAAATATATATATGTATGTAGAATAACGAAGTATTAAAATAACGTTCCCAAAAATTCAAACAGTTGATCTTTTCTTTTTATATTGCTATTCTTTTTTTAGATTTAAAAGAAAATTAAAATATTTTCCTTGTAATTCTTTTAATCTATAGGTTTTAATTTGGGACAGTTAAATTCAATTCCAACATAGAATAATAATGTTTTTATAAAAGAAAAAGTTATTTAAAAAGAAATCATTTTCTTTTCTTCTCCTCTTTTCTAACAAGAGACCGAAAGAATAATCTCCTTGTGTGTTTTGTTTCAAGTTTCATACTTGATTTAAATATTCATTGTTATAAATAAATATTAATATTAAGATATAATAATATAAAATATATATATATATAAAATTATTTATTTTTCAATTTCAAATCTGGTAATTACTTAAAAGCTTGACATTAAGGTATATATTATTTAAAGTTTATATATATATATATAGTCAAATACATTTTAATTAATAAATAGTTTCATTAGAGATAAAAGTATTTTAGAGTACCCCTATATTAGGTTAATAGTAACTGGAAGTTACTATTACAATATATAATTAAATAAAAACATTAATTGAAATTTAAATATTATTAATTACAACTCCAGTAAATTTAAAAGATTTCCTGAAATGATTTGTCCTCAGTGATTCGGTTTAGAGTGTAATATTATCAGATCAATTTTAGTTCTTTCCATGTGATTAAATCTTTCAAATTAATAATTATGCATAGTAAGATCTCTATCTTAAGGCAGTAGAGTATTTAAAAAAAAACGAACAGTTTAAAAAATAAATTTTAACGATTTATTGCTTAGGAGTTTATAAGACGTTTGAGTACTGAAAATGGCAGACTGGAACCATAATCCTTGGACCTTTAGCTTTACAGGCTGCCATTCTGCACTGCACTGTGTTAAACCATGCAGGGTGGGATTTATTGTTCAGGAGTACTCATCAGAAATTCAAGTATCAGATGTGTCAGCTGAAGTCATATTCCATGGGCTTTTATACCAGAGTTTATCTTTGTATTAAACCATGTAGAGCGAAAACATAGTTGAATAATTTATTGCTTGGAATTTCATAAGAAATTATTGGAACGAGTGGAACTAAACCGGGATCCATGGATCTTAGGCTCCATAAATCTGCCATTCCGTCATTGCACCAAACACCCAGAACTTAAAAAAATAATTAAATGGTCTGTTGTCAGGAGTTTGTGAGTCATGGATTTTGAGCTCCAGAATCGTCCATGGCATCATAGTACTAAACCATACAGAATTAAAAAAATAGTTAATTTTTTTACTGCTCAGGAATTCATAAGAAGTTTGAGTACCGAAATAACAGAACTGGGGCCGCAATCCGTGGATCTTAAGCTCCAAAATCTGTCACTCTACCACTGCACTAAACCACAAAGGACAATAGGATGTACTCAAACAATAATACTTGGATCATCATCAGTAATGGTTTGCCATTACTTGCCATTTCCTTAATCTTTCATTGTAGCATGTCAAATTTGCAGATGCACCATGGCTAATAAATTACATTACAAAGTACATTAAAAATTATAACTTTGGGAAAATACTGTTTATTATTATTTCTGCTTATTGTTGCACTTGGACATCCATAGTCCTTGGAAATCTCTAAAAAAAATTTTTAACACATTGGCTGCAACCATGGAATAATTCTGTCAGCATTTTCTTTTGGAATTTCTTTTTCAGTTATCTTTACAAAACCTGACTTGATTTTTTTGGCTTAGATTCAACATATGTTTTTAGGATCAGTAATTTGGCCCATTTATTCTACTCCAGGGCCATCTATTGCAAGCTTGTGAAATAAGTCGACTTTATAATGTAAAAAAGTTAAGATGATTGCTTGATGTGTGTGTAAGGTTATTAGTTTCAAAAATCTATTGATGAAGGAAATTAGACAGAGACTGGTCCGGTGAGGCAAATGATGCTACTGTATAGTTTCTATTGATTATTCAAATTTACAAAAGATAATTTTGCAGTAGAATGAAAGTAGGTGTTATCTCAATGATCATTTAAATATTAATCTTCAAAGTTATTACTAGCAGATAAATATAGATAGTGGTAATGTAAAGTAATAATAAAACTATCTGGTTATCATGAAAATAAATATGTATATGCAGAAATTAAAAGAAAGCGAATATTTTAGAAATTTTTTGTTTGATTCAGTGAATTTTTCAGACTTTTTAACCTATAGTAAAAAGATATGCATTATTTATTTACTTATAAATAAGTAGATAAATAATTTTTTTTTATTTATTAATAAATAAATATGACTTGGGGGGACGGACTAAAATTATTATTAGTGGGTATTGAAGAATCCAAATAATTTCTGTAATTAGAAATTATTGTTGTTTTTTCACTTTTGTGTAAATTGTATGATCTTGTTAGAGTTTTTACAAACTTTCTCGTAATACTTAAATCATACTTTTTAAATTTTACTAAGATTTTAAGGTTTTCAAAATTAGTGGAACATCCAGTAATCTTTAAAAAAATGAGAAGTAAAGATGTGGTCAGCTGTTGAAGTTAATTCATTGATGTATCTATTTGATTGGTCTGTGCTGTGCATGTTTAAAAGAATAGCAGATTCGATTCTAGAGTTATGTCCTTAGATCACAACTCAATGCTGTCACTTCCAGTGCCAAAACTTTATGTGGATTTTTTTCGAATCCCCAAGCAACAAATCTTTCAATTATTATTGATGTTTGGCCTCTGAAGCAGATAAAAACAGAATCTTGTACAACTTTACATGTTCGACTAGTATCGGGTCTTTAGACTTTAAGGAAAAAATCTCCAATTTTATTTTTCTGTGGAAATTATTTGTGTTAATGTAAAAATGACATATGTCAAATTTGTTGGTGATCTCTTTAATCCTTAATAGAATTATTCTATCACAATTATTATTTCTAATAATTCTTCAGTTGTAATTATTTATAAACGGAATATCTTCAACCATAATCTTTTCTCTTTCAAGATGATTGTGCTCAGAGAAATGTGTGGCTTATGTTAAAATATTTTTTGCCACAGAAAATATATGAGCAGATTGATATTGAGAATGAAAGTATGTAGCACACATATACTCATGAATCTATGCATACAAAAAAATAATTGGTGAGTCATTTTTACAAATAGTACCATATTTAATTTGAATTCTTCTTTAGAAATGTGGTATTAGTTTTATTAAATAATTTGCTTCCTCTATTTAAAAAAAAAATAAAATGTTAACTTGTTCCTTTTGCTATCATTATTGTTTAAGTTTTTTATATCTACAGGAAATGAAAGGTTTCAGTTGTAATAATAATGTCTTGGGGTAGGTAATACTTATAATGTGTATATTATCGTGATGGACTTAATTCAAATGTTAGTGAAGATTTGTGATAGCAATCTGTGTGATGAATTTATGGAATTTTATATTGAACTATTTGAGAAGGAAATTATTCACTTGTGTGATTGTGATGATATAGAAATATATATTTATGAACTTGTGTGTGTGTGCTTAATTTTAAAATTAAGTGAGTTATTAAATAGATGTATAGATAATTATAGAAATTTAGTAAAAAATTATATATATGTTGGTAGTTGCTAGTACATCTTCCACAGAGGAATTGGACGCCAATTCAGCTGAACAAGCTCAAATCAAACTTAAAATCAAAAGCCGGCTTAAAAATTTCTTTCTCCGGAGGCCTACAGAAGAAAGTCTACGTGCCAAAGGGATTCTGAAAGGTTAGTTTATGTCATTTTTTGTTGTTGCTGCTGCTTTCTTCATTTATTTAGTCTTAAGATTGAAGTTATAAAAATCTTTACTGAACCAGGAAGAGGAAATATCCAGAAATAAATTCAGAGAAAAAGTCATTTGATTATTAATTTGTTACAATATTAGTACCAGAAATACTATTTTGATTATTATATATTTATTTTAGGAAACCTGTCAAATTCGTTTAAAATAACCATGTGAAAATGAAATATAAAATTATTACTTACTACACTGCATAAATATATACTTTTAAAATTGAAACAATTGTATAATTGGTATATTTTATTTTTTTACTTTCTTTCTCACACACATATATATGTAGCACTTGTTTATTATTAATGATTTACTGCAGCATGAAGATTTCCAAGTTTAATCCAGTTTCTATAATTAAATACCTCTCTTTTCCACATAATGTCAATTTTCATATTTTATCCATCCATCTATCACATGGTTTTTTTCTAGGTCTTTTACAATGTATTGGGTCTACTTTATGACTTTAACTGTCCATTTATTATTATGTTTTCTAATAATACGCCATGCCTAGCTTCATTTCAGTGCTTAATACAATGTTAATATATATATAGTGAGAGAGATTAGCATCATTTTCAATATTATAGATGCAAATGAGATTCTTTCAGAGTTGATAACTGTATTTTTGTTCTATAGATTATCTTCTTCCCATCTCCAGCAAACTTTCTCATTTTATCCATCCATCTGACGTGTCATCTCTATCAGGTTGATAAAAACTTTTGGCATCATGTTTAGGTCCCATTCCTTGTCATCTCTTCTAACAGCATGCCCAATCTTGCTCTGTTTCATCATTTTAATTCTTTAAGTGCTGTCAGTAAAGCTTTTATTTATTCTTTTATCTCTGAATTTCACTTTCAGTCCTTACTTATTAATTTTAATAAATATCTCTCCATGATCTTCAGTCTTTGCATTGGTCATGTTTGAGGTGTCCAAATCTTAAATAATTCTTATAATAGAACATATTTATTAAAAAAAAATATTTTTTTTAGATGTAGTCATATTCATTTAGTTTCACATTCTGTAGTTATATTATTGATCCCCTAGTATTTTCTTGAAGTTTGTATGCATTATTTGTGTAAACATTACCTGCAAAATTTGGATGATTTAAGTAAATTCCACTTGGTTTTACTTTATTTATTTTCCATTTTGATTAACTTTCTATTAGACTATTGTAATAAGCCTTGCAGAGTTAGAATCATTATGTAGTCTAGCGATCACTGTTGCATTTTGATTAAAACCTTTTTATAATTTGACAATATTCTACAATGTGGCAGGATAGTCCAAAGCTTAAAGAGTTGCAGAAATGCTTACAGAATTGAGTGTTTATTTCATAATATACAAATTTATTACAAAATAGCAAGATTATTTTTTTTTTTTACCTTCGTGTAACTTTGTTTAATGAATAAAATTACTCATGAATTTAAATAATAGGAATTTAAATAATGCTTATATAGACTATCCTGTGTGGTCTAGCACAACGATAAAATGATAATTACAAAGCAAAGGCCACTCTTGGTCAAAGTTCAGTCCGTTTCTTGTTTCTAGAATCACGTGATCTTCCAAGCAAACCATAATTCTAATTATTTATTTAAAAAAGGATATAGAGATTGTAGTTAGGATAAAGCGTAGAAAAGTTGTTCTATCAAGCTAAAGTTGATTCTTGGGACTATCCATCAATATTCTTCAATCTTTTCAATTCCTTACAGTATAGTGAAGCTTTAATGTTTAATCTTTGGTTTTTTTTTTTTATCGTTTACTTAACCAAAATATATCAATATCTACCTTGAAATTTTGGCTTCTAGTGATCATTGTGATATTATTTTTTTGATAATTAATTCACCAGTTGTTATTCTCCAGAACCAAATTTCAAAGTGTCAAAGAGATTTATGTTGCATTAAATTAAGAAAGAAAAATATGATACTCAAATAAGAGAAGAGCCAGTTATCACAGATGTCAGTGGAAAAAATTAAGAAGCAGAAAATTGGGTTGGATAGGAGATAATAATAAATAGTCAATTGAAGTTCTAAACTGGATTCTCTGAGATTTTTCAAGAATAAATGGTAAATGATTGATGGATGCCATTTAAAAAAAAGGTGCTTAAGATACTACGAAGAAGAAAGGCTATGAATTGAAAGTATTGGAATAACTGGGAAGGCCTTAATTTAGCAGCTGTTGAAAATGGTAATAAAAGAAAGGAAATCATATGGTTAATTGCCCGAGAGATTGAGCATTTAATAGTTTCATTTACTTAGTGTAAATGTTGGTCATCATCAACCATTATCAATCCACTGCAGGATGAAGATCTCTCCATGTTCAATCCATCTTCTCCAATCTTTAGCTTTTCTTCTCCACATCACCCCTCCACACTTTCTTATTTCATTGAAATATAAATATGTTTTGAATGCTTATGATTTTGGAAGTTACAGTTAAAAATTATTTTGTTAAAGTTACTGACTATGCTTAAGTATATAGTGTGTTCTGATGATAAATTGACTGGTGACTAGTTTTCTTTCCAAGTTGCCTGTAGTGCTATATTGAATCAATGCCTCTGTTTATGTAATGACATAATTTAGTTATTCTCAATGTGATATGTGGTGTTGTATTTCGTAGTTTAACCCATGATGGAGCAATGCGCTAACAAATCTTGTTTTAAATTGGGGAAAACTATCATAGAAACATGTGAAATCGCTCAAACTGTATATGACAATGACGCTATGAGTCACAAGAATATTTTCAAACGTTTTGCAAGCTTTTGTGATAACCGGGCAAGCATTGAAAGTGATATGCGAAGCCACAAAATATTTTATTCCATTTCATGTTGTCACTCATGATCCAGACATGCTAGCACTTTAACATTTTTGTGATAAATACTTGAATTGGCAGTACGCAACACATGCACGATTCAGAAATGGCATTTCAGATATCTTGGCAAGAGAGAATCCGTCGTCTCTTCATTGGGATCTGTTGTGTTTTCTATTTGTCCGCTATGTATTTTGAACCCAATCAAATAGTTGATCTTTTTTTACAATCATAGCATATCTTTCTTCAGAACTTTTGCTTTCACAAGTATGTTGCAATCATACTGGATTATAGCTGTGTGACTTTCATGTCAATGGAATTATACACTGAATAAGAAAGATTCTGGTCCATTTCAGAATGCACAGTGGAGAACTAGATCAGATCAGCATCTTTTTTAATATATTTAAGTACATATAATACTTATAAGTCAAAATAGTTTCCCATCATAAAAACATAACTAATCACTGCTTATGCATGAAAGCATTTGAATAATCATAAGTAGAATAAATGTTAACGATATTTTCAGCATTTAATACAATTAACTTAAAAAATTTTAATGTATGATAACAAACTTTAAATTGAACATACCTCAATGTATATGTAAACAAAGGAAGAAAATCAAACTATGAATTAAAAGCACTCTAAATGTTGAACAAAGATTCAAGAATAAAATGAATCCAATAAAAAAGTTTTGTATGAAATTAATATGCTATTAATTTTTTCTCTTCGAATATATGAAAACATAAATATTTTAAAATACAATAATCATTTTATTAAAAAAAAAAGAGAGAGAATTAACTTCCTAAATAAGTTAATAATTGCTAAATAAATCTCATTTCCTGTTAATATTTTACATTTTTAAAAAAAAGATCTAAATTTAAATAAATAAAAATCTAAATTAATTAAACGTAGCAAAGTAACATCATCATATTAAAATTTTAAGTTTGGAAAATAGTTTCAATTAAATCATCTAGTTTCATATAACCTATTAACAGTCTGGGTATAATTTATTACAGCTATTAAAATAATTATGTAATCTAATTTCAAATATTGTCTATCTCATCGCTATGTCACTTTAAGAATTAAGTGAACAAAGAAATAATTAAAGTAGTAACTTGTTGTGGATGATTTGTGATACCCAAAAATTGTTAAGGGCTATTACTGTGTATTCCCGTTGAATTATAAGATTGCTCATAATAGGAATTCTTGCAGCATTTATGTAATATGTTTTAGGGGTGATTGCTAAATAAAGCTGGTTTCCATGAGAATGCTTCCAAAAAGAAATATTAAAAAAATACAGGTAGGCACTTCCAAAAACTTCTCTGCTAGATTTAAGTTAACTTGCTTGCCTATTTTGTTATAAAATTGCTTTTTTGTTATAGACTTGCTTCTATGTTACTTCTAATTTGCTTTTATATTCTAAAGATTGGAAGAACGTAGATAACATATGCACAAATTATCTTAACAACAGTATTTATAAATAATAAATTTATTTGAAGATTTAGACGTACCAGATAAATAAATTCATACAGAACAAATTTTAACGTTTTTCCGTGTTACTTCAACAAAGAAAAAGAAGAGGATCCATTAGTTTTTTTGGTCAGACATGAAGCTTCTGATTCTCATATTCAACCGTTTTGTCTATTAATCCTTTCTGAACATGAAAAAATTGTTTTATCAAAAAATGAAATTTATTCTAGAAATTTATTATATTTGTTTTCTATGCATGCAGTAATAGAATTGAAGGACTTAATAAAACCATAGTAGATCTAGTTTCAAGCCAATAAACATCACATGACTACCTCCTCTTATGCTTGTGTATAACTGTTATTAAAACAGGCAAAACTCACTATATATATATATTGCCACACACAGCAAGCTAGAGTAATCAATGGATGCCAGAAGGCTTGTGACTATATAAGCTAATGGGCTTGGATTGAAAACATTAAGGTGTTTTCAGTTTAAGACTTCATAGTTTTGTAGTTAAATGGAGATAAAAGGTGGTTACTGGAGTGCTCTCAGATCCAAGGGCTCCTCACTGACGAAGGCCACAAGCCAGAAACAGGTCTGGGTATATTGGATGAGTAGGCACTAGATGGGGATTTTATGCACAAGCCTTCTGGCATCCATTGATTACTCTAGCTTGCTGTGTGTGGCAATATATATAGTGAGTTTTGCCTGTTTTAGATCTAATTTCCTTTTGAAGTCTTTTTAAAAAATTTTTATTTATAATGTTTTGTAAATAGTTAACAATTTTGAAAAGGAAAAATCATATGCTAACTAAATAAGTAAATAAATTATTCTTATGGATTTTTTTTCTAAGTTAGTTGATTTACACATCTCTTGTATCTCTATTATATTGTGGATTTTTTAAGAATGCAAGTTTGTAATATGAAAATAATAAAACTCTTGCACTAAATAGGTATTTTAGGTAAAGTCTTAAAGAATATGTTAAAGAGAAAGGAGATATAAAATGGATTTAAAGAAACAAAACTATTACATGATAGATATTATCGTAAAAAAAATTTTTTTTTTTTTAACTTGCAAAGGTTTTTAACAGAACTGGCTTGAGCAATGCACTGAGAGAAATAAATAAAAACAGCTATGAAAAATTGGAAAGCTCTGACAAGGAAATTCAATCTTAAAAATGCCTTATTTAAACATCTTGGAAAATAATAAGATCAAAGGAAATCAAGGTTGGTGGCCGAGTGGTCAGCACAGCTGCCTTACAAGCAGTTGTCTTGGGTTCACTTCCCGGCCGATGCTTTGACACATGAAAAAAAGGAGCATGGAAGGATCAGTATAGCATTATGGAATGAGAATCAATAATCCAAAGTATATAGATGGCATAATAATCAATAAGGAAAATGGAAAAAAAACATGATCTGAGGATGAAAATATGACCAAAATTAAAATACTGCTTGGGAAATAAAAAATGAAGATAAATTTGAAACTGATGGAACTAAATTGATGAATGTTTTGTACATTTTGAAAATCAAATTCCTTGATCAATGTAGACTTCCAAAATGAAATAAAACTGTGAATAGACACAATAAGTAGTCTTGTTTTTAGAAAAAAATAAATGTATAGTATGCTTGCATATTTACTAATGTATGTGTATGTATGCAGTAGTTGCAAAGAAAAATCTTATCATTTGAAAAAAAACGTACAGCATAAAATTATTGAAGATTATCCCGATGCGAAACTTTAGAAATAAGAATTATATAAAATAGCATATTGGAAGAAATGTTATTAACGAAGATCATGATATGAATGCTGAAAGTTTTGCACCACACGTGTGGAATTTATAATATCTCAAAAATTAAATCGGTTATTGTTTAATATTACGCAATCCAAAGGGAAAAGACACCATAAAATATGGATGAATAATAGTAAGGAATTAGGAAGTTAATTTGTATTTACTTCAGCCTTTTTGCTAAGATAGATAAAATTGGAGAGAAGTGATGAAAGTATAAGCACTAAGGATTTGGCTTGCTTCTAGACTTTTTTCTTTAATTAAGAAAATCTTTTATTTTACAGAAATTAATATTTCAGGAAATTTAAAACATAAGTTCTGCTTTTTATTGAGTGTGAATGCTTGCCATGTATAGAGAAGAGCTTGTGTTTTTAGGAGTATGTATTATTTATCTGATATTATTAAAAAGAAAGATTCAAAAATACATATATACATGGTTTTGTATATAATATAGAAAATTATCGGCTTTTCATAAAAAATAACAGAAAACTTTCACTTGAAATCTAGATTATTTTGAAAGACATTTTGTAAATCTTTTGTATTGCACTTTTTTTTAACGACATTGCGAGAAATATAGCTGAAAGAATCGTGTAGCAAAAATTTTCTATAATTCATATAATCACAAATTCAGTTTTTGGAAGAAATGTAAAAATTAACAAAGTTGAAGACCAAAAGGGTTTGATCAATGATAGAATATAAAGAAAAGGATTGTTTGAAAGGTATACTGAAATTAACATACAAACAAATCTGTGAATTAGATTTAATGAAATGAGTAAAAATTTACGTTTGTGAATTTAAATATGTAACTTTGCAGTGATGCTAATTCATACATTGTTTCTTGTAATTATGCTTTGTAAAAAAAATTTTTGTTAATTATAAATAATTGTATAATTTTAACAGTAACACTGATAATACAAACCTACTCACAGAACAAATAAATTAAAAAACGCTCCTATGATATTTCATATATCAGATTCCCAAAGAATCATTTAAACACACTTTCAAATAATGTCCGCTTTCACTATATCAGGTTGGCATTAATACAAGAAAAGCGAGCATCATTTGCAAATGTGTTTAAATTATTGTTTTGAAATCTGTCTTGTAAATCATTGTACAATGTTTTCATATGTAATTGTTCTGGAAATACTTTATAATAATTTAAATGTGTTGGTTTTTTTTTAATTTTTAGAGGAGCCGGTATTTGGTTGCCATCTTCACCATTTATGTGAGAGAGATCATAGCACAATTCCAAAGTTCATTCAGCATTGTATTGCCGCCATTGAGGAGAAGGGTAACAAAACAAATAAAGTTTGCATTCAGAGTTTAAATAATAAAACAATTCTTGTAAATACTCTTTATTCTTTAAATTCAATTTTAAAGTATTTTATATTTTTAGCATAGAATTATTTTTTTTTTTTAAAAAAAAATCAGTTTAGCTTAAATTTTTCTACAGCTTTTGATTAAAAAATTAAAGTCAATTTTCAACTATTTTTTAATTTATTTTGTTACATATTTCCAGCTTATAAACAATTTGCATATGATTTTTTTCTCTTTTGCTCATAAATTTTTATATGTATATAGACATGCTTTCTGATGGCATTTACCGAGTTAGTGGAAATTTATCACAAGTCCAAAAGCTTCGGTATCAAGTCAACCAAGGTTAGTAATAAGTTTCCATTACACTTCTACATAATTTATTAACAAATATTTATTTTAATAATTGCTTGCTGATTTCTTTTTAGCATATTTTAATTAGAAACTAGCGACCTCTGACTTCTATTTCAAGAAGTTACAATGAATAAAATTACTGAGCACTAATCGGCTGTGCATCTATGCTGGCCATTAGCTAAATGTCCTATTTCTGATAGAGTCATCAGATTTCAATTTTTTTACTTATAGTCATTGATGTTATTTATTATATATTTTGTATCTTCTTGAATTGGAATTAAGATGTTGCTAGGTTTTAACTTAAATTTTGTTTTTTCTTATTTTTATATTTGTTTATTGGAATTTGGTAACTTGTTATTTTATTTAATATTTTTAAACATTATTTAAAATAAGTTACAAAGACATAATATCGTCTGAAAATTTATATTTTGGATGATGGATATGTAAAATGTTGACTTTTCATAAAGTATACATTTGATTAAATTTGGTGTAGCATTATTTAGACTGTCTTTATAGTCATATAATAAATGGGAAATGGCTAATGCTTTTCTTAAATTAGTCCTTTAAAAAAATGGAGATATTTGAGAACAGAATTCCAATTGAACTGTTCATAAGTCACATATGCTAATTAGAAATCTCCAAATTCTTTCTCTTTTTTTCCACTTCAATTCTTAATCTATGTTGCATTCTTATATTTTTAAAAAAAAAAAGATGGACATTTATGTTTAGAAAATGAGTTTATCAAGATAATCTTTATTGTGTTTTTTTACTTTGAATATTTTTAAGAAGGGGGATGGGGCATTCCAAAATATTTAATCTTACTTTTTTATATTTTGATTAAGTAAGAGAATTCATTTGGATCATCTTCCATTTAATGCTACATATTTAAAACACTTCTAATTGATTTGTACAAAATGATTTTCAAATTTCAAACAAAATTGAAATATGAGAAATAGACTGATAGGCATTTAACAAATCAGGGACTATTATAATTATTTGTAAAGTATGTAACCAGAATTTATTTATAGGATAAGAAAGTTATTTTACTTTTATCAATATTTTTATTTTTAATATTTTAGCATTTAAAAAGATTTAAAAGTTAAATACAAGAAATTGAAGTCAAATTTATCATCCATTTTGTATATTTTATTTTAAATTTAGGTAAATTATTCTACACGAATAAAGCGTGATAAACAGAGCAGCTAAAATTTAATAAACATTAATTATAAACAACAATTTGCCAAGCGCTTTCGGTACTGTATATCAGAATCATGGCGACATATTGGAACTGAATGGTTAATATTCCAGTGCATGCTCAGTGGAACACTAGTATTATGCTGATTAATAACGTTTTTAGACTTCGCAATAAACCAAGTCTCTTTTTCTTTTGCTTGGCAAATTGTTGTTTATAATTAATGTTTATTAAATTTTAGATGCTCTGTTTATCACGCTTTATTCGTGTAGAATAATTTCATTATCTGACAGAGTTTTTATATTATTTATTTATATTTAGGTGCAAGTACTAAAATTTTTCTTTCTCGTTTATGTATTATTCTATGTTTATGTATTGACTGTTCTATGTTATACTCAAGCTTGTTTTTGTACTTTTTTTAATCTTATTTGGAGTGATTTGCATGGATCTTTTTAATTCCAACTGTAACCATAATTGCCTGGTGAAATATGTCTAATTTGCATAAATGCAAATGGCATGTAAATTTAATTATGCTTCAATTAAATATATTTTTATCTCATGAAAAATATAAGCAGCTTATGTATAGTTTAAAAAAATTAAGGTACTTTTTTTTAGTATAGCAAATTTTTATCTATTTCTTGAATAAATGAGAGAATTTATGCTATAGCTGAAAACATTTGATGACTGATAGCTACACCCTGCATGGTTTAGTGCAGTGGTAGAATGTCAGACCCTGGAACTAAGGTCCTTGGATTGATTCCAGTTCTCGAACTTTTTACTAGCTCCTGAGCAATAACTCTGAACTAAGATCCTCAGATCAATTCCAGTTCTGGTATTTCCAGTGCGCGAACTTCTTACTAACTCCTGAGCATTGACTCTGGAACTAAGATCCTTGGATTGATTTTAATTCTGATATTTCTGGCACTCGAACTTCTTACTAACTTCTTCTGAGCAATAACTCTGGAACTAAGATTCTTATATCGATTCCAGTTCTGGTATTTCCAGCAATCAAACTTCTTACTAATTCCTGAGCGATGATTCTGGAACTAAGATTCTTGGATGATTCGAGTTGTAGTAGTTCTGGCAATCGAACTTCTTACTAACCCCTAAGCGATGAAGTCATTCAGTTATTTTTCATTATTATACTGATAGCTGCAACTTGTTGTATCTGCTGATTTTTATTACATTTTAATCTTATTTTAAGCTACCTCGTAAACTTTGATGAGAGATTTGAAATGATATATATATATCTTTAATATAGCTCTGCAAAAGAGGGGGTGATGGAAACTATTAATTCTCATAGAAATATGGCATTTCTCTAATCAATGATGAATCTTGCTTTATATATTATAGTTATTATTTTTTTTATAATCAGCACCTTAACACTCACCAGTCTAATTCAGATTAAAATAATCCAATAGTTAACAGTACAGAGGATCATATAACCTTCGGGCATTGGTAATGATAGATTTTATTATACAACACTTTTCGAAGTATAGTTCAGCATTTTCTTTCCATATTCAAATATATGACAGTGAGGACTAAAATATTTAATCAATTGATCAATCATAGCTCATAACCATTTTCACATAATTTAATTAGTATATAATTGTTTCATAAAGGTATTTTCTACATACTATTCTAATTTTAGACACTTTATCCCCCGCCCCTTCCCCTTGGTTTAATCTTCATATCTTATTTTGATGCAATAATCTTTTATGAATGACTTTATTTTTTTCTTTTGAAAACATTAGTTTTGTTGTTTTTTTTTCCATGTGTCATAGCATCAGGCGGGAAGCGAACCCGCTAACCCAGGACAACTACTTGTAAAGTAGCTGTTGCTGACCTCTTGACTTACAAATGCATTGCATTTATTATTTTCTCTAGAATTTTAAATTTATTTATTTTTTTCCATTTATACAAAATTGTACAAATTGCATATACATCAGTGATACAATTTTGTTCATATTTTATAAGTTTGCAAATGATGGTATTTAAAATAAATAAATCAAAAGAAATTTTATATACATATTTTTGATTAAATATAATCTAGCTTGCTGTTAAACAAAAGCGCAATAAAAAAAAAAAGGTATAGTTACAATTATTAATTAACAGTAATTTCCAAATAATAACACCATTTTATAAATTTTGTAAGAGCCGAAACTCCAATGGATTTTCCGTAAGTACTATTATTCAAAAGTCGAAATAATTGCAATTTTATTGTTGTTGAAATTAAATTTGGTCAATGTTTAAGTAGTGTTCGGTAATTATTAGAGATTAACCAGATTAAAGGAGCACCATTGTGTAATTGAGAATTTGGTAAAGCTTCCAACCATAAGGTTTTTCTTTCTGTCTTTGGTATTCAGTTTTATATCTAAGTGTAGGACTTCTTGTTTTCCAATTTCCAAATAGACAAATATTTATGAGTTAGTGCATATTTATGGTGTTATACTGTCTGGTATCTATTGATTACTTAAATTTACAGTACATGGCTCTAGGATAGAATGGATATAACTGCTCTTAGAATAAAATTCATTGCAAAAAAAAAAAGAGGTATGAAGAGAGAATTTTTAGAGTTTTGAATGGTAAAATAAAAATCATAGCCTTCATTTTTAGGAACACTGTTTTTTTCCTGAAAAGTTAGCAATTATTTCTGTGTTCCATCTGTCTTTCTATCTTACAAGAAAATAATATTTCATATGAAATTATGGGTTCATCTTGAAATCATCAGCAGTCCAGTCATGCAGGTTAAGAAGAATTTACCAGTACGAATAAAAATCATGTTGATCATTGGATTTATGCTACCACATGATTACTATCTTCATTGTAATTGCAATACCAACATCTTTTTTATGTATCTAACACAATGGAAATATATTTTATTATACCAAAATTCCAAAAACAGCTGACAGTTTTGACTAATCCATAATCTTCTCAAGATACTTTTTGCCAATAATTATCTGACTGCTTATTGTCATTTATTTATAAGTGATAATATGTCATGTCATACCCTGTTGCATAATATGGTTCATTAATGCAGTTATCAGCAAAAATCTTATTGGTCAGAAAATGATTATCTAAATGTAGTCTGTTGGATAATCAGTTCTTACTTCGAAGATGTGGATATTCCTCTTTTTTTGACTGGAACTAGTTAGTGATGTCAAGAGAGAGACAGGCAATGTGGTCAAGCTTAGTTTCCATACTCGGTAGTATTCAGAGGCCATATTTGTTTCCCATGATGATAATATGAGATGTCAGAGAAAGCTTTCTAACATTAATTTGGTAGACTAAAATTTATTCTCTGTTTTATTTTTTTGCTTCTTCATTTTAATTAAAAAAAGACCTCATGACCTAGTGATTAGCACATTCTTTTGCTATGTTCAAAAATCTGGGGTTTGAATCCAGGTGAAATTTGGAAATTTTTTTGAGCTAGCTGGGATTTCAAAACAACTCTAGAATCTTTTGCTGTTGTTTTTTTTTTTTTCCATATGTCATAGCATCGGCCGGGATGCGAACCCACAACCGTCTGCAACCAACTACCTGCTTGCATGGCGGCTGCGATACCTCTCGGCCAACAATGCAAGCCCCTCTCTTTTGCTGTTGTTGTTAGGTATATTGTAACAATTTGAAATAGTCACTCAGACACAGTTTATCTAGCTTTTTTTAGTAGGAGAGTAAAGTTTAGGGTTACTCTGTGTTGTTAGAGGAGTGCTGTTTGCTAATTAAATAATAAATATGCATGTGATATAATGTAGCCTTTATAGTTGTTGAGGAAAGTCAGCTGCAATTTTAAATAAGCTGATAAGTAATTATTCATCAAGTAATGCTTTTTTATTGGCTATAGCAAAAGTATTTGGTCATAACATGTACACTAATACATTAATCATAATCGATTTAAAGCATACATTGAACTATCTTACTATAAATTTTGGCATATCAGATTTCTTTGCTAAGAGACGTTAAATTGAAAGAATATATATTAGTTTTCAGACAAATGCTTTTCTTAATGTGTTTTATTTAACATCAAACATTTAATAAATTGTAAGTATATCTTCACCATTTTTTATCAGCAGTACCTATATTAAAAAATATTGATTACAATGCCATTAGGTAAGAGAATCAACTCACGGGCATGACTGATTTGTTCCAAGAACTAATTAGTCTCGTAAGATTCCTTATAAAAATTTAATGAAATTGAACGATCTTTTTCATATATAGAATGGAATAGTCCTCTGATGCTGTAATATGCCCCTACCATGCTTGTCACCTGAGTTTGAATTGTGGCCAAACAAACTTGAAAATTTTTCAGTAGATTTGGGATTTTTTTTTAATTAGGTAGCTATCCCACAATCAGCCACGTAATACTGGTCAGCATGTTAATATCTAGTTACTCTTAGAAAGTAAAACAAGAAATAGAAATTGCTCAAAACCCTTCACCCCACACTATTCTTCTATGAGAGTCTGTTGAAGAGATCTTTGACTTAAAATAGATTGTTTAGTCATTGCTTTACACATTTTACAAAAGATTCCTAATCTGGTCATCGACTGAAAGTCATTTGAGTTAACTACAAATTGTACGTCTGATGACTTATGTTTTTAATCTCATAGCTGATTATGTAAAGATTGATTTATATCGTACTCGCTAATAGCTGATATCATCAGATTCTGTCGTTGTTATTTATTCAAGTGAAGGTTATATTATTATAATGTTTAATAGTTATTTTACTTATATTATTCACCCAACGTAAGATCTTAAGAGTTTAAATCCATACCACTTTGCTTATTCATTTATGGCTCTTTCAAACAAAAGTATTTTACAAAATAAAAACAATGTTCATAGATTTTTTTTTCCATTAACTTTTACACTACTGATATCTCCAAATTTTAAAAACGGCAAGATATATTAGTGGACACTTAAACATTGAAGGCTGTTTTTGGCCAATTGGATTTCTGATATACCATTAATTATTCATTGCCTTTATTCAGCAGCTACCTTATATTCTGTTCTACAGTGTTGGGAAATTCTCCATTGAAAGGAGTTAAGTACATATTATCAGAAAAAAATCCCATTGTCTAGAATTCTGGGTAATAACAGTCTGGATACATAGATTCTGCTGATTGGTTACGTTATGGCTTGTAGAATTGGAAGAGAGATGATGAGTGCAATGCTAAAAAGTTAGAAAAATATAAATAGTTTTTACTATTCTTTTACAAAAATGCCTGAAGTTTTGTTTGTAACTGAAGTTTCTAAAATATATACAATTACAGGTATAATTTAATTGTTTTAGATTCAAAACTTTAGTGAACCATTAAAATAAAAGATAATCATTTAATGGAGACAGTTGAATCAGTGTCTTTTAGTAGACAAACGCTGATCATCCAGAAACTGGTCCCACTCTTGTTTGACTCCTATTAACTGTCGATTGGTTTTATTCATTACTTATATTTTGCTTTTTGAATTGATAGCTGCATTACTATTATAAGATAATTTAAAAGCGCAGGAGTACAGTGATAAACTCGGAAGCGAAAAATTCCTGGATTGAAGCTCAGTCTCTTGCTTCCAATGCTCCCATATCTCATAACCTCATGACCAACTAATCAATCATTATTCTTAACACTTTGTTTGAAGATTGTTTTATTTTCTGAATTGTATAAGAAAAAATTTCCAAGTTATTAACTAGGAGATTAAAGTCATCATCAAATGAACGCATTCAATACTCTTCTGGCCAATTAGTAATACTGATTTCAAGTCTGTTGATTTCCAGTAGCCAATCAGTTGACCATGAGTAGAGATATATGCAATTATGAAGTAATTTACAAAAATAATTTGCCGTTTCTGGAATACTCACTCATTTTATAATTAATTCTTCTTCTTGTGGAAATTTCTTTGATTGAAGACAATTCCACTTTTCATGAAAGAATAATTAATCTTAAAATATCTTTGCTTTTGAATAATTTGTCTTGACTATGGGTTGTCGCAAGATGGAATTATTTATATAATAAGTATTATGTAGTGTTTTTATATAATACAATATATATAAAGTAAGGCATGTAGCATTCAGTTTAGCATATCGATGAAATAGCAAAGTAAGGAGTTAAAGATTCCTGGATCAATTTTAAGCTGAATAATATTTTTAAAAAATCAGTCTGGGCAATCTAATGAAATAGTTTTGTTAAACTTGTCATCAAATGTTAATGTTTTTTAAACAACTACTCATATAATTATATTATAAGGGTCAATATTTCAATTATTCAACAATCTTTTTCAAAGACTTCCATTTCCTTATTATATAACAAAAGAGTTAGTTAATGGGGGAAAGTTATGCAAAAGAAAAAAGGAAGTCTTTGAAGATGTTTGTTGAACAATCAAAAACATGAGCATAATCAAATTTTATTAATATTTACATATATAGAATCTTTGTTTTTATGTTTGGTTATCTAAATTTAAAATTCCAACTTGATATTATCTGCCATTAATATTAACTTCTGTCTTTTCTTTTTCCACATAGGCTGTTTATATCATATAATTTTGATTTAAATGCTAATTCGATTATGTTTATAATGATAGTTTTTATCAGGCAATTGTGGTTCCTTTTTTTAATGAAATCCTGACTCCATGGACATTGTGCTCTCTTATCTTTACTCCAATAATGCTAGTACTTTCACGTTTTCTTTCTGCAGACAGTACACGTCAACACCCACCATGCTTATCGTGTACAAACATCATATTAACGGGTAAGCGACAACATTACAAATTTCGCATACTGCTCAGAGAACAATGCAGGCATAATGGCTGCAATGACACTACCCTAACTGCCTGTTTATTTTTTGGCTGATGATGTAGATTGTGCCTCTGTTTGCATTTTCTTGAGCTTTTTTCTGAAAGCAATACTTTACTATTTTGCATGTTAATATAGCTTTTCTTTGCACGTGTTTTTATCCAAGTATGTTGTAATTACTATTAATATGCACATTTATGCATTTTTGTATTTTATTCTTATTATATTTACTCTTTTTTTTTTTTGTTTGTTTGTTTGATTTTCTCGTTCTCTCACATCCCTTCCTTTCTGTTTTTGTGAACAAATAAAGTTTTAGCAAAAAGATAAAAGTGTGTCATAACTGTAATACAGTATTGATATATTTTCAAATTATGTCAGTAGAATATTATATCATCAGTATATAATTTTTCCATTTCAAAATTGACATATAGCAATCATAGAATAATTTATGAAATATCTTTTTCCATATTTTTTAATTATGAAAAATTAAGAATTTTAATATTTTTTTCCAGAAACTTCCGCTCGTCATGACAGCGTCCAAACGTACATTAATTGTTTTATTATAGGTACATATTTTCTGATGCTAGGATAAATTATTCACATTATTGATGTATTTTCCCAAGAGTTTTTTTTTTTAAATATATGTGTACATATATTCAAGTACATACACACACATTGTCTTTTCGTAATAATTATTTTATTCCCTGATTCATTATTTATTTTGTCTGTATACATTTTCTCCATTTTTTTTTTAATGTGGTTATTGCTTGCTCCCTTTGAATGGTAATAGATTTATTTATTTATATAATTTATTATAATTATGCATTTCTTTGGTCAATTTTTTTAAAACGGACATGATATTTATATACTAAAATAACAAATCACATCTTCGCATTTGATGAAGTGTCTAAATAATTAAATTTCTCACTAAATTGAAATTGCATCTGCATTTGATATTTAAATATTGTCTTTTAATGATTCCATGGGCAATTTAATGTCATAAACTTATTCAAATCATGTAATGAATTAGCGGGAGTTTTTTTTTTTGAGACCAATACAATGCTAATCTCTTGTGTCTTTTACATTTATTCAAATGTTTAAAAAGTTTATTGGTGTTGGGCATTATATAAAAATAACTCACTCTCCTGTTTGATTCAAGATCTCAAAGTTAGTTTTATATATTTATTTTATCCAGATTGTAAACAAGAGACATTTCATTCATGAAGTTGCGAAATTAGATTATTTTAAATCACGATCTTTCTGCTTACTCGGATATTTTTAATCAGTTAATCTCAGCACTAACCCAATATATCACAAACATCGTGAGATTCTGAGCAAAGCAATAAGATAAAAACTTGAAATAAAAGGGAAGAGTTCACTCTCTTTTTTTTATAAATTGTGTTCATAATTATTACTCACATAATTAAATGTTTATGTATTATTTCACCGAATGATAGTCATAATAACTACTTCATTGTTTAATACACTATAGAAGTTATGAAAAGTGAATATACATCTAGGTTTACATATGTGGTAATGCTAACATTTGTCTGGTGTTAATATTTATAAGTTTATATTCATTAGTAGTCACTTATGAACAAGTATGGGTATTTTAATTTTAGAAAGCAAGAAAAAAAAGAGACGGAAAAAGATATAAAACAACAAAAAAAGTTAAAGTTTTGCAATGATTATGTAAACCAATTTGGAAATGATAATTATGTCCATTAGTCTATTTATTTCAATGCTACCCTTTAAATTCTTCAGAAAATCTTTTTAAAAGACTTCCATATCTAGCCTAATTGTAGCCTTTCTTTGTATTATGTCCCCAGCTATAGTCCTCCAATGTAAATGATTATTGCACCGTTTTAGAAGCTTTTAAGATAATCTTTCTAACAAAAATGAGATCTTCTTCCTTGAAAACTTGCTGAAACTACAATAAATTCTTTTTCAGGAAGTTTGTGTTCTTTATTTGTTTCACATGTCCAATTCGATAAAAATGAGTAACGTAAAGTAAAAAAATTAATATCATCACATCCACTAAGCCAAAATTTGTTGTGATTGATCTTATGATATTGCTGTTTTATTTTCAGAACATCCTTAAATAAAATTAAAAGCATGTGAAGTGCTTGAAAGAGAAGCTATAAAGAGTGCAAAAATATTAAACACTTAGCGCTTTCGAGGCGGGTTGCCTCATATTCATAGGAGTACATCCTTAATCAGAACGTCCTTAAATAAAACTTTTCCGTTTGAATAAATTTGGCAGAAACAAGCGTTATATGCAATTAACTTGATTTAAACAGTAACGAAATGCTCTATGTTTTAGTTTATGTTAAGTGCAGCATTGCATTGGAATCTACTGTGTCGTAGTATCCAAGTCTGATCTTTCCATCAACGGTCAATTACGAGATTTAAAAATTGATCCACATTCTCAAGCCAATAATCAGCCAAACTAAATGTTGCTGAAGATTTTCCTTCCAACTTTGGCTGATAAAACAAGCTAATTTTTTTGAATATTAATTGTTAAACCAAAATTAGATTGCAGTGTGTGTGTATACATGCATATATTCAGTTTACATATATACATTCAATATGTGTGCTCTTAGTTAGCATATTTATCTTTTAACAGTATCTTCTGTATAACGGCCAATTCAGTGTGTTTCTTTAGCCATTATTAATATAATATTTTTCTTATATTATTTTTTTAATGGTATAATTATTTTCTTTTTTATCATCAACTTCCTCCATACCATTGGTTTTTCTCCTGATCTTTTCAAAACAATATTTATTATTTTTTATTCCGGGTGTAAGCTTTCTGTAATACATCTTCTCTCTGTGACATTTATATGGTATTATTGAATTTAAATATCTTTTCCCATCCATCCTTTCTAACGCTACTGTATTTCTAATTTTATACTTACAAAATATTTTTCCTGTTTTTTCTCTGAATTCACATTTTAAATGTTTCTCTACAATCTTTTTCTTTTTTATTTATATTTCAATTTCAGTATTTGATTAAATAAGCGTATAACGATATGGCATCTTTGTGAACTATATTGTTTATATATTTTGACTGTCTAACAATTATAATTAGTCTTGGAAATAATTTTAATGACTTCTGCAATTCAAAACTACCTTCTCATTGGAAAAATATCTTTTCTGATGATGATGATTATATTGTTCTAATTGAAATATCTCAAGTATGTAACAAAGCATATCAGTGTGGATATAGTTGAATGATTATATACAGATTAAATGCTATGCATTTGAAAATCGCTGACCAATTAGCATATAATAGTATAGAATTTGTTACTTTCTCGAAGCTAATCTTGATAAGCCATAAAAATTACCCCCCTCCCCCGAGAAAAACTATTCTCTTAATTTCATTTCCATTTTCTCCAATCTTTTGACTAATTTTGATTTATTTTTTTCGAATTTTGTCTTTATCCCACGTATAACAATCCCTATTTTTATAATCTTCATTGTCTCTTCTCATGTATTTTCTTTTCACTAAACTGTATTATTTATGTGTGTGCACGCATGTAAAAAAATGGAGGCAATTATAAATCAAAATAATTTCCCCTTTGTACTTTGTTGTTTGGGGCATTGGAGTACATCTTGCAAGAAAGAAATGGTAAATGCTATTTTTACAGGTGAATAGATTATTAAAACATTTCAGTATGTCCGATGCTTATTGATTTTCAAAAATTTTGTTATCTAAATTAAACTCTTGTTTGTGGTTTTTTTAAAGGATATTTAATCTTACCATAATATATTTAAGTAATGATGTTTTTCAGAATTTTGTAAAATCGGACATTCCGATTTGAGAAATTTTACTTTAAAGTATAAATTTGTATTGGTAAGAACTTCTCTGTGACTTAATGAAGATTGGAATTGCGAAACAAAAACTCAAACGTAACATTATGTCACATGACAATAAATCATTAAAGTCCTTGAAATTTTCAAACCATTGACTTGGGAACAATAGGATAAAACATATTTACTAAATATTTCAAAAGATATTTATCCTGAAAATGGTCATAAAGGTGTGGCTGTACTATCATCTAAGATCTATCAGTTTAATCAACACTTGTGTAGCTTGGTTTTAAATTGGAAAAAGTACAATTATTGTCAAGAACTGATGTCTTTGAGGCCATTGTAAGCATCTATGAAAAAGTTGACTATGTTCAAAAGAAATGGAAGACATTTTAAGATAATTGAGATGGTGTGAAAATAAGCCTCGTAAAATTAAATTTATGAATGAAAGCTAGAATGATTCAGAAAGCACTTGTCACTATGATTATTAATATTTGTTAATGAATCAGTGGAATTAATAGTTAAAATACTTGTTTGGTTGATTTTAAAAGTTAGACAGAAAGTATATTCAGCTATAAAGAAAAACACACATACACCCATCAATAGCTTTCTATTTAATTATATTTCCTGCAAAATTAAGCCTTTCATAATCTCTTATTGACCTATTTGCATTATAGAATTTTCTACATTTTTAATATATCTGTGTCTTACTTTACAACTAAAATCTTAACAATGGCAGATTATCCTAAAGCATATATAAAAATATCACTATCTGCATGAGTTCACAGTAATTGCATGGCTTTATTAAGCATGGTGTCACTCATGGAGTATGGATTGATGCACTTCTTTATCTTTGCTCATAACGTATGTTGCTTTTGTACTTCTGTATATATAAATGCTGTTTTTCTTCATGACAAATTACAGCCATACATATTGTGATTATTGCACTTAATAAGTAAATAATGATGTTTTAGTTGTTGTGATTGTGAAATTTCTATATTGGAGAAACTGGGAAGAAATTTGTATATTCAGGCTTTGCATAATTTTATTTTAAGATTTACTCTAGTCATAAACAGTCATGTTTTTTTTTTATTATTGTTGATAATGTTAATTTACCATCCCTTCCCCACTGCTAATTACAAAAAAAAAAAAAAGAAAAGATTTTCCCAAGTTAAATCATTCAGATTTTTGTCATTTTATTTTATAATTGAGAATAATTTTTTGGATATTTGCTAAATATTTTGTTTCCACTCCTAATTTATGGATTTTTTTTTTAACAATATAAAATAGTAGAAGAGAAAAAAAAGGTTTTTTTTTTAATGTAGGTATTTAAAAAATGTAGATGTTTTAACAAAATCATATATGTTTTTTTTAAATTATGGAATATTTCCATTATTCTTAGATTATCTTCATTTTGTAATAGGAAAGTAAAAATAGTTAAAATATGAATTATTTTAAATACTATACATCTTTGCATATGGGTTGCCAGTTTCCGGCTAAATTATATTTTAAAATCTCTTTGCTTTTATGTCTTATACAGCTTGAATGATCCTCATTTGTAAATGGCAGTTTATAATGTGATAATAAGGATTATGAAACAGAGTGAGATTAATCAAAGTAATAATTCATGTATTATTATATTTTTTTTTTAAAATTTATATGTTAAATAAAATTCATTTGATTATTATTCCATACTTGAATCAAAAAACAAGTAATATATATATGATTTTTTTTTCTCGTATCGACAAAGTGATTATGATTATCTAAGATATTGGCTCATAAATAACCCTTACAAAAACGAAGAAAGATATGAACAAACAAACTGTTATATTGCCTTCAGATAATGGACTAGTCCAGATTCTATCTTCTCTTAATCGGATTGAGCATTCATTACCACTGACTAATGTATATACGAATAGACAGCATATTTGTCTGAAGGTTTGTAATGATGGTGTATTAGATGTGATATGTTGGACTATTTCCATCATCTATGAGTTAATGCTGAATGTATAGAAAAATTTAAACTTTATTTAAACTTTCCAAATACAAACAACTTGTTAATAATACCACACAAATAGAAAACACAGGTTAGTAATTACATAATGTTTCGAGTAGTATTATTCTCCACTCTTCTTCAGATGTTGCTGGCCAATATGCACAATAACAATATTAGCTTAAAAGTTGAACTCACACCTTTAGATTCTTAAATATCGAATTTAAGGCAAATGCTGTACCAACTGAGCCTTTGACAGAATAGCTCAGTTGGTAGAGTGTTTGCTATAAATTCGATATTCAAGAATTTAAAGGTGCGAGTTCAACTTCTAAGCTAATATTGTCACTGTGCATATAGGTCAGCAACACCTGAAGAAGAGTGGAGAATAATACTACTCGCATGTAATTACCAACCTGTGTTGTCTATTTGGATGTTATTATTAACAAGTTGTTTGGATTTGGAAAATTTAAATAAAGTTTAAAATTTTCTATACATTCAACATTAATTCATAGATGATGGAAATAGTCCAACAGATCACAGATAGCATATGTCTAATAGCAAGAACGAGCCAATAGATGATGATACTTACTGATGAATCCATTTGTCCTCACCTTGGATGGGGATCTGGCCATAAATCCTTAATCTATTTGAAGGTAAGGAGAGTCAACTATCAAAGCTGAACAGCAGTATCCATGACCACTTTGTATAAGAAAATCTTATTTGAATTTGTCTTTTTACTTCCGCTTACAATGTGAATAATTTTACTTCTATGCGTATGTTTTTTCACCATAGGAATAATGTTTAATTTATTTATTTTTTAATATTATACATGCTCATTAACTATTGGAAATCAAATTTTATTTCAAAGCAACATCTAGTCTTAAGCTTTCGGGTAAAGTGAAAAAAGAGCTTTTAATCATCACCGTTAGGAATGTATTTATACTTTCTATACTTATTCTGATCAAAAAGTCATTATTAGATTTAAAATGTGTGTAAAAGCAAGAAAATCATTGTTTTCTTCCTTAGGCTACCCGATAGTGAGAAAATATCACCGAATACACATTTGGAAAATGTAGGGAATAATCTTATAAGTCGTAGTTCAAAAAGGAAGTATTGATTTAAATTTATTAATAATTTATAAAATTATAGAGTAGATTGATTTATTTATGCTAGACCCAAATAAATATTGAAATATTAAATTAATATTTATTTATTTTTTGTTGTTTCTTAACCTCTCTCAAAATTAATATGTCTAAAATAATATATGCAAAAGAGTTTTAAGCTAGACCTTTATAAAGCTAATATAGCATGATCTTGTGTTTATAATCATATGAATGATGAACTGATTTATGTGATGGAAAACGAAAGCAGAATTTATACTTTTTCATAATTCTGCTAAACAGTGTTCATATAGGTCTTTATATTCAATCATTATATACTTTCATGGTCTTATATTCAATATTTAAATTTATAATACTAAGCATCTATCTCTTGTTATTATTTTTTTTTTAAAAAAAAATATATCCGTAAATTGCATTAACTCATCAACCAATCATTAAGACGCTCTTTGTTAAGATGGACATTCGTAATATATGCAAATGTTATATTCTTCTTTTGAAGACTGATAGGATAACTAAATAAAGGAAAAAAAGTTGTAGGTAATACAAAACTTTATTATTGTGAGCCTGCGCCATTGATAATCTCTCTGCACTAACTATTACAACAAGATTATGTTTTTGAGTGTAATATTCTCATCCTTTAATTATATACATAGAAATTCTAACTCCACTATTTTCTCCTCTTTTTTTTTTTTTGTTTTTTAACTTCTTATTTTTCACCTTTCTCATTATTTTTTGTTTTGGAGAGGAGAGAAATTAAAATGGCTTTACTCATCTCTGAGTTGTTGCTAATAACTGTGATAATGTGATGCGAAAACTCATATAGCTAGAGTTTGTAATTTTGATGTTTTATAGGTAGATTTTTTAAAAAATATATATATAATAATGATATTTTATTCTATAATGTTTTTAATTGGCTAGATGATAAACAATTTTAAAAAAAAATTCCAGGTCATTAATTTCCTTATCTAATTAGAACCAAATGTGATTAGGATAACCAAATATTTGGTCTAATCATAATATACATGCGAATACTCAATTTATATAAAACAATGGTATGCAACTACTATATTTTAAAATACAAAGTACTGTATAACAAAAAATGTGCTTATATTTTTAAATAATGACCAAATGTTTTCCGGAAAAAAACAGTTTATACTTACGTCTCAGCACTTAGGATGCATTCCAGAGTGAACAAAAGGGTTCTACACAAAATTAATATAATGATGTATTAAAGTTGATGAAAATATATCAAAAAAAGTACTGTTGAAGTTTTAATGAACAGCTTGTAATATATTTATAAATATAAAAAATATATAACCTTTTAAAAATTCTGTACTATCTGTCATTTTATTTTATTATGAGAGACGTCTATTCTAATCCTTTTCCACTTTATAAAAACATTTCAGCTATTCTACAGTGTTTCAGTTGAAGATACACTTCATGCATAATGTTATGACTGAACTTTAAAAAAAATAAAGAAAGAAAACAGAAATTTTGCATTTTAAATTCATGCTTACTAATAATTCAGACGCAGTTGCACTAAATATTTCCGTAATGTAATAACAATCACTTTTCATGCTCATTTAATATATGCAATCTCTTATTATTTCCAAATCTAAGCGGACATTTTGATTGTTAGACAGTTTTTTTTCATAGCTTATATTATGCTTATCAAAAAAGATTAAACGTGAATTTAATCTATCATTTAATTTTTTTTTTTATATTATATGTGGCAGGAATATTATTTCAGCTTTATAACAGTTGCTCTGAATATAATTATTATAATTGAAGAGTGGGATGTGTTTGAGAAAAAATTGAAGTCCTTCCGTATTCATTCACTGTAGTTATCATTTATTTTTAAATATAGCTAAGAATTTTATGTAACTTACGAATTGTCTCCATGATCTTCATTTTATATTACAATTCTTTGTTATTATATATTAAATTATCAAATATGATTATCAGTATTAATATGTAATATGTATTTAGTACCTTATGATTTCTAAGTATATATCTTATTTAGTTATTATTTTTATCTTTTGTTTTCACATCGCCTAAAAGTAATTTCAAAATGCTATCTACAAATTAATTGCAAATGGTGACATGTTATTATGATACTTGTTTTACAATATTTTCTTTTTAACCAATAATCTAGTTGTTTGGGATTAGACCGAAACCTGTTCTAAAATTGTGATGTGATGTACTGTGCCTTCTCCTTTTTCGGAGTCAGGAAATTAATTTAACGGTGGTTATGATGACAAAGAATTAGGAATCATATATTATGAAATTTAAAAAGGATAAAAAATAAATTTATAATAATAGTGAGAGAAGATTGAGTTATAGAAAATTGTGGGTTAGGTAAGAAATTAACGTTGGGATGTTTAATAAATTTTTATAGAAAAATAGTAAAGCAATAATAAATATAAATTTACATCAATACTAGTTTATGACTTTTTATATGTTTCCAAGAAGAATTTCCTACTCTAGAGCATCTATGTAAGTTTAAGTAATCAGTAGACATCAGATGGTATAGCATGATAAAATTTCTTTGTCCAAACCAATTTATGACTGACTTTTACCCGAGTTTCAAAGTAGAATTAATTCATTTATAGATCTAGCAATCACCTTTTATTCTTTTATATTATTCAAGCTAATACTTGAAATATTACAAAACTTACCAAAAGATGGCTCTTAGATGCATAAATGCTTTAATTCCAGCTTTGAATCCTAATATTCAGTGAGGAAGACAACAGTCAGAAACAAGTCTGCCTAGAAATGGGAATTTTTATAGCACTATACCACTTGCTGTTCATTAATTCCTGAAGTCTTTTAGCAGGTGAGTCTAAAGAAGAGAGAAAGTAACTACTCTTGGAAATCTGAGATTTAAAAATTTATGATAGAATTTGTGATTGGAAAACGTCAGCATATTTTGGTTGGATTGTATTTTGAGTCAAAGTAAGTTCAGAAATAGTATTGAGGGTACATATTAAAAATAAATCCTAGATATGATATAGAATAAAATATCTTTATATAATAACAAAATAATATATGACAATGGCTGTAATATAATCATAACATATAAAAGCTCTTTTCGGCAATTTTTAAATTTTTGCCCTTTTCAATATGTCTTGGTTAACTACAAAAATAACCTATATTGCATACATAGTGACATCTACTGGCTCCATATAAAATTAACACAAGCCTAAAATTTATGCTTTAATATCTTTATATTAACACACATTATATAGCCCTCCATTCATTTTTCATTATCCAATTATTAGTTAAATTAATTGATGTTTTATGAATGTTCATACAATTATTTCTGTTATAATTAATGTAATTAGTTTCGTATATCTTCCTTCTATTAATTTCTTTAATATAATTTAATGGACTTATATTCTTAACACAATCTATTCTATGTCCATATTTTAAATAGTGAACATATAATGCAGATCTGTCATCTCTCCTATTAATAGCATTATTATGTTCTTCAGCCCTTTCTTCTAATTGTTTTGCCGTATGTCCATAATAAACCATACTGCTGACCCCACAAGTATTTGGACTATAATTAGATAACAATTGAAGATTAAATTTTAAAAAATTTATAATCGATCCCAATAATTAGGCAATTGATGAATTGGAGGTGATGTGTGGAAATTTTCAGATTAGTTGGATTAGAAAAATAATTATGGATAATAGAAGATTAACATGTAAAATATATTTGCAGGGCTCTGAAGTAGCAAAAGAAAATGCCTTGAGGTAGGAATGAATTAATTATTAAACTGATAAATCAGGAAAATGTAAAAAGATTGATGTGTTAAGCAGATAGATGTAGGTATAAAGATATATAATCTATCTAAATGTGCATACTATAATAATAATTATAAAGTCAGGCCTATTAAAGTCATTTTTACAAACTTGTAAAGAGTACTCACTTTCTCATATTATTGCCAACTTATCACTCAGGCGGTTCATTTCTATCTCTATCAATTTTTTGTGTGATAAATTAGTTTTGATGCAAGAAATTGGGTGTTAAATGTACCAGTTTGTTAAAATGATTTCACAACAGAAGCAAAACTCCCCATAATAGTTTTTGAATCCATTGATTACTCTGGCTTGCACTGGATGTCAATATTGTGTGGAGAGTTTTGTTTCTGTTTTAGTAGCTAATGTAAGCATAGAAAATGGTGTTTTGTGATGTTTATTGGTTAAAATGATTTCAGTGAATCTGACTTGTGATTGATTATTATGATATGAACATTTGGTCTTAGTTTTTACATAAATGGTACTACATGTTTATAAGCTTGTTAAAATTATTAAAATTGTATCTATATCATAGCGCCAAACAATTTAGATATGAAAGAAGGTTAATGGAAATGAGATGAAGCAAAAAAGAAATGATAACAGACTGCTAAAAATCCATGAGTGATTTGTATTATAAAAAGAGTGTGGATTGTCTTAATTGAAAAACGATTATATATATATATATAAAATAAGGTATGCAAATAATAGATTAAATATTATAAAACAATAATTAAAAAAAAAAGAATGACAAAGCATAAAAAAGTAATGGGGGTTTCTTTTGAATTATAGAAGACTGGGAAATTAGTTACCATTTGTAACTAAGGAAAGTGGGCATTAGATTTTTTTTTTGAACATTTATTATTCTAATAGCAATAAAAATAGAAAAAGGAGGATTTTAAAGTGATTGATTTGGTTCTCAAGTGCGACTACGATATTTAGGAATGATCTCACAATGTAGCGGTTAATGACTCAGTCTGCCAGTCTTGGTAGCATGATAACCAAAGTTTCATTTGGTTCAAAATATCAGATAAATACTGACAGAAACCATAATTAGAGGATAATGGAAAAGTTATCTGAAGATAAACTATGATTGACCAATAAACTAAGATTAAACAAGAGTATCTCCCATTTTCTTATAAGATAAAATGCTGATTCTGTCCAATCTTGCAAATTTTTCCTGTCACAACTGGCTTGGAATTTGTCTTACAAACAAATAACCTGTAACCAAGCGAATTAGTCATCTGACAATGGTAGGTAAATGGGTATCTAGCTATTATTAACTAGAGAGATAAATATTCCAGGTTAATCTGGGACTGTCATCTGATTTCCAGTGAGGTAATTCAAATAAAAATATGATTATAATGTAATATAGTTTTCATTGCCTGCAGGAGAAGGTAATATTCCAAGAGTGCTGAATCCATAGTAATTTTTATCTTTACAATAGCGTAATTTCTTAGAATGAATATAATAGATATGTATTATCTAAGAAACAATTTGTGTCTAAAAAGGATAGCAAGACAAGAAGTGAGTTCAGGATGATAAGGAATCTTCCCGAGAGATGTAGAAAGAGGAAGGAAAGTTTATTTATTTCACTGACTTTGAACAGGTATTTGGTAAAATGTATTAAGCTATTTGTAGATAATTTGAAAAAAAGTATAGTTTAGAAAGTGAATGATTATTAGTATTATTATTGTCGTAAAGTCACATGATCATAATATAGAGAACTGCAGAAAGTTGTATTGTTTTTTTCTGAGTGATATTTATAGAAGTAATATAATTTTCTTCTTCTTCTTCCTTTCCTTATGTGTTGATTTCTACTTTTACATATCATACTATTTATAACTTCCTTAAACATTTAACAATACTATTTTTTATATCAAAACCTTATTCTAACACTCGAAACTGTTAGAATAAAGTTTTCATATAAAAAATAGTATTGTTAGAAGTATTTAAGGAAGTTGTAAATGGTATCATATGTAGTGATAGAAATTTTTAAATAAGTGTTTTCAAATAAGGACATGAATTAGTATTGGAAGAGAAATGGTCTACTTAATCAGATATTCTGTGAGATGATAATAGTTAAAGCTTATGCAATAAAGTTGAAAATTAATTCAACTAAAACTAAACCAATGAAGATTGAGCTAAGTGACCCCCTCCCCCTAAAGTAAAAAAAAAAGGGGGGGAATAAGAAAGAAAGGAGACAGCAGGCTGCGTTAAAAACACTACCTAGTTTTTTCGACGAGCTAAAATTTTATCTTGTTAAGACAAGAGGTTGATCAACTTCTGTTGATTGGTTCACAGTTAACCCTCATATCTGAAGGCACTTTTTTTTTAGGGTTTGAACTGAAATTGTGGATATAATGTTACTGAAATATTCTGGGTTTTTTTTTTGAATGGATTTTTATGTCGTATCTTGAATTAATACAAAACTAAACCCGACTATTATTATTATTGTTGCTTGACATTTAGAAATTCCGCCATTAGCTCTTAATAATGTGGCAAATAGTGTGCTTAGTCTAGATCCTCGGTAGAATTTTTGGGCATTTGTGATCCTTCTGATAATTGTATTACCTCATGTTATTTTTCATATCTTTAAAGCACTCAAATTTTTTCATCAAAACAGCATCTCATGCAAAATTATGTGTGGATGTCATTAAAAAGTAAACCACTTTCCTCTGGTTTTAAAAATAAATAACACTATGTTTATCCATAATCAAGAATGGAAAGAATTAATCTATTCTTTAAGCCTTTAATTACCTACACTGATGGAAATATAGTGAAATTAATATATCATCCTAGATGAAAATACAGCATTGATAATTATTAAACTAATAATCAGTTAAACTGGAATGGAGACAGAATTTCACTTCACTTTAAACTATAATCGTGTTTTAATAATTAGATAGAATTTATTAATTATAAACATTTAATTAGCGTAGCTTAATGTATGGGTAATTAAGGATTAACCACTCTCTCAGCCTATGAATAGATGTTTAGCAAGAATTAGGAATATAATGAATCTACCATATTCTTCAAGCTTTTGATGTCTACAAGCTAACCTTGCCAAAATTGCTGTAAATTCAGAGTAACGTTATATCAGTCAGATGAAAATACATCGATAATTATTAAACTAATAATCGCTTTTATAAGGATGGAAACAGAATCTCTCTTATTAACTTTCTTATTATTAGAATAAGATCATTAAAAGTGAGATTTGATCTTAATTTTTTTTATGATTATTAGTTTAATATGTGTGTGTGTGTGAGTATACACATAGCATTTCCCTTTGTATTCATGGACTCATCGACTACAACTTGAGAAAATATTAAATGAAAACAAGAATTGGAAATTTGTTTATTTTGGGCATGCATCTGCTTGTAGGGACACTCATGAATCATCTCTTAGCCATTTCTTTATCTTGGGCACACAGAGTTGTGCTGTTGCTCTCTCATGACTTGTTACTGTGCTATCTTTTTCGTAAGTGTATTATTCTAGATTTTTTTTGTTAATTGTTTTTAATTCTAACGTAATGCGCACATTTTAAAATTGTATCATAGATGTGTGTATAATTTAAACTTGTATATTATATTGAGTTTGCTATTATCCATAATTTCATGTACCTCGGAAACTTTGGAATCAAATATAAGGGATACAGGGGAGTTACTATATGTAAATGATTGTTTAGAACGTTCACAGGTCTCAAAGATTGACAAAACTTTACTGAAGTGAAAAAAAAGGGAAAGAAAAGTTTACATGTCTTAAAATTACCAATCTACAACTTACAAAATTACTATTATGACATCTGATTCAATTTTCTCCGACAGTTTTATATTTTAACTGTTCAGAAAGAATCTCAGGTCATGCATTCCAAAGCAGTAACATTCTTTCCCTTTTTTGGCTTTGCTGGAATTACATTTTAGCGTTCATTTAATTTCATCTTTCACTCAACAAAATGTTTAACGACATACTTTTTTTTTTTCTTGGTACATAGACGTAGTCATGATAGTTTGAATCCTCCATGATTAGATTTCCAAAGACTTAAATGACATATAAATATTTCTCATGCATTTATAGCTCGGGTATTAATATCATCGACAAACTGATAAAAACAAATCTCTTCCCTGCTAATACTAATCAAATTTGTAATTAAGAATAATTACTTAATACTTTATATAAAAGAAATTTCATTCCATGAAAGTAAACAATCAGTTGAATGTTTATTATGTTGGTGTCATGTGACTTTAAAGCAATAAGTAAAACTTTGATGTAGTATCATCAGCTTTCTAGGTCACACCATCACCAGGCTAAACCATATGGAGCAGTGGTGTGGTCATTCAGAAGATAGTTGCAGCAGTACGAATATCTTATTATTAAAGATTATTATATTAAAAAAATAATTTAAAGCTGTGGTACTAAAGAATGTAAACTTTTTTTTTTGCAATAAATTTAAATAATCTCTTAGAGTAACAATCGATCCTAATAGTTAGAAGATCTGTTTTCAATGCACATGACATGAAATACGTAGATATTTTTTCAGAAAGCTAAGGATTTCCAAATAGATAGGATTGTTTTCCCGCTATTGATTCATAGACAACATAATTCCCTATCCAATTATTGGTTGATAAATAAGTATTCAGTTTTTATTTTTTCACTAGCAACAAGAAAAATTTCTGAAACCTTAAACTGTCAATCGATTGGCCAGGTGAGAAATAGTTATTTTCATTTTGAAAGGTAAAGTTGTCCTACAGTAGGCTATTTGAAGCTGTTTTACAATACTATGATCATCTTTTTGCTGGATCAATATCAAAGGGAAGAGGGGCTTATTTTAATAGTTATTTCATATTGATAAAAGATCTTCTTAAATAATACATTTTAATGAAATCGAATTGCAAAAATAAATATACATATATATATTTAAGACCATCATAATTTTTGTCAGCTATACTTATGATCTCAGTTCGAATCCAGATGGAATTTGAGCTTTTTTTAAGATGTTAGAAGAAAACCTTATAAAAATTCTCACCAAATGACTAACCTGATCAGGAATATCTCATCTTTCATTGTTCCTCCCAGGAAAATACTAAAATTGTCTTGTTCTGTGGAAGAATATTTAGGCTGTTTTATCTTTTTGTATATATAAATCGACACATTTGGGGGGATTAAAAAGTAAAAGTAGTTTACTTGCAAACAAGTCATTCTTCTTTCACTACTCTAATGACATCTCATGTAAGCTTGAGTAGGGTCCACCCCCAGATTGATGATTTCAGGATTTTGTCTTTATTAGTGAAGACTTAGAATTCAAAGCCAGAACCAATGCATTTGTACATGTGGTAGCCAACTTTAATTTCTTTTTTTTTTTTTACTTTCAAGCTAATAAAGATTTTCAAATTTCAGGACATGAATCTTGCAATAGATGGCGTTAGAATAGAGAAAGAAGAACTCATGTTATAACACTATAGTAAGTTGAAGGAGTCAAATGATGTGTTGGTAATGTAGTAAGCAGTCACTAATTACTCAGTCTTACAATAGATGGCACTAGAGTAGAGAAGGAACTGCTCTTGTTTATAATGCTACTATAAGTTGAAAAAAATCAAATGATGTGATTTATTTATACTTTTATAAGGCAGTTTGTCCAAAAAATAATAATTTGCTTTTTGATTTTCTCTTATGTTTATGTACATGTGCAATATATTCTAGTTGTCTTTTTCCAAAAAAAAAAAAGGGGGGGGGGCGGAGTATTATAATCAAGAGGGTCATTTTTGGAGCAATATTTAGGAATTTGTTTGGTTTTAACTTCTGATTTGCTTTTATTTTAGAGAGTTTTTTTCCCCAAACTTTCACTATTACTTAATTTGTGATTCAATAAATTTAAGGCTTATAATTTGAGTCTTTTCTGATGCAGCAGCATAGGTTATTTTAGATAAATATCCAACAAATTAACCTGCCCAAACATACTTAATTATGATATAATAATCAGCTGACCAAGTCCGAATATCAAGACATTTTATCTGAATGGTTAAACTTTTCTCTATGATTTGCAGTTGAAAATTCATTTTCTTATTTTTTGCTTTTGAATGATATTGATTTCATGCAAAGAAAAAGGAATTACAAGGTTTTTTTCTTTTCTTTTTCAATATTTTTTTTACTTTAATCCCAGTTTGTCCTACAGAGAAAGGTAAGGAAAAGATGCCTGTCTCAAGTACGTAGATTCTCTTTCTCGTATTTTTTTTTTCACCTTTTTTTTTATTCATCCAGATAGCATGCACAGTTTGTTTTTTAAATAAAATTATATATCTGATTGCACCATTTATGCATTTTATTTTTTGTTTTTCCACAATTTTTTGTTCTACTATTTTTGTTTTTATTGTAATACACTTTTAAGCTTGCTAACTGCAAATAAATGAAAATTATAATTTCACTAGTCTTTTTTGTTTTTTTAGTGCAATACTAATAGCACAAGTTACTTAGCGCACTTACGGAAATATTTGAAATTTAGTGTTCGTATATTAGTAGCTTATAATAGAATTACAAGTGCTGTATAAATCATATTTAAAACATTTTTAATTTAGCTTTTTATTAATAGAAATGATATTAGAATCTTGCTCCTATATGGGAATTCAGTCATTGGTGTATAATTTAACATTAAAACGTATTTACATTTCCATGTTCATCCTTTTTGATAGGAATTCTAATTTACTGGTATATAAATAATGAAAGTATATATTTCACTGAAGAAACATGTCAGAATACATTACTAGGACTAATTGCAAGCAGAGTCTAAAGAACCAGTTTAAAATAAACTTGCAAATACATTTACCCTTTCATATATCAATGCCAGAATGTATACCAACGCCATATTGATTGGCATTGATATATGAAAGGGTAAATGTATTTGTATGTTTATTTTTAAATGGTCCTTTAGAGTCTGCTTACAATTTGTCCTAATATCATATTCAGACATGATTGTTCAGTGAAGTATTTATATTCCTAAACATTACATATTTGATCAGCATTAAAAATCATTTACATGTGATTAAAATTATTAATAAAGATATGTTAAAGCCCCATACAGTTTGGTGCAGTGATAGTGGAAGATTGTGGTGCTTAAAGGATCATCTGCGCCCAGTTCTGACAATTCCAGTATTCAAATTACTTACAATTTCTGAGCAATAAAATCATTTGATTATTTTTATATTTTGACAGATTTTCAAAGTGGTGAACACGTGCACACACACATATAAAGACAATATTATCTTATTCTAGCAGAAAGGAGAAAAAAAACCCTAAAATTATGATTAATGATTCCAGAAAAATGCAGATTGTTTTTTACTTAAATTCCATTAATGATGTTCATGTTGATAATTATTTTTGGGCCATTTTATTTTCATTATTTAAGCAATTCTTTTATAATTGGTGCTGTGTCGATTGTCAGGTTTATGCGCTATAGAACCAAACTATTCATATTCTATAGCCAATCACAAGCTTTGGATGACATAATGTCAACAAAGAAGTCATGTAGTAATTCCTATAGGAAGATTGTAGCAAAAAGTTCAGTGCTGTTGGGGCATAATCACGATGCTTAAGAGACCTTTTTACTAAATTTATCAATGATTGGATATGCTTCAGAGAGATATATAGCTGATTATAGTCTATAGATTAAATTAATCTGTGTACATGAAGCAACAGTTAGATACATTTAAATGCAAGGATTGCAGCAGGTATATAGAGTGTGATGTTGCCAAGTAGTTTAGCTTGAGCGTATTGGTTCAATACTGTGCCAACTACAGATTTCTGTTTTATACATGGCAGTGATGACAATAGATATCTCCATCACAAGTTAGATGATTGAATCCTTCATAAAGACAATTCTCTATCTTAGTAATGACTACAAAGCATTATCAAGCTCAGAGGATAGTACTTATTGACAGAACTAATTCAATAACCAAATCAGAAATTGATAACCGATTTGAGTTCATGTCCTGTGATGATGTATCCACACAAATGATTTAGCTTGTTTTTTACCAGGTATTTTTAAGCCATTTGTTGCTTTAAGATTGTTATGTCTGTTATATATCATAGAAGATACTTATAAATATCTACTTGAATGTATAATTCTGCAGAATTATGGAATTGGTAATCAAACTTAGACTAAGCCAGTCGAGATACTATAATGTGCATAATTCTATCTCTTTGTCCATTTTTCCAATTTATTGCTTCAGATATTAAATATGTTTGGCATTTAGTACATATAAAGAGTTTTGTCATATTTAATTCTTTCTGGATATGAACAACTTTCTGTGATCAAGCAGTGTGTATTAGAATTGTTTGTAATGACTCCATGCATTGAGGAGTTTAGCCCAGTTTCTGGATCATTTCCCACTTAAGGATAAAGTGAGTGGGAAAAAGAAACATTTTGGACAGTGAATCGAACTTTTGTTTTCTGCATCCAGGTTTGATGCTAGAACATCATTTGACTGCTTGATCAATTTGACCATATGGTAAAATAAATATATAGTGCAAGAGTAATTTTTTATTGTTGGCGTGTGTGTGTGCATATAAATATACAATTCTGTTATGATTGTTTCACATTTTTAACGTAAATGTAAGCGTTATGTACAGTTTCATCTATTATTGACCATTAGGAAATGGGAATTATCCAGGATATTCGTCACATAAAGGGTCAAAGGTGTCCGAAACTGAAACTATGAATTCAGTATTGCTTTTAATTTTGATTATTCTCATCTTTGATGAATCATTTATATACACGGTCGAAAAATTCTAAAAAAAAAAAATATTTAAAAGCAAAAATTGATCTACAAATTATGTCAATAAATATAAATTATTATAAAATAAAAGATTTAATCGGAATGCAAAAGTGCGCATAATAATCTCTTTTACAATTAAAAAAACTTAAATAATTTCATTCACTATACATAATTTCATATAAATTGTACAAATAAAATATAATCGAGTAGCTTTATTGTACGGTTGCTTTTAAGAAATTTAAGTGCTGGAAATAACAGCCGGGCGCAAGAGAGAAAAATAACGTTTACAGTATATTGTTTTAAAAAAAAATATTTTGGCAAACAAACTTGCTCTTATAGACAATTCACTTTTATTTTTATAATTAAGCTAAGATTTATAATAATGTATGAAAATTTACTTATTGCTCTCTGTGATTAAAGCATGGGATATTTTAAAAATTATTGATAACTGCTATATCATGAAAAAAATGACCCGTCTCTCTAACGCTGAATTTCCATTTTTATTAAACTATGCTAGAGTTAAAAACACCCATTCTCCATACCAACATAATGGTTAGCAGCTTTATTTACAATTAGCTTATTGCTGGATCATGATTTGCTTAAATAAATTATTAAAAAATTATATATATTGTTCCTGTTTTATATAAAGTGTTATCGTCGTCGCTTAAACGCAGTCATAATTACGTTAGATTATTTATTACTCGCGAGTGAAAAAGAATTTTGAATACTGGAATTAATAGATCTGGGCTGTAATCCAGGGATCTTCAGTTCCAGAGTCTGCTATTTTACTACTGCACCAAACACATAGCTGTAAATTACTTATAAATGAAGTTACTACTAGTATATTGGCACAGAGATTGGGCGATTTGAATTACAACGCAGCACATATAACGTTTTATTTAGAGAAACACGAATCCTATGAAAACTTGGGTTGTTTATTTAATATTATGCAATTAATAATATTGAAAATATAATGTATTTTAAATTTAGCACTTTTGAGAGTGGTAATCGAATGTCCGCTATTTAATATAAATATAAACCACTAAACGTCACACGATCACCATTGTCTGAGTGGCGCTACTGTATTGAGACTTTTGCCTCTGGGCAGTATAAATATAGAATACACATTGGACATGTTATTTAAAAACTTTTTATGCAGTTATAAAATCATATAGTTCAAATATACAATATATAACTTTTGGAAATATTTTTAAATGTATATATTACAATTTTTTCATATAGATGGAATGATAGAGGAAAACTTGGCTATCTCAGATATTTGATTTAATGCCTTTATGGGGTTTTACCCAAACAGTTTATAATCAGAGATTCAATTACAACAGTAATTTATATACTAATAATAATCATATGGTTAGTTTCCGGGCCAGTCTTGTGATATTTAGACCCCTCAAGTAATAGATTGCACTTTCTTTTCATTTCTCAAATAGTGTGTTTATTTTTATTATTTGGCTAAAAATCTTTTTGAGTTGTGCTCAACTACACAGTTCTGATGAATACTTGACAGTTTCAAATGGTAGTTAAATGATATACCACAAATAAGAGCAATTATTATGTTAGAGTCGAAGTGTGGTTTGGTACTTCATTTCATGTTCTTTAATGAATGTGTAAATAATGATACGGTTTATCAAATATGTAATGCTGAATAAATAAGTCTGAATATGTTATTAAGATAATTCACAAGCTATATTCCCAACGAATCATTTAACTTAACTTGTAAATAATGTCCAGTTTTTGTTATATCAATGCCAGTCTATATTGTCAGACCTTTTATCAATCAAAATACATTGGTATTGATATAACAAAAGATGGGTTGTAATTTATTAGTTTATTTTAAAATAATTCTTTGGGAATCTAGCTTGCGAACTATCTTAGTAACAGATTTGGACTTGTTTGTTTTGCTAATAGGTTTATAGAATCATACACTATTAAAATTTCAAAACCACCCAAGGACTTTGGGTATTTTATATAATTATTGCAATAAAAGCAAAAATTAATAACAAAGAAAATATTTTTGGTGGTTCTATATCTTATTTTTAATAAATATAATCATACAATCATATAGCTAGTTGCTCGGGAGATCATGTGACATTAGAGTATCCAAATAGTTGAACAAATCAGTTCAATTTATCAAAGTATTTTTTTTTTTATTATAGTTGAGAATTGATTCAGGATTCTTTAACTCTTAAGGTTGATACTTTATTGCTGCGCTAAACCGCACGGGGTAATATGATAATTAAGTCAAGTTAAACAGCTATCGTAAACAAATGTGATTTTTTTTATTTTGAATCGAACGAAACTTTTAACTTTGATATATCATTTATCATGTATTGATTAATGCATAAGTGGAAAATGTTATTTCAATACAGTAATAATTAGTAGTGACCATTTTGTAAATTTTAAAAAAAAAAAGATCAAAATTAATTATAAAAAGTGTAAGGATGCTAGATGTAAGAGCATAGCCAACTATCACTGAAAATGATTAATTGTTGCTAGATCATCACCTAGTTATTCTATTTATTTTTGGATGGAGAATTTATATCTCACAATATATATGTCAACGGTGCTTTTTTTTAAAAAAGCACCGATTTAAATGTTTTTAAAAATTTTTCCCTCATTTACATTGAAAATTATTGTTTTTAATATTCCAAATGTTTTCTATTTAATTTCAATTGTTTGTTTTATTTCAATAATTCAGACTGATATCACAGCTTTCTCATAATCTTTTTTTTTTTAATTTAACACAAACTGTTTTTAATGAGCCACAGACAAGAAGTTTTAATGACTGAAAGAAAAATTTGTTTAAAGATAAAAAATTGTTTCAAAAGTAAGTTTTCTAATTATTATTTGAAAATATCAGCAATTAATTTGGCTATTAGAGAATTAGTTTTATTTGTGAAGATATAATTTTAATTTGTTTTTAAGAATACCAAATAACAATCTTAAAGGAAATGAAATGAGGTGGGATGAACACATAGTATATTTATATGCAATCAAAATAATGTCACCAGACCGTATATTTGATTCATAACAACTAGGCCAACTGACTAAGATCTTAAATCAAAAGATTTTCTATTAGTTGCAAAGATTCTAATATCAATAATCAAAAAGTTTTATTTTCATTTTTAGTTTTTATAACTTACTCTTTTTATTTTTTGCTCACTTTTTTTTTTAATTTTCATTTTGTGTATGATTCCGTAATCATGCAGTTTGATGGATAATCCTTTCTCTGTTTTTTTTTTTCTTTTTAATCTGCTCCTTTCATTTTATAATATTTGTATTTAACATTTTTGTCTTATTTCAGATGAAATGGCAGGTTTAAGAGGCGAGGAAGATGTACATGTTCTCACCGGAGCTTTAAAATTATTTTTAAGGGAATTACGAGAACCACTCGTACCATTTACATTATTTGAGCCTTTCATCAGAGCTATCAGTAAGTGATTTTTTATTTGATTGGGAGATAGTTTAATAAAATATTCATGGGCTATTCAAATTATTTTTTATGATTTTTTTTAGTCTTTCTCATTTTAAGGTCAAATTTTACTGCCTGATTAATTCATTAGTCTATTGTTATTTTTTTAAGATAAATCATTAAATGGAATATTTTTTGACAATTATTTTGCATTTATTCATCTGAAACTTTTTTAAATTTATTTTATTACATAGCATAAACAAATTACAGATATCATTTAATATTTCATTTACTTCAATTCTATATGCTTTCTCTAAACTTTTACTTATGTTTTATACATTTTTTTTGGATAACACTAGTTTGGTTAGTCTTCCACATACAAGAAATTTATTTACCGAATGATTCTTGTATATATTGGAATGGTATTTTCTGCCATCTCATATATATATATATATGTGTGTGTACTTATATTTTATTTTAATAAAATTGTTAATAGTTATAAAAATATTTTAAAATAATATTTTTTCATCTTGAAGAAATCAGGATCTCTTCAATGGATTTTTCTTTTAATTTATTTAAATTAATTAGATCTTGAGATAATAAGTTTTGTTATAAAAGTTTTTTTTTTTTTTTGTAATTCTTGGAAAACGTGGCTTGGGGGTGAGAGGAATTACAGAGATTTGTAATTAATTCTATTATTGAAACTCTGGATACAAAAAGTATTTGTAATTAAAAATATTGCTAGAGTCTATCTATTGCGTTAATTGATCAAGAAACTTTTTTATTAATTAAAAATGCAGGGTCAAAATGTATCTAAAAATAAACCATAAAGTGTGAATCCGGTTTGCTGGAAAAAACATATAAATTGCGGAGTTTGCTTTGTTAAAAAATCCAGAACTTTTGCTTAAAAGTGTTATTAACCAATGCCATGAAAATATTTTCTGGCTAGAGGACATCAAGAACTTTCCCCTCAGGGAAAAACATCTTGCAACCACACTTGTAACTGCCCGAGCGATTTCCCACTACAGAAAGGATGAATTCTGCAATCTAGCCGAGGATATGTCAAGAACCAGTAGACAAAAACCAATGATTCATGCCAGCAGTTTAGGACTGAAATCATATATATACAGTACTTGCTTGGTGAAAGTGAAACAACTGATCGATCAGAGCAAATATGAACTGTTACTTAAAGAACTTTTATTGTAATTAGCGGGATAGAATTCTAACTCCATTAACTGGGTTAGTTGTACATGAAAAGTTTCAACAATAGAGTGTGGGGTTTTTAATAGGGATTTTTCATATTATTTTGGTTGAATTAAAAAGAGGGGGTATAGTGTTTATTTTATTTACTTTTATTCCTTAAAATTATGTATAATTTCAATTCATTTTTGTTATATTCAATGTTTGTACAGTTTAGAGTCCCAAAAATATTAACTGCTCAATCTTGAAAGACAAACAGGGGTAGGAGTAAAGATCAATTAAGAATTCCACCCATAAGCAACACCGGAAACTTAGATCAGGATTAGGAGTACGTAAAGGGATGCCTGATGGCTGTAAGCAAACAACAGACATGCCATTCATTAAGGATAGAATATAATTATTTAACGTGTAATGTAGAGGGTTTGAGTGATGCACAATACTGCCCACTCTTATTAGTAAGTCGCCTTAAAGTTCACATCTATTTGAATAGGTCTCCATAATAAACTTGGGTTTCTGTCATTCATAGGATTTGTGTGGCACATTCCCTCGAGGAAAAAGATATAAAATATTAAATATTGGAGTGTATTAAAAATGATAATGAATGGAATTACAATTTATGTTTGTATTTTGTCTTAAAATTAGATCGTGTCAGTTTGAAGTGCCATAAATTGTGAATTTGAAAAGTATTTAGGAATGAAAATGAATATAATAAATATTTAAAACCATACTTAAGTGCCTTTGTCTTTGATTCAAATGTAATGTTAACAAATATTGTGTCTGCTGGTATGAACATTAAATATAATTAGTAGAGTCTGCGTAAGGTTACGCCTTAAAATTTATTATGAGACCGCAATACGTAAATAAATTAACACTATGATCATTGAAGATTCTTCATGATCTAGTACTAGGTTATATGCCTAGTGGCACCCCTGTACCGGTCACCATAATTTGGGTAATCTTCATTATTTTGCAGACAGAGTAATGATTTGTAGTGTCACAATATATTAGATGTGGTTTTTTGGAAGAAATGAATTCAAGAATTTGCCTATTTCAAATAATTATTTCTGAATTTTGAAACATTAAATGATTGCCTCACCACTCTAAGAGATTCAAAATCTTAAACCTTTTATAAAATTTTTGCTAAATTTTCATTTGCTTTTCCAAGGGTTCTTGTAAAATAAAATCCCAAATCATTCAAAATTAATCGCTTGTCAAGTGAATATATGCTAAGGAATAAAAAAAATTAAAGCCATAGTCCTTATAATGAGATTTCTTTGGCATGTTTAAAAAGTAATGTGCTCTCTCCATTTTCCAAGTAATTTTGTATGAGCATAACGGATTTTACATGATAAAGCATTTTAAAAATTTTTTTTCCAGGGTTTTTCAAAACATACAGTTAGTTATTTGCTGAGTGAAACTCTGTGTTAAATTTCCAGTTAAACTGCCTTATTAGTGATTGTATTTTTTGTGTATGATAACAACTAAGAATTTGCAATGTTTATGTTCTTAGATAATCATCTATACTTGCATGAAAAAGAGAGAGAGAGAGAAAAGATTGGAAAAGGAAATACTGTTTTTGTAATTCAAGAACTTGTTTGTGCACACACATTCTATTGTCACAATTATTGTATGATCAACAATAAACAATTGGATTTCATATTAGTCTAATTGACAGAAGACATTCATGTTAAAAAGACATTGGATAGTTTATGAGAGAAAAGATATAGAAAGGAAATATTTGTTTATATCACAAATAGTACTTAGCTATTGATGAGTGGACATCTTGTCCTACAAGATAAAAGGAAATATTCTTGATATGCAATTTTTTATTGGCTGTTGCATAATCAAAAGTCATCAAGTACCTGTGGACTTCATCAGTAATCTGAGATCAGCAACATCCTATTTTACATTTTATCCTGTATTTCCTTTGTGCAAGACTGTTTAATCATACAAAGATCTTCCGCTTTATATAGTCATTTCCTAGCCATCATAATTCCATAACAGTCCGATCTTTCATCCTTCGAATATTAAGTAATTTATTTGATTCTATCAAAAAGTTTTTTTATGAGCCATAAAATAAATATTAATCTCACTTTCTCTTTTTAAAATATGCTTAATCTAAGAAGTACATTTATTCAAGTCTCTTCGTAACTCTTTAGCATTAAATTAATAGTTTTAAAAATCACAGTCATCTTAGATATATGTTTGTGTATTTAGAAATAACTTGATACTAAAAGGAAATATGCCTATGTGTTTGAAAAGAATGGTTTTTAACAAATGTGTTTTACCAGTTCTTACTTATGGATCTGAGACTTGGACACTTAATAGAAGAGCAATACGGAGACTTCAGACCACTCAAGGAGTATGGAGAGATGTATGTTGGGAGTAACAAGAAGAGATCGAAAACGCAAGGTATGGGTAAGACAACAAACCGGTGTTATTGACCTCATTGAAAAAATTAAAAGACTGAAGTGGAGTTGGGCTGGTCATATTGTTAGAAGAGATGATAATAGATGGACAATTGAAATTTTAAACTGGATTCCAAGAGATTGTAAAAGACCCAGAAAGAGACCACATGTGAGATGGATGGATGAAATAAGAAAATGTGCAGCGGTGTTGTGGAAAAGAGAAGCTAAAGATCAGAGAATATTGATTGAACTTGGAGAGACCTTCATCCTGCAATGGATTGATAATGTTTGATGATGATGGTGATGATTTAAATATGTATTATTCATTTTTAAGAAAGTTGTGTTGATACTTTCATATTTCTGGCATTATAGGTGCCTTTTTCTTAAATATTCTATTATTTGGAATGACATTATTTTGGCAATACTGTATAGTGTATTAAACTTTATCCTTATCTATTAGTATATATGTATATTATTTTTTATTTTTAGAACTTCCAGATAGGGCAAGCAAATTAAAAGAATTTAAAAATTTAATTCAAGCTATGCCTAAACCAAACTACGATACAATGGAATTCTTATGTAGACATTTACTCAGGTAAGGATTTTAATTGAAATTGTACGTATTTCACATAACATTAGCAAAATTTTATAATATATATCATAGATTTAAAAAAATAATAATAATTTCACTATGTCTGGAAGTCCCATCACATTTACGGCTATTTGGTTCTAAGCCTCCGTGAGGCTTAAAACCACAAATAATACCGAACACTATATAATATAAATTTTTTAACATCGGACTTGGTTCTAAGCCTTCGTGTGAATGCTTGAAACTGTGAATAATATTAAACATCATATAATATAAATTTTTAACATGTATACACATATCTACGATGCAATTTAATTTTAAAATTACTACATATTTGATAGCAAAAAAATAATTAACAAAAAGCAGAATAATATTGTGTTCATAAAAGATAATGCAATAAATAAAAAATTGATAGAGAGTGGCAGCGTTGATCGAATGTATGTCATATAACAGAATAAACAAGAAGATACTAATCGATAAGTTTCACTTTTTTCATAATGAAATTAATAAAAATTTCACTGAAAAATTAAAATAATATCATTTATTTAGAAAACAAATCTAAAATTAATATCTTTAATGAACAAAAAGTGATTGAAAAACTTACATTTGCCATTTAATTACTGAAAAGAGCAAAGACAGTTTTAAAGAAATTAAATTAAGAACAAGAACAAATGCAGTTTCAGGATAAATAATTACAAAACAATTATAATATTTACTAAGGCTGTAACCTCAAGAAGCTTGTGGTTAAGACTTGTAGAGGTCCCTACTATCGCATTTTTATGCGCACATTCTTGAGGTTACAGCCTTAGTAAATATTACTTACATAATCAATATGCGTTTAAATAAATTTATAATTAAAACGAATATAAAAAATAAACAATAATCCATAAGAAAAGAATTGACAAATCTTGGATTATTTTTGTTTTGTATATGTTTTTTTTTTAAATCATATTATTTTCGGTATGAAAAAATGAAACATATTAATTAGGAATAATTTTTATTAGTCGTTCATTAAACTAGAGATTATCCAATAATGGATAATATTTCTGTAGTATAATTTTCACTGCACCCCTCTCTCGAAGGTAGGGACTGTTTTTTATCTACTTTTAGTATCTTGTGAAGGATGTAATCATAAACATATGACAAAAGACATGTGAAAAAGCTCTATGATCCCAAGACACACATTTCGTGTTGAACTAGCATTCATTAGTTGGCTCAGATCACATTCTCTTAAACATATTTTTACCATTGTTCAGTATATATATATATAGAGATAGATAGATAGATAGCAAATTACTACAGTTTGTTTGATGAGTGTCAAATAGGCTGCCATCACAACTTTGACCCAAATCACTTAAGTATACTAATAATTTTTATTAATTATTTATTATTCTAGAGATTATCCAATAATGAATAATATTTGTTCACTACATCACTCTACACATTTTCCATTATGATTTATTCTGAAGTCCAAATAAATAAATTCAAAATCTTGTTTCGGCCAATTCCATCCACTTTAATTGCATTAATCTTGTTTTGCCTGTACTTAGCCATAGTCTTTTCTGGGATCCTATCCTTACCAAACAACCTATTAGTTCCTCTCTCATTGCTGCCTCTGCTACAATGTTAAATAAGCAAGGGGTACAACATGCAGTTCTGCCTCACCTCTTTACCCATTTGAAACCAATCTGAATATATTTATGCTATCCTCACTTTAACATTTTGTCTCGTATATAAGGAAGATAACAGTTGTACCTAATGTGGAGAAGATACCATATTTAACATCACTTTATAAAGTATATTATGACACACAGAATCAAAAGCTTTCTGGTAATCTATAAATTAGATATGTGATGGCTTTAAATTCCAGGGTATTTATCTGATCTCTTGTTCCTCATTAGGGTCTAAATCCTATCTGTTCTTGTGCCAAACTCAAATTCTGTCTTTGCCTATAGTCTATCTAAAAATATCCTCAGCATTATTTTACTGTCATGTGAAACTAAAGCTATTGATCTGTAATTATCAGACTGACTGAGATCTCCTTTTTTTTGATATTGGTACAAATGTTGCTGCAATCCAGTCCTCAGGCCAAAATCCACTCTTTCATACAACCAAGATCAATTCATATAATTTATGTACAATTGCATTTTCTTCTTTTTTAAATAATTTTACTGGTATTTCATTTGATCTGTTTTCTGCTGTTGTTCCATTAGTATATTTTGATATGACTCTTACCACTTCACTTTTTAATGGCAGTGTCAAATATTTTTTTGTCATTTTTGTATATGCCTTAACAAAATTCCGATAACTAACTGCCTTTTCTGGATCTGCCAGCGGTCCACTATCTTTTATCATAACCAATCTTGGTATAAACTTTCTTATGTTTTTTTACAATACGGAACATTTGTTTAGTATTACTACATTTAGTTTCCTTTTCAAGTTTCGTACATATATTGTTTAAGCAATCCTCTTATTTTATTTCTGTAATTCTCATTTAAACATTGCATTCTTTACAGGATTACAATTCTTAATTCTTTTTTCATCAATCATTTCTATTGTTTGTGCTAGTAATCAATCAGTCATTCTAATTTGTCTTTCCTCTTCAACAACTCCTTGTGCAACCTCCAACATGTTGATTTTTATCTGTTGCCATTGTTCTTCCTCATCACTACTTTCAGTCAGACATTCAAATCAGTTTGATAATCTACAAGCATATTCTGAAAATCTATCCCCAATTATGTCATCTACCATTGTCTCTTAATATTGCTCTTCCGGATATTACACAATTTCATTTTTATGTCTGCAGTCAAAAACTGATAATCCGAGTCTAGATCAGCTTCTGGGTGTGTTTTATACTTCTTAATGATAAAATCAACTTAGTTTTTATTAAGACCATCAGGCAATGTTCATGTAAGTGGGTATTTGTATAAATTATTTGTACAGCAGAAATTCACCAAATTTTGACTTGCCGTGTTACGTGTTCCCAGTCCACCTTTGCCAGTTACTCCATCATCAGATCTTTCATCAACTTTGGCATTCACACCACCTTGAATAATTGTCATTCCTTTATTTGCCCATTTATGATAAACTCACTGCAGTCCATCGTAGAATTGTTGAATGTCTTCATCTGTTGCTGAGGTTGTAGACGTATAACATTGTATGACTATGAGATAACCCACCAGAATTCTTTCTTATTGCATTGCCAAATCCATATAATATTAATATTATCTATATTCTTTATTGCTTTTTATACTACTTTTTTACAACTCACTATTGACAATTTCAATTGCCCCAGAAATTTTCTGAAGAAGATTGCTGGAGCAATTAAAACTGTCAATAGCGGGTTATAAAAAGGCATTGTAAAAAATAATAAAGAACATAGATGATAATATTACAGAATTCTTTCATTTATTAGCTCATATTTTTCAATGCTTCATTATATCTTTTGTGAATCTACATGCCTACACCTTGATGATGTTTTTTATCTTTCCCAGACAATATAACAGTATGCCCATCCACTATGCTGGTAATCTCCATTCTGTGGACTTTTTGTAACTGTCATGTCACAGAAATGTGTCCTGGTCCTTTCTAGCTCAAAACTCATCAATCTTTTCCAATAATATTGCTAACATTCCAAGTACCAATTCTCATCTTTTTTTTTAATTCCAGTCATTCATAATTTTCCAAAGTATTTATTTATCTTTTCATTAAATTCTATATCTCCTTTGATTTTCTTATATTTTAAATTATTTATTATAGGAAGTGTTCACTGTTAATGAGGAAGCAAGTCATTGTTTATATTAACTTTGTTCATGTATAGTAGATTTTTGATGTGGAAATAAAACTGTTCTTAGATCTTTTTTGATTGGCATTTAAGTATCAATAATTCTATAACCACTGATCGTCACAGTTATGAGATATAGGCTCGCGTTTCTGTTGAATATGAGTTGAGCAACCTAGCAAAACTGCAGAAGAGCATTGGCTATTGTAGTTTTATTTTTGTTTATATCAAAGTTTGGGTTTTTTTAAAATCTGTCTAATCTGGAAAATTGTATGATATTTTTATTAAAAGAGGAAAATGTTATAAAGTTGCTAGCCACTGACAATAATCAACTACCTTTATTACTATCGTAGCTAATGCCAAGAAACTATTTAAAATTTTGACTGAAAGCAGCAAAGATTTAATGTATAGATATACATACACACATAACGTAATAATATATTGGTATATTTTGATTTACAAATGTCATATTTACCTCGGTTTTTAATAAATTAAAAGTACTGTATATTCAGAGAAAATCTTGAAAGTATTAATATTTTTTAACATTTTCTCTGAATATACAATATTTTTTCTGAATATATAATAATTACTTTTTATAAATCTCCACATATGCACTCTAATGCAAATTTTTTAAATATAATTCCTTTAATTTTCTAACAGTTTTGACTGTCCTGCAGTCTTCTTCAGAGCTACAACATTTAAACATATAGTCATATAACCATTATTTTATATACATATAAAAATACATATTTTACATTATTATTCATAATCATATTTTATTTCTAACTCTATACCTTTACTTCCCTTTTTTCCTAATTATTATTTTCCCATCATTTCTTTGCTATTTCTACTTTCTTTTTATTTTTTATCTTTTCTTCCTATTTATCATTCTACATTACTAATAATGTAAAATATTTATTTTATATATATATATAGAATAATGAGTATATGATTATATATTTAAATGTTGTAGCTCTGATGAAGACTACAGGACAGTCAAAACTGTTAGAAAGTTAAAGGAATTATATTTTAAAAAATTGCATTAGAGTGTATATGTAAAGAGATTTATAAAAAGTAATATATATGAATAGAGGAAGGAATACAAAAAAAGTAAAGGAGAAAATATAAGAATAATATATAGTAGTAGTAGTGGATTTAATTTACTTCATTTTATGTCAGAGTTATCTTACTTATTTACAAATTGATATGTTGTTTTTTTTTAATTTTTTTCTAGAGTAACCACGTTCAGCGAACAGAATCGAATGCACGTTCACAATCTTGCTATTGTGTTTGGACCTGCCCTCATGTGGCCAGAAATTGAATCGGCAAATATTGCTCTGGATATGATGTATCAGAACCAAATTGTAGAGTTTATTCTCTTGGAGTTTGATAATTTTTTCACCACTTCGACTCCATCATCGTCAACATGATGACATTTTTTTTTTAAAAAAAAAAAAAAAACTTGTTTAATTTTGCCAACAGTACTTCGACACAGATGTATAAAATATATATAAATAATACTTATATACATTATATATATTTCAATCGTAATAGTTTACTCCCATTTTGCTTTTGTTCGGATTGAGCTGTAACATATGCAAGAATTCTCAAACATGAAGAATATTTAATGGCACACGCAAAACTAATAATGTGTATATATTTTTTGTTGTTGTTGTTTTGCAGCTACTAATTTTTTTTTTTTTGTAAATTCAGATTTATTTTTGGCAATATATTGATTCTTTTGAGTTCCAATATCCAAAGAATTTAAAAATGTACATTTCAAAAAAATTATAAAAATTGTTGGTCTCAAAATAATTTATAGGAAACAATACATCACTTTTTAGTTTATGGTTAAGGTTCAAGGGAAAGTATATAGATAAGTACCCTCTGTTGAATGACGACATTACTAATATATATATATATGTGTGTGTTTGTACATAATTCTTAAAGGAACGAGAGATTATGTTCTCTTCACAAATGCAATTTACTTCCTTCTTATACAATTAACGAATTTATAAAATATTAATTAAATGATTTTTTAATATTTGGTTGTTTTTTGTGTTTTTTTTTACTTTATTGATATGAATATTATTGAAGCTTTTTCTTTTAAATGATTAATCTTTTTTTATCATATTTATACATTTAAGCAATATAAAAAGTTATATTAAAATGTATTCTTTGGCTTTAAATATTAAGACATTATAATATTTATGATAGGAGTGGTAGGCAATAGCATACTACTGATTACGAAGGATCGAGCTTATTATTTACTTACAGTTTCTGCTGCATACAGCAACCACAAGTACTACAGTCAGGGTAAAGATGGGCTGACGAATAGACATAAATGTAATTCAGAAACAAAGTTTTATAACTAAATACTGACTTTATTTGCTGCAAATTACTAATAATAAGATTTTACCAACACGCTTAATATATTTACAAATTATACATATCAATATTATTACTTACGAAATACATGGCCTTATGAGGTGTACATAAATTATAATAAAGCCAATGTGGCCTATATAGCCCCTAGGTCCACTTTGGTACCTTCATTGGTGGAATTCACTGGGTCCATCTGTAGTCTTCCTTACACTCTGGCTATTATGTATCTTCGGTCAGCATCGATGCAAGTGTTTAATAAGACCTCGATTCCCTTTACCTGTGAGCTTTTTTAGCTTCCTGCTGATAGTGAATGTTTTAGATAAGTAATTATTATTGTTCCTTTTTAAATAATCATTTTCTAATCCAGAACTGCTTATCAACATTTTAATCTTAACATTCATAACTTTGTAATACTTTATTTCTTTAAGTTCTATATTTATATATATGTAGCACTTTCACGTTGATTAATTATATGAACCTCCTTTGAGCTGAAGAACTTTCCATGTATATTTACATGGTTTTTAATTATTTTTAGAAGAGAAGAAAAAAATGTATCTACTGCAAGATACTTGCAGGTCTTCTGTCTTATTAAATTCTAGTTAAATTTGTTTATAAATGACACATGCCTGAACAATACTTAACAGTAGAATTGTTTGTTAATAATTTATCCTGAAGTTAATTGTTGAAAGTCTTTATAACTGAAGTGTCTTTGTATATGAATATATAAACATCACATGACCATATATATAAAAAAATTGGGATCTAAAATTTTAACTATGGATTTGTTTTTTGCAGGGAAGAAAGGATTTTTTTATAGCACCTGTTATAATTACTTTTTTTTTTCATGTGTTCACTTTCATTATTTTATTTCTTTTATAAAACTTGATGTTAATATTCCTATATAATTTTTCATTTGTAATTGTCCTGTTGGGCCAACACTGCCACTGACTTCTTCCAAATCCCATTGTTGTCTAAAAGAGGTCTCTTGTTTTATTTGTATGTCATACAGATTTTCCTCTATCTATCCATCAGTACTCTTTCCATTGGCGGTTTGCCTTATTTCACATCTTTCCATCCATTTACGATGTGCTCTGCTTACAAGTTGATGCTTCACTGTCAGTATGCTTTCCACACTGCTCTTTACCTTTGTGAAAGTATTCCTGTCTCACTTGTTGTGTGGTATTCATATCATAAGGTATTGTGTCTGTATTTTATTCTAAACTGTTTTCCCGCATTAGATAACTATTAAATACAATCATTTACTAGGTATTCAAACTGGAAACATAGATTTGGAGCACCATTTGCTTTTATTTAAAGTTCACCCAATTAATTTAAACGTTTATATTAGGATGAGAAAAAAAGAAAAGAATTTAAATGTAACATAAAATAATGAAAAACAAACTACAAAAATTTTCACTATCTGGCCATTGATTATCCTATTTGCCCTTGAGTTGTCTTCTCCACTATTCCTCTTGGTGAGAAGGTTAAAGAGGTCTTTACCCATGGTTAAATCATTTGATGCTATTTCATGTTATTGTTTCTATATACATAAATATAAAAATTTCTTCTGAACATATAATTTGTAATGTTATTTTAATTTTGTATTCTAATGCAGGTAAATAATTCTGAAAAATATATGCATATGTTATTAAACCAACATACATTATATGATCTCCTCTTACATAATATTTTTAAGTAGCAAATCTATATTCTAGGGTCTAATTACACAATTTACTTTTAAGTATAAAACTTACCATGCATGCAAATGATTTGATTATGATAGGATTTACCGGAGATAATTAATATGACTGTTTTCTGTTATTATTCATATCATTGTGTTATATTTTATCTTTTCTTTATATTCAAGCGTTGGTGATGTTATTCTTTGATTGTCAATTGCAGTTGATTTGAATCACTGTTGTGTGTGTTTAGTGTTTCGTCGGATGTAGTTAGTTGTCACACTTGTAGTAATTTCTTTTTAATCCCACGTAGATAGATTCCCACCACCATCACCAACTGAGAATTGATCAGAATCTTTTTCTTTTTTAATTGTTGAATCTAATCACATTTTTTCCACATCCGGGAATTGTATAAGGATCGTTCACTTTAGTCATCTTCGCAACCTAAGGGGCTTTATGTTAAATAAATTAAAAAAAACATCTTAATTGCAAATCAACACTGGGCCAAAATGCAATGAAAAATCTAGAAACGATTTTTAGATATAGGGACATATGTTTTAGAATGAATATCAGAATCGCTCAAGTTATGGTATTTTTTATGATATGAAAGTTTAATATAAAAGGATAATAGTAGTATTGATGCTTTTGGACTGTGGTGCTGCTATAGACTTTTGAAAATTGCACTAAAGCGGAACTCAAATGACCAAATTGAAATTGTTTTATTTTAGTCACATCATGAAACAATCTTACTCAAATGTTTGAAATGGTTAGTGGTAAAAAAAAAAAAAAAGGGCAATCAAGGGTGAGATGGTTGGATTCCATCATCACATTGGTGAATATGCATTTGAGTACTCTGAGAGATTATAAATCATTCTGAAAATGCTACTCATACGATCATCTGGTATCAGCTTGATTGCACATAATTTCATAAAGTTATGCACATTTATTTTTATGTTCTGTAGATTGGTTATAGTATCAAAATTTTTCTGTTATCACATTCAAAATGGCATTATCTAATCACAAAAAGCTAATGAGATGACTTTTATTTTTATCTGAGATCATATTGGCAATAGAAAAACTCCCGAATAAAAAGTTTGCATAAATAATTTTTAGCTTTTTTTTTTATTAATTGAAAGTCAATTAAAGCCTGTCCATAGCTTCTCAAACCAATAATCCATTATATTTTCATTAGAATTAATGTAAAATAAGAACACTTTAGCGTCATCTAGTGTAAGCTTAAGTAATCAAATTATAAGATACTTTATTGCATTTAAATCCTCTTCAGACCAGTTTTGAATTTTGTCTATGAGACTTTGGGATTCAAATTTAGATCCTTGTCTTCACTTCTTCCAACCTTGAATCTCAAAGGCTCATTGATAAAAGCAAAAGCCAGATATCAGTCTAAGAATGGGGATTTAAATGCAATAAAGTATCATTACTGATTACTTAAGGTTACAGTAGAGGGCTCTAGGTTGGGGTGCTAGGTATTTGTTTTATCATATTGTGTGAACTAGAAAATTAAATGATTTGCTGTTCTTAGTAAGAATTAATGTAAATCAGATATATATTTTTATAACTAAAAGTCTATCTGTTCTCAATTTGTAAGATAATTGTAAATATTTGTAAACTTGAATACATTTATTGAATGTTTTAATTAATCAGAATCAAACCCAATATATACAATGTCAAAATAATGATTTTGAAGTAACAGGTACATTTAAATTTAACGTTATTATGTTGAAAATTTCTCAGTAAGGCTAGATTCAGTTGATATCTTTTATAATTTATTTACTTGCATGAATGTGTAGCAAATATGTATAAATTTATGTATAATCTAATAATTTTAATAAATCCACAAATTACTACTTATCAAATATACAATGTTGATAATACAAACTTATGCTAATAACAGCCTCTTTCTATATTAATGCCAATCCATTCTTTGAATAAAAAATGACAGATTGGTATCGCTACAAGAAAGTGGGCATTATTTGCAAATTTATTTAAACCATTTTTTTAGAATTCCAACTAGTGGATTATTGTATTAATATTTTTAAACTTAGTTGTTCCATAAACAGATTTATATCATCATTATCAACCATTATCAATCCACTGCAGGATGAAGGTCTCTCCAAGTTTAATCCATCTTCTCCGATCTTTAGCTTCTCTTCTCCACATCACCCCTACACATTTTCTTATTTCATCCATCCATCTTACATGTGGTCTCCTTCTGGGTCTTTTACAATCTCTTGGAATCCAGTTTAAAATTTCAATTGTCCATCTATTATCATCTCTTCTAGCAATATGTCCAGCCCAACTCCACTTCAATCTTTTAATTTTTTCAATGAGGTCAGTAACACCTGTTTGTTCTCTTACCCATACATTGCGTTTTCGATCTCTTCTTGTTACTCCCAACATGCATCTCTCCATACTTCTTTGAGTGGTCTGAAGTCTCTGTATTGATCTTCTATTAAGTGTCCAAGTCTCAGATCCATAAGTAAGAACTGGTAAAACACATTTGTTAAAAACCTTTCTTTTCAAACACATAGGCATATTTCCTTTTAATATCAAGTTATTTCTACCAAAAGCACTCCAACCAAGTTTAATTCTATGATTAATTTCATCCATTATGTTTCCATCTGTATTAATAATCTGACCAAGGTATTTGTAACTCTTAACTTCTTCTAATTCATCATAATCAATCTTTATTTTCATATTTTGAGCAAATCGATTAAACATTACTTTAGTCTTTTTAACATTTATCTTTAGTCCTACTTTCATCTGATAACTCCTGCAACATTTCCTGCAGCTCGGAAGCATTATTTGCAAAAACAACTACATCATCTGCGAAATCTAAATGACTTAAATAATCTCCATTTACTTTCACTCCTTTAGTTTCCCATTTTAATCCACAAAATACTTCTTGCAGCACTGCTGTAAAAAGTTTTGGAGATATGGAGTCATCTTGTCTTACACCTTTCTCAATGTTGACTTTCCCAGTATCATTATGTAATCTAATTGTTGCTGTTGCATTTTTATAAATATTCTTTAAAATATGACAATATCCTGGATCTATATCTTGATGATCCAATGCTTTAATCACTGAAGAAATGTTTATAGAATCAAATGCCTTTTCATAATCTACAAATCCAAAACATAATGACAACTCATATTCATTTGTCCTTTCTATAACTTCTCTCAATACTTGAATATGATCTACTGTACTAAAACCACTTTTAAATCCAGCTTGTTCTCTTGGTTGGTGAAAATCCAAGGTTCTCTGTAGACGAGTTGTAATTATCTTGGTAAAAATTTTATATAAAACTGATAAAAGGCTGATAGGTCTGTAATTTCTAATATCTTCTTTATCACCTTTTTTAAATATTAATATTACTGCATTCTTCCAATCATCCGGTACATCTTTATCATTTAGACATTTGGTATATAACTTTGCTAATATTTTTTTTTTAACTTATACATTTATAAAAAAAAAAATATTTATGCCACATTTATGTTTTTATGGTACTATTTTTGAGTTATTTTTTGGAAAGGATGTTATTCTCTACTTTTCAAACATTTGGCATTCTGTGCAATTCCGTTGGTAAGGTCATTCTTCCATTTCATTGAGATTTTGTAATTGTTTATTCTATCTTCAGAGACAATTATAAAAGAGGAAGTTTAAACTTACGAATCTTGGCAGAAGTTTTTCAGGCAAATTTATACATTTGCAATCCTTGATTAGTAATGTAAGTGAAATGATAAATTGCTTTTGATGTGTGTTAATGTGATAAAGCAATATATAATGCATGGAAGAACTATTTGCATGTTGCAGGATCTATAAAATGCTCTAAAATTATATTGCATAACCATAATGAGGAGTTAAAATTGTGTTACTTCAGTAATGTGAGATCTTTTAACATGGCTCCATTTGCAGATGCAAAACTCCATACAGTAGTACCACTCAGTACAAGCCAAAGTAATCAATGGATGCAGGAAGGTTTGTGCATAAAATCCTTATCTAGTGTCTACTCATCCAATATCTCCAGGCTAGTTTCTAACTTGTGGATTTCATCAGTTCTGTGTGAAAAACAGCTTGTGTAAGCATAACGAATGATGATCATGTGATGCTTGATAATCTCCAGTTACTTAGAAATATGTATAAAAGTTATTATCAATGAGTACAATATTGCAAACCTAGGAAACTTTCTGCTTTATTTTTAAGAAAAAAATGTAAAATTCCAATGTTAATTTTGATTAGCAACTTCTACAATGACATAAACACACTTTAATTTTAAAAAACTGCCCACATTATGCTAATTTCTGCATAGAAGAAAAGAGTATAGCAGGGTTGAATTTTGGCTTGTCTCAATTCATTTCTATCCAGCATTAATATGTGTGTGTTCGTGTAATATACACTTGTCAATAGATAATATAAAAACATAGAATGTTTGTAATAATCTCTAAAATTCTTTATAAAAATCTGGAAAGAAGCAGCACTTTTCAATTTCCGGGCATTTAAGGGGTATATTTGGCAATTTATCCAAATTAATGAGTTTTGATGCTCCTAGTTATTTACAAAATAATCATCTACTAGTAAAGTTGTTTTCAATATTATCACTTCATTATTCCGATTTTATTATTATGAAGAGAGGAAAGATTAAAAAAAAATTCTTGTTAGCATTTTTCTCTTCAGTAATCTTCAGGATATATCAAAGAACATTGAAATCAGACTGAAAATGAGAGATATTGACACAGGCTAAAATTAAATTGTGCATCGCTATTAACATCTGTTTAACCAAGGAATTCCCAAAGATCTGGGCTACCACAATAAAGTTAAAGAGATTATTAGAATACATTTTTTAAGCTTCATGAAAACCATACTTGTAAAGAACATCACATTTGATTGTCCTTTTTGAATTACCATCTTATATATAATGATAATAGATGGACAATTGAAATCTTAAACTGGATTCCAAGAGATTGTAAAAGACCCAGAAAGAGACCACGTGAGATGGATGGATTTGAAATAAGAAAGTGCAGGAGTGATGTGGAGAAGAGAGGCTAGGGATCAGAGAAGATGGATTGAACTTGGAGAGACCTTCATCCTGCAGCAAATTGATAATGGTTGATGATAAATATATAAGAATCTCATACTTTATTGTATGATTATTACAAAGAATAATTACATTAACTTGGAGAGACCTTCATCTTGCAGTGGACTGATAATGGTTGATGATGATGATATAATGCTACAAGTTAAACTAGTAATAAAGCAAACTACATCTTACTCCAATATTAATAAGTCATTAGCATTTGTTTTTCCTGCTAAAAGTGACTCGAGTGTAAAAATAACATCACACATTTATAAATTTACTCTTTTATCTACAATTCCAAACATTCCATCCAGTATTTAAATTGAAAACTGCTCATTAATTGTTTCAGAATTATATTTTTGAATCAAAATATTTTCTTTTTTTTTAAAAAAAGACAACTTTAGTTTTATCAAACAAAATTTTAGGATCTGTATTTCTCTCCTGAATATATGGTGCTGAATTAAGATATTTCTTATTTCACATACTTCTATGCATTTGAACTGTTTTATTTAATAAACATATGGTCATATCTCTACACAAATTTGAGTTTGTTACTAAAAATACAATTCATAGTAGAAAATATCATTTTTTTATGAAATAATCTTATACAGGTTCTATAATCGATTATAGAAAAAAAAATACTATTACAATATGGATTATAAATGAAGGGAATTTATATAAACATTACTCATAAGACCCTATATAATCATCTTTTGAAAGGTACATCAACCCAAGTTTCTATCTTTCAAACACAATCATCTTTTTTAAAATTATGCAATATTTTTTTCTAGCTCTTTCGGTAATATTGGCCTTCCTGGCAAAACTCTTTTATCTCTAAGTACTTCATTTCTTTTCCCAATATTCATTTCTATTAAATAAAAATTATTAGCATAATAAAAAACAAAGTGTTAATTACTAAAGTAGCCCATACAGTCAAATTTACATTTGCTGGTGACAATTTACATCTCTCTACATCAGATTTGTATATACTATAATTTTAAATAATCTATTTAATAATTGGTGATGCCCAATAAATACCCTGATTAGTTTCTGACTATTGGATGTCACCCTGAAACCAACTTTTACTTATTACTCAAGTTCTACAATAGGAAATGAAGCTTGTCAAGATTTCTTTCATTATCTCCAGGTTGATAATCCAAAGAGGCTATGATTATGGAGTAACAAACTGAAAGCTCTAAGCCTACATAAATTGTTATATAGAAAAGTTTCACCACAATGCATCAGCATATTATTAAGTACAGTATACCAAAGTTGCAGGTTTTAAATTTAGTTAGTGCACTGTATTATTAGCATTCCTTGGGTGGGAATAAACATCATATGACTTTCTGTACTTAAATTTAGAAGTAATTTACTGTTCTCCATACGCATCTATTGTAATGATAAGTAATCAATTCATTACTAGATGGTAGCACTATATGCTCCCATTTATTGATAAGGTAAATAAATGGGAGTACAGATGTTTATATTATGGTGCAAACAAATAGTTTATCAGAGCCATTGGAGATAGTAATGGAATGGTACAAAGAATTGGTTACTAGTTTGAATAAGGTTAAAGGAAGAGTAGGATTACTACCAAGATTGGACAATAGGTATATGTTAGATAGGGCATGTGTTATAAATGAGATTGAAAAAATTATGTGACAAATGATTGTGGATGTGTGGGTTTTTTTATTAGAGTAAAGATGGATTGCATTTAGCAAAACAAGGAAACGAAGCATTAGGGATGTTGATTTATGAAAAATATAGCCTGGGAAACTTATAAATTGGAGTAGGGTTTTAAATTAAGTATTACCAAAAAGGTCAAGAATGAATGGAATGTAATAAGTAAACAAAGGGTTGCTGATCCAGATATAATTGTAGAAGAGGAGAGGGAATGGGTCTTAAAACTAATTACAAATATAATAGAGAAGAAAGAATCTATGAAAGAATAGGAAAGGAGACATTGTTAAAATTGGATATTTGAACATGCAAGTTGGTAGGAGACCAGAAAAGTGGTTGGAATTAAACACAGTTGATAATGAGATTGAAAAAATTATGTGACAAATGTTTGTGGATGTGTGGGTTTTTTGTTAATAAGAGTAAAAATGGATTGCATTTAGCAAAACAAGGAAATGAAACATTAGGGATGTTGATTTATGAAAAATATTATAGCCCGGGAAACATAATTTGGAGTAGGGTTTTAAATTAAGTATTACCAAAAAGGTCAAGATTGAATGGAACATAATAAGTAAACAAAGGGTTGCTGATCCAGATATAATTGTAGAAGTGGAGAGGGAATGGGTCTTAAAACTAATGATAAACTAATTACAAATATAATAGAGAAGAAAGAATCTATGAAAGAATAGGAAAGGAGACATTGTTAAAATTGGATATTTGAATATGCAAGTTGGTAGGAGACCAGAAAAATGGTTGGAATTAAACACAGTTGAAAAAGTGCTTGAGGTATTAGTGGTAGTGGAAACACATCTAAGAGAAGAATAACCTATACTGGAATATTTGATAAGACAGGGTATAAATAGAAAAGAAAAAAGGGGTGGTAGTATAGGAGTTATGTCAAAAAAATATTTAAATTGTCGAGAACATTCGTGGTTTGAGATAAGGTTAGGAAGACGAATGGATAGTGGCTTTAGTGTATATGGCCACTGGAGTTAGGCAAACTATAATGGAATGGAGCAGTAAAACAGACATTCAAAAAAGGGGGAAGACAATAATGGTTATAGTGGATAGGAATGAGCATATTGATGACTTGGAAAACAAGAATGGACAGCTTTTGAAAAAATTTTGTCAGAGTGAATTTGAGCATTGAAAATTTATCAAATACTTACGAAGGGCAATACACATGTTCTGTAAATAATATATTTCACACAATAGATTATGTATTAGTAGATAAAGGGGGAATGAATAAAATACAGAAATGTAATAGTGATCATATTTTTTTATAATAGAAATGGTTAGTAAGGTGATGGAAAATAATAAAAGGATAGTGAAAGATGTGGATGGAGAATAAATGATAAGAATTAGTTAGAAAAATAGAAATTATGGAAGAGTTTTTTTTTTTTTTTTTTGGGGGGGGGGTGAATATAAGGATTGGTGTGATAAAGTAGAAAAGTGGCAAATAGGGTTTTATGTGAGAATATTCAGAAGAATAAAAGTAATAGAAAAATGAGAATTAGTAAAAATATAAAAGAAAGCATGCAGAGAATATAAATGTGCTATTAAAACAAAGAAAGTGAAAAAGATGTTTAATATTAAATGGGAAAACTAAATCAAAAGCTGGCCAAAATAGATAATTATATATAGAGATAATGAAATCAAATAGTAAGTGATTGGAGGATATTAACAAAAGTGGAGGAGATGGGAATAAAACAATTTGAAAATATATTAAAAGAAGGAATGTAGGGGGGAGAGAAATAATATTGCTAAATGGGAGGAGAAAGAGGGTAGCTCTAGAGAAGAATTAGAGACAATCCTAAATAATTATGTAATGGATATAAAAAATATTAGATGTGAAAGACTGATAAATATAAAATCTCATTGTAATGGAAATATTAGTTTTACAGAAAATGAATGAGGCAGGGAAGAAAATGAAAAATGTGAAGGCAAGAGGTTTAGATGGATGGGCAGCAGAGATGGTGATGAATTTGTGAAATATGGCCAAATGAAATCTATTATGTTTTACTAAGACTACACAGAAGACAGAATTTCCAGATAGCTTGAATAATACAAGAAAGAAAAGGGTAAGGGCCATAGAAAGATAAACAATTATAAACCAGTAGCTGTAACATCAATGTTATACAAACATTTTGCATATATGGTGACTAGAAGAGTGTCAAAATGGATAAAAAGAAAATAATATAGTGGAAGAAATGCAAGGAGGTTTTAGAATGAATAGGCATTTAGGAGATAGTTTATTTATAGTCACACAAATTATAGATATGAATAAGAATACAGGTGTGCAGTTATATATGGTCTTTATAGATATAGAGAAGGCATATGATAGAATAAATAGATTATGGGTAAATTTGAAAATGAATGAAGATTTATTGGATCTTATTAAAAGGTTGTAGAAAAATAATTACGTATCAGTTATGGGGTGGGACTAAGGCAAGGATGTCCTATGTTATCTATTTTGTTTTTCTTATATTTGAGAGAAATGGATAGGACAATAGAAAGACTAGGAGTAGTAGTAGAGATACCATTAATAAATGACAAGGGAGTGTATACATTACCAGATCTTTTATTTGCTATTTTCTTTTGCTCAGAAAGTAGGGAAGATATGGAAGCTGTGTTGAATATGGGGATTAAATTTAGTGAAGAAAAATCAAAAGTAATGGTAATAAATGCTGGGGAAAGAGAAGAGAAAGAATTTTTCTTTGGGGATATAAAGTTAAATGTGGTGAATAGGTATATCTATTTGGAAATTGTCTTAAGGAATTGGAGGAATTGCTTAGATGAATAGGAGACAAAATTTATAAATAAAAAAAAGAAAGAGATTGATAAAGAAATTAATGTTTTCATGTAATAAATATGATGTAGGAAGAATTATATTGGAGTGGTAGTAGCAGGGTTAACTTATGGTAATGATGTATTATTACTTTGAAAAAATACAAAGAGAAGTAGGAAGACATGCTTTAGTTTCAGATGTGTGGATTGCAGAGGAGCCAATTCAAAGGGAAATGGAATAATCAAGTTTTTATATGAGATGCAAAATGAAAATGTTTGGTGGATTGTAATTTATGAATAATAAGAGAGTAGACAAAATAGTATTTAATCGGGTTAATGGTAATAAATGCTGGGGAAAGAGAAGAGAAAGAATTTTTCTTTGGCGATATAAAGTTAAATGTGGTGAATAGGTATATCTATTTGGAAATTGTCTTAAGGAATTGGAGGAATTGCTTAGATGAATAGGAGACAAAATTTATAAATAAAAAAAAGAAAGAGATTGATAAAGAAATTAATGTTTTCATATAATAAATATGATGTAGGAAGAATTATATTGGAGTGGTAGTAGCAGGGTTAACTTATGGTAATGATGTATTATTACTTGGAAAAAATACAAAGAGAAGTAGGAAGACATGCTTTAGTTTCAGATGTGTGGATTGCAGAGGAGCCAATTCAAAGGGAAATGGAATAATCAAGTTTTTATATGAGATGCAAAATGAAAATGTTTGGTGGATTGTAATTTATGGATAATAAGAGAGTAGTCAAAATAGTATTTAATTGGGTTACGAGTAAAAGCTAGGCAACAAGATGGGCGAGAAAGGCAGTATGGTATGCAGAAGATTTGGATAAAAACTTTATGTCCATATACTTGTAAAAAAGATTGGATGATAGTGTTAGGAAAATTGTTGAGTTTTAAGTAGCAAAGACTGAGATGGAAAAATAGATGTATCAATAAAAAATAGGGAGATGGAGAACTATATAGAAGTAAACTATATTGGGTATGAGTTAATTTACGATAATAGCAAGGAAAGTAGTCTTCTATTTAAGTCTCGAACAGGATTGTTAGCAACAAGAGAATATATACCTAAATGGAGAAACGTGGGGAATTTAGTCTGCAAGTTATGTAAGGAAGGCATGGAAAATATTACATATTTGCTAATTAAATGTAAATGCCTACAAGCAGAAAGGGAACAAATAATGAAGTTGTATGAGAATAAATATAAACTGATTATATAGAAAGTGGATTCTGGTCTTTATGCTGGGTTTGGAAAAAGATAAGGGGGGAATCTAGATATATAAAGGCCATGGAATGGACAAAGATGATGTGGAAATGAGATGGAGAAGGATAGAGAAGAATATCGGAAAACTTAGGGTGAGGAATGGAAAGGGAAAGTAAGGTGGCTAATAGATTTTTCTGGGCATGATGGCTGAGATATTCCTGACTTCAATAAAAGAGAAGCCATATTACATCACATGAAAAGTCAATAGTATGAATTTTTTTAAAAGAAATTAGTACAGTATACATACAGTAAAAATACTTGCTTTAGATAAAAAAATTGCCATTTTTTTTGTGCTCGAGGTATTAATATTTCTTTCTGTAAAATATACAGAAGGTGTGCATAAAAATATAAAATGTGAAGATGAATGATACATTTGAATATAGTTTATTTGCTAAATTAAATTTTATAGGGTATATGAGCACAGAATTTCACATGACTCATCACTCTATCTCATATCACTGATGCACTTGAACACATATATGTCGAAAAGATAAATAATCACCAATATATGTATTTCATGTTAAAACAGCAATCATCAGTTGGTCCAGATTATCATCTCCACACATATATGCAATAAGTGCTCAGATATATATTAAGATAGCCAATCTTCATACTTTAATGGACAGACTCCAATCCACTTCAACTGTCCATACAATTGAAAATCTGATGATGGAACGCTCAAAGGCCATCCTGAACCTGAGATTCTTGTCACACCCATGTTGACCTAAAGTCAATCTGACCCCTCATATACAGGACAAAATCCATATAATACATATAGAAGGACGGGCAGACATCTCTACTATGTAATAATTGAAATACAGGCTTTATCAATATATGTAATATATAGGATATATGAGCATAGACTTTCACACGACTCACCACTCTTATCTCATATGACTGATACACTTGAACACATATATGTTGAAAAGATAAATAATCACCAATATGTGTATTTCATGCTAAACCAGCAATCATCAGTTGGTCCAGATTATCATCTCTACACATATATGCAATAAGTGCTCAGATATATATTAAGATAGCCAATCTTTTACTTTAATGGATAGGTTTCAATCCACTCCAACTTTTCAACTGTCCATCCAATTGAAAATCTGATGATGGAATGCTCAAAGCCTGTCCATTAAAGTATCTTAATATATATCTGAGCACTTATTGCATATATGTGTAGAGATGGTAATCTGGACCAACTGATGATTGCTGGTTTAGCATGAAATACGTATATTGGTGATTATTTATCTTTTCAACATATGTGTGTTCAGGTGTATCAGTGTTATGAGATAGTGTGGAGAGTGGTGGGTCATGTGAAATTCTGTGCTCATACCCTGTCTATTACGTATATAGACACAGGTATATATAAGCCTGTGTATTTCATCTATTCCATATTAAAGATGTCTGCCTATCCTTTGTTTATGTATTTAATGGATTATGTCCTATACATGAGGGGTCAGATTGACCTTTAGGTCAACATGGGTGTGACAACAATCTCGGCCTAAGGGTGGCCTTTGAGCGTTCCATCATCAGATTTTCAATTGGATGGACAGTTGAAGAGTTGGAGTGTGGAGTACATTGAAGCCTGTCCATTAAAGTATGAGGATTTGCTATCTTAATATATATCTGAGCACTTGTAGCATATATGTGTAGAGATGGTAATCTGGACCAACTGATGATTGCTGGTTTAACGTGAAATACATATATTGGTGTTTATTTATCTTTTCATCATATATGTGTTCAAATGTATCAGTGCTATGAGATGGAGTGGTGAGTGGTGGGTCGTGTGAAAGTCTGTGCTCATATACCCTATATATTACATATATAGACACAGGTATATAATAAGCCTGTATTTCAGTTGTTAAATTTTGTAAATAAATTTTTCATATATATATAAATAGAAATTAAATATATAACTGCGCAGAGTTCTGCGGTTTTTATCTTTCCAGAATGAAATGAACACTGTATCAAATTCATTAATTGGTCAAAAATTATGTGGTTCAAATTTAAGTGATATACAGTAAATTATGGGTGGACAACCTTTTTCAATGTGGGACCAACTCAAACTTATATAGGCAAGAGCCATAAAGAGATTAAAAATAGTATAAAATTATTACTTTTGATATTTATTATTTTAATATTTGTTAATCAAACGATTATAATTATTAATCGTTGTCATTCTTTAATATTACATGCAATTATCTAACTGCAAACAAAAAATACAATGTTAATATAAAAATTTAATCCAAAATTTAGTGAGATATTAACTATTGCTTATTTTTTAATAATGAATTCATATCTGATACAGTTTCAGTAGTGGTGGTTTGCAAGGTGAGTTCTAAATTTTTTTATTATCAATTATTAATGATTTATTTTGTTTTAGTAAATATCATTGGAGGGGGGAGGGTATATGTTCTGCAAATTTTAAAAAATAAAAACGCATTAGTATTGACGAATGTTTTAATATACATATTTTTGAAATGTACAGTCTGAATTACGAACTTCCTAGGGTCAGAGTTGACCCAAGGTCTGAAAGTTGCCCATCCCTTCTACTTATAATTTATATCAGAAATTTAGGGGTGGAGGTGGAAGATAATAATTTTTAACATAAATTGGAACCACTTCATTTTAAACTAATCCACGAATTTGGAATCGAACAACTCTTGCAATAGAATGGGAATTTGCTCAAAATGTTATTTCTTTTGTTAAATAAACGTTTAATAAAGCTAATATTGTCATGCATTTTAATCCATTGAGTTTGAAAGTAATTAGATTGGCAAATAGAAAACAATCAAATTGAGAAAATAATCGAAAGTGCTTTTTTTTAAGCATTCTGTTAATTATTTACAAAAAAAAAAATATTTTCTATTGTTTAGTACATATAACTTTCATTTGAAAATACTAATGTGTTCAGAATTATTATATTTTATAAAAATCGTACAAGGTTTAGCTTTTTTTTATTATTGTTTATTGCATACCTTACTGAAGAGAATATTTTACAGAAGAAACACAACGCTTTCCATTAATACTAATTTTGAAGTATGTACATTGTAAAAGTATTATAAAGAACTTCAAATTTTATAAAAGTAAAAACAAAAAGTTTGTAAATATCGATTTCAAATATATGCCTTACTTCCTATTTTCAAAATTAAAATAAAAAAACAAGTGGGTGTTGTTATAACGAGTTTTTTTTTTTTACTTAAATAATGATTTGAAACTGTATTCCTGACTTTTGAGTTGTAATGCTTTGTCGATCATTTTGTTCATGGTCTTGGGTTCAAATTCCAATGGAACTTGGAGGTACTTGAGTATTTGTAAACAAATTAAGATTTTTTTAGATGTCGATATTTTCTGAACTAGAGGATAAACGTCCCAGTTAATATGAATTGGTTAATAAAGTATAACGTGTTGAGAGAAGGGAGAGGTATGTATCATACAACTACGATTAATGAGTTTATGGCTAACTATTATGATTTTTAAAAAATGTATTTCAAGTCCTTGTATACTCAATAAGTGGAATAAAGGTGCCTGGATTCTCCTGAAAGTGAGGGAAAAGTGCAGTTTGGTGCTCAAACACCACTTAATTTTCTGAATAACTAATTGTACAATTTTTAATATTTCACTGATTTGTTATTAATTTTTAACCAAAACTTCAGAATTTTATTATATTTATAATTTTTATCATTAGAGAAAACTTTCTTATGACACTAACTATATCTATGCCTGCATTAAGTAATCACTAGATGGCAGTCAACATTAACGCCAAGACCAATTTCTGACTAACTGAACCAGTATAAAATACTGCTTATCGTTGTGCTCTTACAGTACTTTTATAATTATCAGATAGAATAGAGGTCACCACTATCCTAAAGAAATCAAATACTGCTGTGGTTTTTGCTATTTAAATTCATCGTAAAATGCTTTCTTTGGTTATGTATTAATCAATAGTTCCAAATATGTGCAGGAATTCATAAGTTCAGGCACCAAATTCTGTGAACACTAAAATTGATCCCAGGTTGGAGGCTGTATCAACTTCACCAAATCATGCAGGGCTATTTAAATGTAATAATCTATAATGAACTTGGGGTTTTTAAATGTGTGATGACATATTCAATTTTTTAAATATTTTGACTATTTAAATAGATATTATTATTATATGAAATACAATAATAGTTCATTTTCTTGCATATATATACACCATTTTATTTTACAGTAATTAAATGATAATAAATGAGTACTTCCGCTTACAACACAAAATATAGTATTATTTAACACTCGTGAAAAAGCGAGCAATAGCTTAAATGGCTGATTAAATTTATTACAATTAGAAACAGCGCTAAAAATAAATGTAATTAAATGGTGGAATGGGAAAGGTAGAGAAATAGATTGAGATCTGAAGAAGACTGCAAGGAAAAGTTGAAACTGTTATTATAATAATAAACATTATTTGCTTAAAGGTGTAAGAAGATGGTGATTATTTAATAAGATATATAGCTGTTTGTAGTAGTATATTTCATTTCATAAGTTTAAATCCTGTTTTGTTTCATGAGACATAAAATTGTATTTGGTATTATATATTTAAAAGTCTATCACCTATTCTTTAAACATTTGAAAAAAACCCAAATGATCTCCAATATGTATTTCATGCTGAACTAGCAATCTTCAGTTGGCCCAGGGCACAATCTCTTACACGTCTTCATTATTTGTTTGGTACTTGTCAATACCAAACTATTATACTTTCATTTGCAAATGTCAATCTTTTTGCTCTCATAACTTGAGACCATCCACATCAGATAAATGTATAAATGATTATATTACTAATCATTAAGCTAAAGATTATTCTTAGTCTATATTTAGGATAAAGACAATTTCTAGTTTGCTAAATGATTGGCAATAATAAACCATATTTATCTAAGTGGTTTGTATTTAAGTCATGAGTCTATAAAGTGTGATAATTGTAAATCAAAGTATAGTATATATATATATATATACAAACAATTACAAACAATCCTTAAATCCGCAGAAGTACTTTCGGTTACTTTCTAACCTGCCTCAACTGCCATTAAATTCAAAAACCAAAAGCGGAAGCAAACATCATCAATTCAAATTCCACGAATCTCGTATTTTAATGTTAGAAGCTTGTCGATTTATTAAATGCGTTTTATTCCTGTTTATAAAAATTACCTCTTTAATTTTTCTTTTACTATGGTTTCTCTCTTCATGAAGAATTTTCACATTTTCAAAATTAAATTTAAATTTATATTTACATGTTTTTTCGTGATCAAAGAAAACTGAAGGAGATATTAAATCACCATTATTTTTATTTTTTACACGCTTATATAACAATTCATGTTCCTTCAATCTTTTCTCAATACTGCACCTAGATTCACCTATATATAATAGCATACAATCACAAAAAATTTGATATATGACATTACTTTTTTGCTTGATAGGTATGACAGCCTCAGAATTATTGACTAATTTATTAATATTGTTTGGAACGTAGAATGAAACATTAAACACATTCTTATATAAATCCTTAAAAAATTTTACTTGTGGATTTGAAATAAATGGAATAGATATCCATTTTTTACTATTAATCTTCATTTCTTTTAAATTATAATAATTTTTTTTTAAATTGACATAAAGTATTGTTTATTTGTTCCATTTTATAACCAACATCAAGCAATTCTTTAGCAAATATCTCAATATTTTTCAGTTTATCACTTTGGTAACGACATAATTTTTCATTCCGAAACAAAAAAGATTTAAAACTTGCCATCTTATGCATCATTGGTACTTTTGATTTACAATTTGTATATCCTCTTTTTTGCAATGGCTTAATTATTAGTTTATAATTTAATATAATTTTTTTTTTGTTTCGGAATGAAAAATTATGTCGTTACCAAAGTGATAAACTGAAAAATATTGAGATATTTGCCAAGGAATTGCTTGAAGTTAGTTATAAAATGGAACAAATAAACAATACTTTATGTCAATTTAAAAAAAATTATTATAATTTAAAAGAAATGAAGATTAATAGTAAAAAATGGATATCTATTCCATTTATTTCGAATCCACAAGTAAAATTTTTTAAGGATTTATATAATAATGTGTTTAATTTTTCATTGTACGTTCCAAACAATATTAATAAATTAGTCAATAATTCTAAGATGTCATACCTATCAAGCAAAAAAGTAATGTCATATATCAAATTTTTTGTGATTGTATGCTATCATATATAGGTGAATCTAGGTGCAGTATTGAGAAAAGATTGAAGGAATATGAATTGTTATATAAGCATGTAAAAAATAAAAATAATGGTGATTTAATATCTCCTTCAGTTTTCTTTGATTACGAAAAACCATGTAAATATAAATTTAAATTTAATTTTGAAAATATGAAAATTCTTCATGAAGAGAGAAACCATAGTAAAAGAAAAATTAAGGAGGCAATTTTTATAAACAGGAATAAAATGCATTTAATAAATCGACAAGCTTCTAACATTAAAATACGAGATTCGTGGAATTTGAATTGATGACATTTGCTTCCGCTTTTGGTTTTTGAATTTAATGGCAGTTGGGGCAGGTTAGAAAGTAACCAAAAGTACTTCTGTGGATTTAAGGATTGTTTGTAATTGTTTGTAAACCGTTAAAAATATTATTTCAATTATAATTACAATATTGTTTTTAATTAATGGATATTTTATTTATTTAATATATATATATATACCCATTTAGCCTTGAATATATTACACTTATTATTTAATTAATACTTTGTGTGCAATTTGAAAATTATAATTGCAATTAGTAATGTTATAATTGACTATTTATTAGTCTGCATTCAGAACAGGTTACAATTTACCTGTTTAAAGCGATTTATTTAAACTTCTTTGTATCAATAATTTCACTCTCTGTAGTCAAGTTGCAATCTTTATTGTTAAAATTAGGTTGCCATAACAACAGTTTGAGATTGTTTATTGTTATCTATATTGAGATTGTCTAATCATTGACTGGTTTCTAATGATTACTTATAAACCCATTTAGTCTTGAGCATTATTACACTTATTATTTGAAAATTATAATTGCAATTTTTAATGTTATAATTGACTATTTATTAGTCTCCATTCAAAACAGGTTATATTTACCTGTTTAGGGATTTATTTAAACTTCTTTGTATTAATAATTTCAATCTCTGTAGTTAAGTTGCAACTATTTAAGTTATGCTTAACATGTTTCATATATTTGTCTTTTTGTATCTTTAATGTAATTTAAATATTTAATATTTTTATATCATCTATTTTATGTCCATATGTTAAGTAGTGAATATATAAAGCAGATTTATCATCTTACCCATTAATTGCATTATGTTTTTTGGCTCATTTATCTGTTTGCCTGTATTACCATAGTAAATCATATTGCAATGGTCACAATTAATTTTATATACAATTCCTTTTTTGTATTTTATCTCTTAATTTATAATTGCCTATTAATTTAGCCAGACTTTTATTCGACAATACAAAGAACACAACAATGCAATTAATAGATGAGATAATAAATTTGCTTTATATATTCACTACTTAAAATATGGAAATTAAATATTAAACCTTTAAATTACAAATATCTAAAAATAAAACAAATATATGAAACATATTATATTAAACATAACTTAAATAATTGTGTGGATACTTATAAAACTTCTATAAATTTAGATAATAACTGGTCAATGAAAAATGAATGGAAAATTATATAAGGTAGTATGTTATTCCTAACAGTTGAATGTAATTGGGAAATTTTAATAAAGTTATTTTTTTCTAAAATATTCAATATTTAATATTAGATGATGGAAATACTCCAATACATAACATAAATATAACACACACACACACATATATATATATATTCTAACTAAAGGAAAATAAAGAATTTAAAACAAAAAACCAAATATCTCTAAATAAATAACAAGGTTTGGTGGAAACAAGATATCTTTTAAATAATAATGTTGGATTGAGACTCTTAAAGATGACGATAAGGATTATAATGTGAACTAAGCTCAGTGGTTGGTTAGATATAAAAAATTAGCTGCAGAGATATGCAGTTAAGATAAAAGAAATTAACAATGATAAAATAAACTATTATAAATAAACCATAATTTGGGAAGAGAGAAAACTCCAATCATTCCCTAATCAATAATTTAGAATAATGTAAATTTCTCCCTCCATCAAAAAACACATTCTCTGCACTATAAATATTTGCACTTTCAAAAAACATTTTCCATAATAGACTCTTATGTCTAACAAAATCTTTTATATAATTTAATATTATCCCCTGATATGATCTGATTTCTTCTACATCTTGTAGAATAAATAAGTAAATCTTTTATTATAATATGACAAATAATAATGAATTTTTATGCCAACACTAATGTAATCAATTAAATAAATAAATGTTTCTTAAATATGGCAAAATATGATCTCAGAGTTTTTCTCTTGTATTCTATCAAATAAGACAGGGATATTGTGTTGTAAGGCAAATGAATAGCATCCTAGCAGGCTTTAGGAAACATGCACTTTCTAATAAGCTAATGTCTCCTATTAAGATCATAATAATAATTATTTAGATTACAGAAAGAAGTGCTTACTTTAATCCACAAATACTTAAAAATAATAATAATAAAATTTGGAATACTCATAGCGTTTTACCTAGAATGGTATTCAAATAATAGAAGGAAAAGAGTATATTTCATTTTCCTCTCTTATCCCAAAACAACACACATAAAATACTCAATTTAAAACGTTTGGATTCTGTGAATATAACAGGTAAATAATGTGCAGTCTGAATAATGGATGGATATATCCATTGCAATGATTAAGTGTACAATTTTATTTGAAAATTTTAATTGGAAAAGAAATATTTATATCACATTTTCTCATCTAATGTTAGTAATATTTACTGAGGCTGTAACCTCAAGAATATGCGTGTAAAATGCGATAGTAGGGACCTCTACAGGTGTTTAACCACAAGCTTACACTATGGAAGAAAAGAGGGGAACCCTTCCTTACTTCAACCTAATTTCTATTTAAATAGGTGAAACTAAAGCGGTTAGATCTGCGAGTGTGAAGCTATTCAATACTTCATTGATTGAGTCCACATTTCTTATTACACATTAATACTCACGAAATCTTTCTATTTACAATGAGTCAATGGAAAGATTTTATAGTTAGAAATCTATTACAGTAATTTAAAGTTTTAATTATAAATTTATTAAATGCACATTGATTACGTAAGTAATATTTACTGAGGCTGTAACCTCGAGAATATGCGTGTAAAATGCGATAGTAGGGACCTCTACAGGTGTTTAACCACAAGCTAATGCTATGGAAGAAAAGAGGGGAACTCTTCCTTACTTCAACTTACTTTCTATTTAAATAGGTGAAGCTGAAGCGGTTAGATCTGTGAGCATGAAGCTATTCAATACTTCACTGATTAAGTCCACATTTCTTATTAATACTCACAAAATCTTTCGATTTATGAGTCAATGGAAATATTTTACAGTTAGAAATCTATTACAGTAATTTAAAGTTGTAATTATAAATTTATTAAACGCACATTGATTACGTAAGTAATATTTACTGAGGGTGTAACCTCGAGAATATGCGTGTCAAATGCAATAGTAGGGACATCATCTAATGTTAGTGATTTTGGATCACAAGAATAATAATTATCTAACTTGAAAATATATATTTTTATTTTATTTTGTGGAACCAAGGAAAAGAATTTCATACAGAAAAAATACTCAAACCAAATTTTAATAATTTACAAAAATACCTTTATTAAAAGCTAAACATTAAAAAATTATTTACAAGGCACACAAACACAATGGCAGTTTGAAAATCATGGCCACTGGATGTACTATTGCATTTGATTATGAGGAGTCAATAACTACAGATCAACTTTATTCAAAGCTTATTACCCTCAGTATTGCTTCGTCTTAAATTGTAAAATAAATTCCAGAAGTATAAATTATGAGCAATCGCTAGAATATTTAGTTAACACATTACAATTTATTCTAACTAAAACAGGGCATTAAACAAGCATTTAATGCAATTGAAAAACAATAATTACAATGTGGCTAGCTTGCACCATAAGCTGATTAACATTTTCTTATATACTCTATAGCAGTGGTCTTCAACCTTTTCACACCTGCGGACCGACAAAAATAAGGATAAGATTTTGCAGACCGACAGAAGTCTACAGATAAATTTTCTTAAAGATGTAAAGTGCATAGCCTTAGATGAGCATAACTGTTATAACTAACCAAAACAACACACTAGTTACTGTGTATTGCAATGGTGTTGCTTACCTTCACATGCTGAACACTCTTTTTCAAGTTGCGCAGTCATACTGCTATAGAAAACAGTACAATAACTATCATTCTCATTAATGTGCCTGCATTGCTACATTTATTATTTCATTGTTAAAACATGCAAGAATAAAATGTTATTCACCTCAATGTTGGAAAATATCACAGCTAGTGTAATCACATGACAATGATTATGATGAATGTAATATCTGTATTTAATGTTAAATAGAGAATATGAAGTTAGATATATATGAAGTTTGTCTAATAAAAATTTTAATTCTACCCCCCCCTCCATAAACATCGGTGATAACTAGGAATAAAAAATTAATTTATGTAGGATTGATTAGATTTTGTTTTTGTTCTGTTTTTTTTTTTTTAATTGGGTAAAAATGAGATAAATAAAAATTGTTTATATTAATTAAAAGTTTAAAATCTTATTATTTGTTATTACAAACTTTCCTGCCAGTCTAGTGTGTGGACCGGCAGAAAATTTCTGTGGACCAGCGCCAGTCCGCGGACCAAGGGTTGAAGATCATTCCTCTATAGTCAGGCACTTACTCATGATATCGTACTATTAATAAAGTAATAACTAAAAAAAATTAAGTTCAATCTAATGTATTAGTGCTTCTAAATTAGATGTCTAATATGATAATGATAACTATCATCATCAAATCATAACTGATTATTGCCTAGCACTATGTTAATAATACAAAGCTAAATGGTAAATGGAGAGCATTAATCAGAAGCCATACATACGCTGATATTTAATTTATTTAATGTACACATAATAATATTAAATTTTTTAATTTTTAAGAGATTTACAAACCCCTTGGTGAATTTCTCTATATGACGCATATAAAATAATATGTGAGCCCCAGAAAAGGCACTGACCCTCAAACCAATAATCTTTAGCCTTCAAATCTAGCACTCTGCCAATGCATAGAGGAATTCTTTATGTTGGGTCCATTGCTGGCCATTTTATTTTTTAGTCTTAATAGTTGTTAGTTAATTGACACGAATCCCACAAATAATTAGAAATTACTTCCACAACCAATTATCAACCATTTTTAGAAAGTATTATTTACATTGAATATATTCTATTACATTGCTAAACACATTCTTTGAATACTCGTTCACCTTATATAAATAGTTCTGAAGCAATCTGATATAATTGGAATTGTTTAGTGGGTATATATATATATATATTTTAATTTAGTAAATATACCATTAAACCACTAAACATCACATGATAATCATTCTTTATACTTACACAGGCTGTTTATAAAGAGGCTAAATATCCATACAGTAGCACTATTCAGTACAAGCCAGCGTAATCAATGGATGCAAAAAGGTTTGTGCATAAAATCCCTATCTAGTGCCTACTCATCCAATATCCCCAGACTACTTTATAGCTAGTGGCTATCATCAATGAGAAGCCTTGGATCTGAGAGCCCCTTACCTAGATCTTATGATCTAATAAAACCCTCCAGCAGCCACCTTTTACCCTATTAGCTAACTATAAAACTTGTCCAAAATAAAATCACAATAATGTGGTACTACTATCTGGTGATCATGTGATGTTTATTGGCTTAAAACCAATCCTGCCTAATAGAATAATGGTGGCTATGGTTATTAAAGAACCAAAGACACCAAAATGTATAAGTACTGAACTGAGTTCAGACCTATATGACTATATAAGCTAAATGAGCTTGGATTGAAAATATTATTGTGCTTTCAATTTGACTAATAGTTTTGTAGTTAAGTAGAGATAAAAGGTGGCTGCTGGAGAGTTGCATTAGATCCTAAGATCTAGATTCAGTGCTCTCAAATCCAAGGCTCCTCACTGATGAAGGCCACAAGTCAGAAATTAGTTTGGGGATATTGGATGAGTTGGTGCTAGATGAGGATTTTATGAACAAGCCTTCTGGTATCCACTGATTACTCTAGCTTGCACTATGTTGAAATACTGAATGGAGAGTTTTGCCTGTTTTAGTAAACAGTTTGTGTAAGCATAAAGAATGGTAACCATGTGATGTTTAGTGGTTTAATACCAATCCTGCCCAATACAATTATAGTGACAGGGTTATTAAAGAACCAATGGCACTAAAAAGTATGGTTGCTGAACTGGGTTCAGATCTATATGACTATACAAGCTAATGAACTTGAATTTAACACATTTATTGTGTTTTCATTTTGGACTCAAAGCTTTATAGTTAGTTAATAGTATAAAAGGTGGCTGCTGAAGGATTGTATTAGATCCTAAGATCTAGGTGGAATGATCTCAGATCCAAGATCTCACTGATGAAAGCCACAAGCTGGAAACTAATCTGGAGATATTGGATGAGTAGGCACTAGATAGGAATTTTATGTACAAACCTTCTTACTTCCATTGATTACTCTTGCTTGCACTGAGTGGCGCTACTGTATGGAGGTTTAGCATCTATGTAAATTAGCATTTTTCAAAGTGTTTTATTTAGAAAATTAATGCTTATACTTACAATTTACTATTTCAATAAGAAGTCATTTCCATTTTTTTTTTTTTGCTTTTATAACGAGACTACTAATGTTAACACTAAAGAAACTGGAATAATGGTATTGTAGATTTGAATATTCTGCTAGCGCTTAAATTCTCTAAACTAAGGTAGGTTGCATTGGTTTGCAAATTGTTAGCTTTTGGGCTCAGATTTTTGTTACTACATGCACATAGATGATACAATTTGTTAGTGAATCTTAAATAGTGCTCAAATCACGACATTGAGGTAAATTCAACTAAAATATTTTAAAAAAAATTTTTTCTTCTTTATTAGCCTAATATTAAGTGAAGCATATCTTGGCAATAGTAACAAAACTTTAGAATTAAAATCATTAATGTTCTATTTTTAAAGAAATTCCTGAAAATCGGAACTGAATATGTGAATCAAGATAATTCCCTGAATGGATCAAGATTCTAATTAATAATATGCTACTAAAATAAATATTAAACGATTTCATTAGTAAGAATTTCGTAAGTTTGAGTCCTAGTGCCTGAACTGGAATTGAATTGAGGGCATTACATTCCAGAGTCTGATTCGCTATAATAGCACCAGTGCACTTATGTTGAATTCTCCCATGCAAGAAATTCACAGACCACATGGCAAAACATGCTAAAATTCCTGCTATTGGAGAAGCGAAAACTTTCCATCAAATTCATAAATATCATGATTAAAAGTGAAATTTGAAATGCAATCTGGGAATTTTCTTTCTCGTAATGACATTACTATATGGAAGATGCTTAAACATATATTAGATTCCAAAAAACTGGAAATGATGTAAATCCTTTTGCTAATATTATAAAATTGATTATTGTTTGTCTTTGTTTGATGAACTGTTATGTGGTGAGAATCTTCATAAAGATCATTCAGGTTTCAAATTAATCTTTGCATTCAAGATGAGCTTTCAGGCAAAGTAACATTTACACTACAACAGGTGCAATTTTCAAACCTTTAGTGCTGATTGCAGGGGTCATTTTAACTTAATGAATGTCATTAAGACGAGCATTAAAATTAATTAGATGCATATCACCTGGAGAATTTGTAAAGGATTAAACTGCATTTCTATTCAGATAATATTAATCCTAACAATAATATTTAGAATTTCTCGAACAAAAATTTAAGGAAGTAGAATAAAACATTTTCTGGATTGAAATTTGTTTAAATTATTCTTAAAAGACAGTTCCCAAAGAATTCATTTTGACAGTCTATAGACTTCTTCATTTTTAGCCCATGAAGCAGAATTTAAAATCATCACCATTTAGAGGGAATATTACCATCCACCTGTTATCACTATTCGCCCAAAACACATATTTTAAAAGTAAAATTTAAATAATAATTAAAAATACAAAATCATTTAAATGTGCATATACATATAGATAAGTCTATTTTTAAAAGAGATTCAATGAAAAATCTAAAGTGTAAACCATCTGGATGGACATTTCTATTTTTTCTTATCATCAACTATCTTTATTTGAAATTACTTATTTTTCTAATACCAGTTTAATATGTCAGCTTCTATTACATATTCACTTCTTAGTTCTGCATGGAGTTTATACCCCCCCCCATTTCTTTTCAAAGTCTATTAGATAATGTAAGTGCTGTAATAATCAACTTACCACTTGGGTGTTTAAATGTCATATGATCTCAATCACAAACCATGAGATTATTTATTTTATTGGTTAATATATTAATCACATGTCACTTTTCACATTACACTGCATAAATTTTATCAACTTTACAACAACACCCACCCACATATAAAGTATATTTAAATATGAATATATTTTGTAGTATATAGACCAAGAGTGAAGTCCAGTCAACCATTTTGGTCTCACAATTTGCATTTATTCATAAGATCACTGAGTACTCAGTAATAAATCAATATTTAATAAGCAGTATTGTCTAGCCTCTTTTTAGGCTTAGTAAATAAATCATTACACCAGGTGGCAGTGTATTATAAAGATAAAAGTTGCTAGAAAATACAAGGCTTTGTATTTGGTAGTAAGCACATGTTTCAGTCATGAAGTCAAAATCTAGGTAGAGCATTGAAATATCAAGCAGCTAAGGATTTTTCTGAGTAAATCTAGGAAATTTGGGGGGAGTCAGATATCCAATATTAAACAGTAAATGGGTATTCAACATTTTTTCAATAAAGAGTAAAAGTACGAAGATAATATGGTTAGATGAGATAAATGGTTATGTATAGATTCACATGAATAGGGATGGTGTCATGTACCTATAGTCACTCAATCCATGACTCATTTTTACCTTTTCAGATAAATAAATAGCATATGTAATTAGCATGTATTGTTTGTTGCATCAGTGGATCGAATATCTACTAATTTGAGTATTTGGTTTCTGTTGTCTCAGTGTTGATTAGAATGTTGGATATGAGGAAGAAATTAAACTTTTTTTGTTAATTAAAATATACATATGATTTTAATGTCTAATGGAAAACTTTGTACACTATGAAGATTTTATTATCAAGTATTTTAATAATATCTTAAATGCAAAAAAAAAAAACAATTGTGAATATCTTTAAAAAATTTATTGCAAAAAACATTTCCTTTTTTGACAAAATTATATATTTTGTATATTATTTTAGTATTGAATTTCAAAAATCATCACTTTTCAGCAAAAAATTTTTTTATTATTGATTACAGTTTCAACTCTACCATGCAGTCTTCATCAGAATAAGATTTGATGAAGACTGCATGGTACAGTCGAAACTGAAAAGTGTAAGATTTTTGAAATTCAATATTATATATGAAGACAGTAAAAACAAAGGACGAAGAAAAGAATTTAAAAAAACTATATAATATATTATTTTAATTTATAGTTTTATATATATATATAATGAGATCATTTTGTTTTTTTACAAAAACTTTCAATTTAATGTGTTGTGTGCTGTCAGGTTTCACAGTGATCCATTAATTTGGCCCTGGTTTAAATGTTTTGTGGTTCAGATATTTTTTTCCATACCTTCTTCAATATTTCTCTGTTCTCTACCACAAAATAATGTATATATTAACAAAGAAAAATGAAATAAAGATTGGATTATTTATATAATTAAAGTTTTGTTTCTAATCACTGAAACATTATTCAACATATAAGTAAATGATAGTTTTGAATATTAAAATCACATTTTGATTTTACTTTTATATAGAATAAATATTAATAATTTTAAAATAAGAAAAAATGTAACAAAATTTTTTAAAACTCGATAATTTTTATTATGAAAAGTATTATAATTTTAAATGATGTTACCTGTCCTTTCAAATATTAACATTGGAAAAAAAATTAATAAAATGCTTTTATTCACAAAAATACAATAAAAAATCAACTTTATTCAGCTTTCATAGTATTATGCAACCAAAAACAAAAGCTTGAGGCATTCATGTTTAGAAATAATAAATTTTTATAAATAAAAACACTTTTAATGTATATTTATTGTTTATATTTAAATGCTTTTATTGAAGCAGAAAAATCAGGTTATGTGTTATTTTGTTTATTTGCTAACTTTTTATCTTTTTCAAGTTAGAATAAAATTTTAAAATTGAGGTTTAATATATTTAAATTCAATCTGTTATATAACTAAATAATACTAGGTTAATCCTTATAAGACATTCATCTTTTCAATAGGTCACCTAGCTTTTTAGATATGGAAGAGAGGATGGGAAAATTTTAAAAATATTCAATAATTGCATGTATCACAATTAAAATTATTCTTAGAACTTTCATTTGTTTTAAATAAGGCTTTTGAGAGGGTAATATATATTTTTTACTTTCAATTTAATAACATTTTATAACATATTAAATTCAATATTTAATAGGTTTAATTTGAAGATAATTTGTTGAACTATTGTGCATTTCCTTAAAATCTCTATGAAAGCAATATAACACATTAACATTTTAAATTGGGTTACTTATATATATCAACAATTTTAAACAGAAGTTTACTGATTCTTATACATATATAATTATGTACACATACTAAATATAATATATACATAAAGAGTATACATATTAATGCAGAAATATCTAGTGATAAATGTAGACTATATATGTAAAATTGATTTAAAATAAAATCATGTTTATTAAGTGAAATTCATGTACAGTAGTTTTGGTAAGCTTTTTTTTATTAAAAAAAAATCCAAACAAAGTAAATTTAATTACCTTTCATTTTAAAAAATATTTAATACTTTTAATCACTTATATACATAAGTATACATTTTAACTAACAGCATATATATATGTGGCTGCAGAAAGGAGTTTGCTATTAACTGAAAGGAGACCCTTTGATTCCTCTTGGGAGGCCTTAAAGGAACCGAGCAGGGCAAATTCCTAATGTCCACTCCATACGTTCTTGTCATTGCAGCTGTTATTACTATGTGATTATTCATATAGTATACGAACATGGATGGGCTGCTCACCAACACACATTAGCCAGCGTGGTGAGTTTATTGGCTTTTTACCTCTGAGTTTAAGATCAAGAAACACCATGGTCTTTCTTCTCAGTGCCTGATAAGGCAGAATGAATGTTTGTGTAAATGATAAATATTTTTCCAATACATAGATACAATTATGACAGACAAAAATAAAGCATGGCCCTTATTCCTAGGAGGCTGTAAAGTCATCAACCAAGGCAGCGGTTGGTGGCCGAAGGCGGAGGGTGCTAAGAATCCCCTGATTGCAGACCCAGGCTGCCATTTGATGATGACTTTTTATTTAGGTACTTACAACTGCAGATCACTTTCAAGTGAAGGAAGATTGCAAGAATTAGAAGAACTGTCTTATATTAAATGGGACATTATTGGACTTTGTGAAGTTAGAAGAAAAGAAGAAGAAACAATTGATTTAAAAAGTGGACATATACTCTATTATAAAGGCACACATATTGGAAATACAAGTGGAGTAGGATTCATTATATAAATAAAAAGTGGAAGAACAATATTGTGGAGATTGATGGTGTATCAGACAGAGTGGCAATATTAGTTATACAACTTAATAGCAGATACCAAATGCAGATAATTCAGGTTTATGCCCCAACAAGTTCTCATAGTGATGAAGTAGTAGAAGATTTTTATATGGATGTACAAAAGGCTTTTGATCAGAGTAAACAACATTTTAAAATTGTTATGGGAGACTTTAATGCTAGAATTGGTAGACAAATGAAAGATGAAATTGCTGTAGGCAATTTTGTTTATGGTAATAGAAATGAGAGAGGACATAGACTTGTGGAGTTTGCAGAAAAAGAAAAACTTTATATTATGAATTCATTTTTTGAGAAAAATGTTAAAAGGAAATGGACATGGAAGCATCCAAATGAAGGTACAGCATAATTGGATTATATTTTGACTAACAGAAAATACATATTTCAAGATTGTAATGTTCTTAATAAATTTAACACAGGAAGTGATCATCGATTAGTAAGGTGTAAGTTATGTGTTAATGTAAAACTAGAGAGACAAAAATTATTAAGAAAAACAATATTTACAGTTGATATTCCTAATCTTCAGAAACATTCTAATGAATTTAAATTAGAACTTATCAATAGGTTTCAAGTGTTAGGAGATTTTGAACATGATTCAGATTTGAATGAAATTAATATGAAAATAACTGATACACTTTTAAAAACTGCAACAAACATATCTGGTAGAAAAAAGCAGCAATTGACTAATAAAATTTCTACTGAGACTAGAGAATTTTTGAAGAAAAGAAGGAATATGAAGATATACAAAAATGATGTATTAAAAAGAATTGAATATCTCGAATTTTGTAAAGTGGTACGGAAAAGAGTTGAAAATGATATAAGAAAGTATAACTGTGAAATAGCAAGGAAAGCTGTAGAAGAAAATAAAAGTCTCAAAAATGTTAAACAACATTTTGGTATTGGTAGGAAATTTATATCTGCAATAAGAAAAAAAGATGGAATTATTACTAAAAAGAGAGATGACATCATGAAGTTGGTGGAAGATTTTTATCAGGAATTATATAGTAATAAAGAACAAGTACCTCCTATATCTATTACATCTTCCGAATTGCCCAGAATTTTAAATGAAGAAGTGAGACATGCAATTAAGTGTATGAAGAAAGGAAAGGCTCCAGGAAATGATGGAATTATAATTGATATATTAAAAGAAGCAAGTGAAGAAATAGAAACAATTTTAGCAAAGTTATATACCAAATGTCTAAATGATAAAGATGTACTGGAAGGTTGGAAGAATGCAGTAATAATATTAATATTTTAAAAAGGTGATAAAGAAGATATTAGAAATTACAGACCTATCAGCTTTTTATCAGTTTTATATAAAAAATTTTATCAAGATAATTATAACTCATCTACAGAGAACTTTGGATTTACACCAACCAAGAGAACAAGCTGGATTTAAAAGTGGTTTTAGTACAATAGATCATATCCAGGTATTGAGAGAAGTCATAGAAAGGACAAACGAATATGAGTTGTCATTATGTTTTGGATTTGTAGATTATGAAAAGGCATTCGATTCTATACACATTTCTTCAGTGATTAAAGCATTGGATCATCAAGGTATAGATCCAGGATATTGTCATATTTTAAAGAATATTTATAAAAATGCAACAGCAACAATTAGATTACATAATGATACTGGAAAAATCAACATTGAGAAAGTTGTAAGACAAGGTGACTCCATATCTCCAAAACTCTTTACAGCAGTGCTGCAAGAAGTATTTTGTGGATTAAAATGGAAAACTAAAGGAGTGAAAGTAAATGGAGAGTATTTAAGTCATTTAGATTTCACAGATGATGTAATTGTTTTTGCAAATAATGCTTCAGAGCTGCAGGAAATGTTACAGGAGTTAGCAGATGAAAGTAGAAAAGTAGGACTAAAGATAAATGTTAAAAAGACTAAAGTAATGTTTAATCGATTTGCTCAAAATATGAAAATAAAGATTGATTATGAAGAATTAGAAGAAGTTAACAGTTACAAATACCTTGATCAGATTATTAATACAGATGGAAACATAATGGAGGAAATTAATCATAGAATTAAACTTGGTTGGAGTGCTTTTGGTAGAAATAACTTGATACTAAAAGGAAATATGCCTATGTGTTTGAAAAGGATGGTTTTTAACAAATGTGTTTTACCAGTTCTTACTTATGGATCTGAGACTTGGACACTTAATAGAAGAGCAACACAGAGACTTCAGACCACTCAAAGGAGTATGGAGAGATGTATGTTGGGAGTAACAAGAAGAGATCGAAAACGCAATGTATGGGTAAGACAACAAACAGGTGTTACTGACCTTATTGAAAAAATTAAAAGATTGAAATGGAATTGGGCTGGACATATTACTAGAAGAGATGATAATAGATGGACATTTGAAATTTTAAACTGGATTCCAAGAGATTGTAAAAGACCCAGAAAGAGACCACATGTGAGATGGATGGATGAAATAAGAAAATGTGCAGGGGTGTTGTGGAGAAGAGAAGCTAAAGATCAGAGAAGATGGATTAAACTTGGAGAGACCTTCATCCTGCAGTGGATTGATAATGGTTGATGATGATGATATATATATATATATCAACTATAAATTGTCAATTTAAAGTATAATATAGTTTTACATTTTCAATTAGTGTCAATACTAAAAACTTTAAAATAATAAAGATAAAAACTTCTATATGAAATGCTTTTATTGACTGTGCACTAAAAAAAATAATTGCTTGTTTAATCACAATTGGGTTATTTAGATTGTATTTGAAATTAAGTCAATCCCTATTTGTTATAATACGGGATTGACCCAATTAATTTCTGAACCCCATCCTATTTTTATTTCATTAAATCTAAAATATTATGGTTGAACAATTTCTTTTCAGTGCATGATCAGTAAAAGCATTTAGTGTAATTATATAAATTGATAAACTTTTTCTAAATGACTTGGAATTAAATTCTAAAAGCTAGGAACACTTTCCTTATTTTAGCACTCCTAGCACTTAGAATTTAATTCAAAGCATTTAATATATATAAAAAGTTATCTCTATTATTTAGTTACAACTGAATGAAGAAAGTTTATATAAAATTTTATACCACTAGATGGCAGTATTATAAATAATACTAATAGAGATAAAGGAATTATTGAGTAGGAATGATAAGGAAGAAATAGATAAGGAGGACCAGAAGGTATTAGAAAATGTTATAGATAGAGCAGAAAAAGTAGATTATGAAACAGTATTGATAGGAGATTCACTAATTAGAGAATGTGGGGATATAATTGCAAGGGAAAATAGAAGTAGGTATGTAAGAGTATGTTTGCCTGGAGCTAGAATTAGGGATGTAGCAGATAAAGTTAAAAAACAAGGTAGTAGAGATGTATATGTTATGGTGGGGACTAATAATTTATTAGAATCATCAGAGAGAATAATGGTTGATTATGTAGATTTGATTAGGAATTTGATTATGATTAAAGGAAGAGTAGGAATAGTTGGATTATTACCAAGGTTTGACAAGAGTTATTTGTTAGATAGGGCATGTTCTATAAATGAGAGATTGAAAAAATTGTGTGAGAGAAATAATGTTATGTTTGTGGATGTGTGGGATTGTTTTATTGGAAAGAAAGAGTTATATAGTAAAGATGGGTTGCATTTAGGAAAACAAGGAAGTGAAGTTTTAGGGAGTTTGATTTATAAAGAATTTTTTCGGGAAACTTATAAAGGGGGTGGGTTTTTAAATTGTAATATTATTAAAAAGAATGGATGGAATATAAGAAGTAAGCAAAAGGAATTTGATTTTGATATAAATATAGATATGGAGAAGGAATGGGTTTGTAAAATTAATGGTAAGAAAGTAATTTATAAATGTAATGGAGAAGAAAGAATTAAAAGAATTTATAAAAGAGTAGTTAGGAAAGAAGAAATTGTTAAAATTGGGTTTTTGAATATGCAAGGTGGTAGGAAACCAGAAAAGTGGATGGAATTAAATAAAACAATTGAAAATGAAGAGCTTGAGGTATTAGCAGTAGTGGAAACACATTTAAGAGAAGAAGAAGAACCTATTTTGGAACAGTTGGTATGGCAGGGTATAAATAGAAAAGAAAAAGAAAAAAGGGTGGTGGTATAGGTGTTATATCAAAAAAATATTTAAATATTGTTAAATGTCAAGAACACTTGTGGTTTGAAATAAGGTTGGGTAGACAAGAATGGATGGTGGCTATAGTTTATATAGCTACTGGAGATAGTCAAATTATATTGGAGTGGAATAGTAACATATACGAATGTTTAGTTAAGGATATACAAAGTTTTAAAGAAAAGGGGAAGAGAATAATGGTTATAGGGGATATGAATGGACATATTGAAGAAATTGATGATGTAGATAATAAAAATGGACAGCTTTTGAAGAATTTTTGTCAGAAAGTGAATTTGAGTATTGGAAATTTATTAAATATTTATGAGGGACAATACACATGGTCCAGAAATAATATATTTCACACAATAGATTATGTATTGGTAGAGAAAGAGGGAATAAATAAAATACGGAAAATTAAGGTATTTGATAATGAAGAAAAAGTATGCACTAGTGATCATAATTTCATTGTAATTGAAATGGTTAGTAATGTGATGGAGAATAGAAATAAAAGTAGAAATAATAGTGAAAGATGTGGATGGAGAGTAAATGATAAGAATAAGTTGGAAGAGTATAAAATACAAGTTGAAGAAATAATGGAAGAGTGGGTTGGGGATGAGTATAAGGATTGGTGTAAGGAAGTAGAAAAAGTTGCAAATAGGGTTTTAGGTGAGAATATTGAAAAGAATAAAAGTAATAAAAAAATTAAAATTAGTAAAAGTGTAAAAGAAAGGAAAGAAGCATGTAGAAAATATAAGTGTGCTATTAAGAATAAGGAAAGTGAAAAAGATATTAATGCTAAATGGGAAAAGTACTTAGAAAAGAAGAAGTTGGCTAAACTAGATATTTATAGAGAGAGAATGAAATTGAATAGTAAATTGTTGGAGGATATTAATAAAAGTGGAAGAGATGGAAGTAAAAAAATTTGGAATTATATTAAAAGGAGAAATGTAGGGGGAGAGAGTTAGTATTACTAGATGATGAGGGAACTGAGTGTAGTTCTAGAGAAGATTTAGAGAGAATCTTAAATAGTTATGTAATGAATATAGAAAAGATGTTAAATGTGAATGATAGAATATTAGAAAATATGAAAGAATATAGTAATGGGAATATTAGTTTTTCAGAAAATGAACTAAATGAGGTAGAGAAGAAATTGAAAAGTGGGAAGGCAAGAGGTTTAGATGGATGGGCAGCAGAGATGGTAATGAATTTAGGATATAGGGCAAAAGTAAAGTTATTATCCTGTTTTAATAAAATGGCACAGAATAGAGTTTTCCCAAGTAGTTGGAGTAATACAAGAGTAAGGTTATTATTTAAAGGAAAGGGTAAGGATCATAGAAAGTTGAATAATTATAGACCGATAGCGGTAACATCAGTTTTATATAAAGTTTTCTCGTATATGGTGGCTAGTAAAGTTGTAAAATGGATGGAAGGGAATAATGTAGTGGGTGAAATGCAAGGAGGTTTTAGATTAGATAGGCGTATAGGAGATAGTTTATTTGTAGTTACACAACTTATGGATATGAGTAGGAATGCAGATAAACAGTTATATATGAGTTTTATAGATATAGAGAAGGCATATGATAGAGTAAATAGAAATAGATTATGGATAAGTTTAGCAAATTTGGGAATGGATGAAGCTTTAATAGATATTATTAAGAAATTATATGAAAATAATTATTATATATATCAATTAGAGAATATAGAATCAATTAAAGTTAAAAATGGTGTGGGACTAAGGCAAGGATGCCCTATGTCACCTATTTAGTTTGTGTTGTATTTGAGTGAAATGGAAACAGCAATAGAAAGATTAGGAAGAGGGATAGAGATACCGTTAATAGGTAGTAAGGGAGTATTTATTTTGTCAGGTCTTTTTTTTGCAGATGATATATTTTTGTGTGCAGAAAAAAGAGAAGATATGGAAGTTATGTTGAGGACATGTGCAAGGGTGGGTAAAGAGATGGGGATTAAATTTAGTGAAGAAAAATCAAATATAATGATGGTTAATACTGAGGAAAGAGAAGATGTAGAATTTTTATTGGGAGATATTAAGTTAAGTGTGGTGAATAGATATAGTTATTTGGGAATTATTTTAAGTAATCAGAAAAATTATTTGGATGAATGGGAGAAAAAATTGATAAATGAAGCAAAGAAAAGAAAGGGATTGATAAAGAAATTAACAGTATTTTCATATAATAAATATGATGTAGCTAGAATTATATGGAAAGGAGTTGCAGTAGCAGGGTTAACATATGGTAATGATGCATTATATGTTAGTAAAAAGATATTAGATTATTTAGAAAAAACTCAAAGGGAAGTAGGAAGACATGCATTGGATGCAGAAGTATGGACAGCAAAGGAGGCAATTCAAGGAGAAATGGGATGGTCAAGTTTTCATATGAGAGATGCAAAAAGTAAATGAAAATGTTTGGTAGATTGCAGTTTATGGATAATAAAAGAATAGCTAAAATAGTATTTAATTGGGTTATGAGTAAAGGGCAGGTAACAAGATGGGTGAGAAAGGTAATGCGCTATGCAAAAGATTTGGATAAAGAATTTATATCAGTATATTTGTACAAAAGGTGGGATGATTGTGTTAAGAGGATTATTGAGTGTTATAGTAGTAAGGAATGGGATAAAAGAATAGATTTATTAATAAAGACTAGGGAGTTAGAGAGATGGAGAAATAGTATGGAGAGTAAAAAGAGTTTAAATATATATAGAAATAAACAGAATATTAGGTGTGAGTTAATATATGATAATAGTAAGGAAAGTAGTTTATTGTTTAAAGCTCGAACGGGATCTTTAGCTACAAAAGAATATACATGTAAATGGAAAAATATGGGTGATTTATTTTGTAAATTATGTAAGGAAGGAATTGAAAATATTAGGCATTTGTTAATTGAATGTAAATGTTTGAAAACAGAAAGGGTACATTTAATGAAGTTGTGGAAAAATAAATATGAAAAGAGTGATTATACAGAAAGTGAATTATTGGTTTTTATGCTAGGTTTGGGAAAAGATAAGGGGGATTTAGATATAAAGGTTATAGAATTGACAAAAATTATGTTGTGGAAATGGGATAGAGCAGATTATGGGTAAATTTAGAGTGGGGAATGTAAAAGAAAGTGGCTAACAGGTTTATCTGGGCTTAATTGCTGAGATATTCTTGACTTCGTTTAAGGAGAAGCCATAATACATCACATCACATCACAGAGATTTTTAAATTATGGCATTTATCAGAACTTATTAGAGCTATTAACAATTTTTAAATTATGGCATTTATCAGAACTTATTAGAGCTATTAACACTTCATTATTCATCTACAAGCTCACAAAATTAAGTCATGTGATGTATGACTTTGTTTTATTTACAGTTTTGCTTTTAAGTCTTAAGTGATGCTATATTGCTAAGGCTATTAATGTGTGGTTTGGATGAAGATTTTTCATCCCCATATAGCTATTTAATTTAGATAGCCTGGTTTGAAAACATATAGTTGTCTGAAATTTTCAGATTTTCTACTTAATAGTTTATTTTTAGATAAATGCTGGCTTTCGGTAGGTATTTTTAGATCTAGTATCTGAAATACTCTAGCGCCTCAGTGAGGATTGGGAATAATTTCTAGATAGAGATTTTAAAATGCTTTCTCTTGTGGCATTTACCAATAAAGCTTGTTAGAGCTATTAGGACTGCTCAATACTAAATCCCATTTCAATTTTTCATTAATTTCTTTGCTAAAATTGTTTGAAAACTCTAAAAGAATTTACTGCCATTGGGAATACAAATGTAGGCAAAATTTCAACTAGAACATGAATTGGGAAGTGGGTGAAAATTGAAATGAACAAGTTTATGAAGCCACATAAACTAAAACAACAGAGTAAGTTAAACAACATTTGAAAAGACAATAAAATGAAAACAATATCAATCTTTTTAGAAGATTTTCTTAACATATTATAACTGAAATAACAAACATCAAACAAATAAAAGATTATACAGAAGAACTATAGTATGAAAATAATATATACAAACTCTCAATAAATAACTATGAGCTTGAAAATAGCTTTGAGATTACTGACAAAAGTTAAAGCCATTTAAGTAACAGCATTGCACCAAATTACACCAATTAATTTGGAAAATTACCCAAAGGTCTTCAGATGAGAAGGAATTAATTATATTTCTACACTAAAAAAAGGAAATGTTTTATAAAACTTTTACTGTAAGAATTATATTAAGTAATAACCTACTTGTATACTACTTCTTCAATCATCGATAAAGAAAAATCTAGTTCATAAGGAGAAGAAATACTTACAAATTTTATATAAATATCAGGTATAAAGTCTAAGGAAGGAATATACTTTTATAGAAAGAAACATTGCAAATTACAATATAATGACCTGGATTACATAATACTTTTTATGAGTAATCTCTCTTATCTATTCATAGTTCCATATTGGAACTATTTCCATCATCAAGTCAAAAGAATGTTTTTACAAAAATTCACTTTATTTATCCTTTATTATTTATAATACTTCACTCATATACACTTTAATGCAATTAATTTTCTTAAAAACTTCTTTATTTTCTTACAGTTTCAACTGTCCAGCAGTCTTTTTCAGAGCTACAAGATTTGAATAATACAAATACATAATTATCATTTCACATATATATGTATAAATCTTATATAAATCAATATATATATATATATATCCATCATTTTACACACATATATAAAACACACACATATATATCAAAATATCCACATATATTTTCTTCATATATATACACATATAAATCTATATCACCCCTAGACATATATATATAATCCATACCTACGTCTATATATATATATATGCATATCCAATACCTAGACATACCTCTTTTAAACATACATCCATATACATATATATGTGAAATGATAATTATGTATATGTATTATTCAAATCTTGTAGCTCTGAAGAAGACTGCTGGACAGTCGAAACTATAAGAAAATAAAGAAGTTTTTAAGAAAATTAATTGCATTAAAGTGTATATGATTATATGAAGATATGCAAAAAAAAGTGGAGGAAAATAAGAGAATTATTTATCCTTTCCTAATGGATTCAATTGTTAATAATATCACACAGATCAATAATTACCACAATATTTTGAATGATATTTTCGTTTCTTCTTTAACTGTTGTTGGACTGACCAGTGATAGTATGAATATGGGAATTGAATTTTGGATCTACATATTTGTGATTATTGAATTTAAGGTAATGCTCTAAATAGCTAGGCTATTTTGCCAACTGTCACAAGAAATTAGAAATTTTAGGTGCTTATTTACGAGGGTCCTCTTGATTTCTCCATTTTTGCCCAAAGGCAATGCTGCCTGGCATTTAGTGCAGTTATAGGGTGTTACATTTTGGAGTGGAAAAACTTCGGATAAATTCCATACGGGCAACTCTGGTATTCATATTTCTTCTGAAATTCCCAAGCAATAAAACCATTCTTATTACATTATACATTTGTCATTAAGACCAAAGTTAATGAATGATTTCCAAACATTATGGATATAAATAAATAATCAGTTACTCAGAAGTCTATAAAGAGTTTGAATGCCAAAAGAGTTAAAGCTGGAATTGATTTGAGAACATAATATTACAGTATGACCCTCAACCACTAAACTAAATCATAGAAGTCTGTATTATGGATTATCACCCTAATTTGACTTATGTAACTATTATTTGACATTGCCATGTGAACAGTTCCTTTAAAGTTTTTTTCTTCCAACTAATTCTTATTTTCTTCTCAGTTAAACATGTGTCCATTGATACATACATGATTTGCTACTTTAGATATATAATTAATAGGAAAAACAAAAGAATATTGAGGAGAAAAAACAAAATAAAGAAGCTATTCATACGACAACAGCAAATAGTGATAAGGTTTGGAAACTACTCACTAACCTTGCTTTCTATTAACAAGGCCTTCATCAGAACAATGTATTTAATTAGAAATTTGTCTTAAATTCAGTATTCATAGATCTAAAGAGTCAGAGATTCAATCTTCATGCTGTCCCTGTCATTGATTAATCCAGCATTACTCAAAGAAAAGAGAACGTAGTGTAACTTGAAACGACAGTAAAAGGAGAAAAAATGCTAATCCTCTTTGTAAAAAATTTAGAGAAAAATGAAATTCAGTATTTAAAGTTATCTATTTCAGTGCCAAATAAAAAAGATTACACCTCTGTATTGCAGCTGAGGTTTTCCAAATCTGCACTCATTAGTTGTAAAATAACGGAGGTCATTTGTAGTATGAAAAAAAAAATACATGAGAAATTTGAGATTTGCTATGATTATATAAATTAATTGTAAATTATAATACAACCACATACAGAACATGCAGCTCACATCATGTGATCATTATTTCTTATGCTTACACAATCTGTTAAAACAGCAACAACTCTCTCCGTATAGTACTGCTGCCCAGTGCAAGCCATAGTAATGGATCTGGAAGGTTTGCACATCAAAATCCCTATTAAGGGCCTACTCATCCAATATCTCGACTAGTTTCTAGTTTGTAGCCTTCATCAGTGAAAAGACTTACATGCGAGAACACTGCAGCTAGATCTTTTAATCGAATGCAACTCTCTGGCAGACATCTTTGACTTTTTAAGTTAACTGTACAGATATGACCTTAAATTGAAAATACAATAATGTTTTCAATCCAAGTTAATTCACTTGAATAATCCTAAACATCACATGATCACCATCTCATGCTAGCATTGGCCGGAAACTAGTCTGGGATATTGGATGAGTAGGCACTGGATAGGGATTTTATGCACAAGCCTTCTGGCATCCATAGATTACTCTGGTTAGCACAAGGTGGCACTACTATATGGAGAGTTTTTGCCTGTTTTTGTATAATCCTACAGATGTGAAAGCTGGTTCAGTATCTACAGATTTTGGTGTCTGTAGTTTTTTAATAACCATAGTCCCAAACCTTCTTTGGCCAGGATTACTAATAAACCACTAAAACATCACATGATTATCCTTTCTTATGCTTATACAATCTGTATGGAGACAGTTGTTACTGTGTTAATATGCAACTCATGGTTCAATGCTGTAGTAAAGTGTCAGTCTTTAAACAATAAGTTTTTCAAATTGATTCTCTCTGAGATTTTTGCCACTCAATCTTCTTATGAACTCCTGAAAAATAAAACCACTCATTTATTATCATCACTATTTACAAGCTGGAATATTGCTTATATGTAACAATAAAAGTTCATAACAAGTTTGGGTAATGCAAATAATAAAGCTGGATTATAATTATAAATATGTGATTTTTTTTTTTACGCATGTGTTAGTGAAGCTATAATTTTACTATAACGTTTAATATGCCTGCTTAGCGCTTTCGAGATTTAGTATTTAAATCTCATACTCATAGCTTTACGAATGAAGATTATTGTACACATATGCAAATGAGCTTGAATTTTTAATTAGTCCATTGTTTGGAGAGAGCAAAGCATGCCTCTCTTCTATTAATGGCACTGAGATCATTTGCTATGTAAAAAGCTTCTTTGACTTTTCTTTTGGCATCACTCTTCTCAGTGCAAATTATTTGGGTAGAACTGGGTTCGAATACATGGCCTGTAGCTGCTTGATGGTCCCACAAGATTGATGTTCCTTCATTTTTATTTTTAACCCTGTTGTATGCATACCTGTGTTGGTAAATTCATTCACAGATCCTGAGTTCCACATACCATATAGGGCAATTCAAAGTTAAACAAAATAAATTAACAAAACAAAAATGCATTTAAACTACTAAACATCACATGATCAAACTAGTCTGGGGATATTGGATGAGCAGGCACTAGATAGGGATTTTAAGCATGAGCCCTTCTGGCATCCATTGATTGCTCTGGCTTGCACTGTGTGCATTATTGTATGGAGAGTTTCGCCTGTTTTAAAAATGCCTTCAATTAAAAACTGCTCTAAAATCTTATAATAATAGCTAACTAAAGACAAAAGATTTTGCATGATTTCTGAGATGTAAATGAGGAAAGTGTATATATGGGGTGGGGGGGAGAGAATGACACTATGGTCAATTGAATAGCAAATTCGTCATGCCCATCTTCTGTTATTTTTACAGTTCGTTATATGAAAGTAACCCTTGGTCTCACTATTAACATAATATAAAAGTATAAGTTCAGCCCACCCCTCCCCTATTAACATATATGGATAATAATGGTCCAATAATGAGGGATTAGATTGATGTAACATCTACATGGATATGACTACAAATATTAAATCCAATAAGGGCTTTGAGCACTTCATCATTGTTTTTCAATGAAATGGGCAATTGAGTAGTTGGAAGAGTGAGAAAACTAAAGCCTGTCCATTAAAGTTTGAAGAATTGCTATTTTAATATAAACAAGAGCACTGCTTATATATGTGTGGGAGATTATGATCTGGTCCAACTTTATCTTTTTCACAATGTGTGGACATGTATATCAGTTGCTTCAAATAGAGTGTGAAGAATAGATTAAAAAATCCTGAGTTTTGTGGTGTCATGGACAGGTTGGTTTAAGATTGCTTGAATTTATTATGTAAATAGTGTTGTAAAATTAAAGGGATTCATAAATAAGTATAGAATTGTATGATTAAATAATATTAGTTACAACTAAATAATATTGGAATTATTTAATGTAAGATGTCTATGTAGAAATTAACCATATATGGTTTGAAGGTTTAAGCAAAATTTATTCCAAAATGCCTCGCCTTACAAGATGAAATTGGGGATAAATCAAAACCCATAGGGACTAGTGAAGGGCTCAGTTAGCAGACCATATAAGGAGAGGTATTTCTGGAATGAGAGATGTTTTGTTTGAACTCCAGAAATTGGGTATATAAGTGGGATATAGAGGGAGAATCAGAGTAGTGAAAAATAAGAGACTACAGTGACCTTAATGTGCAGACCTATGATACCCAACTTTAAAGAAGTGCTTTACCAATGTATGTAACAGTTATGTATGTAATTGATTTTTTCTGGAAATTAAACTAATATTTTAACTCACACAATCTGTCTATATTTCTCATTTGTTTGACACATATATGTCAAAGCTGGCGCAGTCAACAGGATCACCATTAGACAGATTTTGGGAACAGCAAACATATGTCGGACTCCAGTATTAAACTAAAAAAAAGAACCATGACCAGAGATAAATTTGTGCCTCGAAAATGGCTGCCAACATACAATTGGGAATAGCAGACTTTGATGTTGAAAATCTGGTTAACTGGCCATTATATATAAAATTAGTAGAGAAGCATTTCCTGGTAAATAGTATCAAAGAAAATCATATAAAAATAGCTACTCTTTTGGGTTTTGCAGGGATCAAAGTATTGGAAACAGCCGACTGTTTGGGTGAGCCTGAAACATTACAATATAATGAAGTAGTTATGAAATTAACTGCAGAGTTCTGCTCTCTACCGTGAAAACATATCGCAAGATTACATTTTAGATTACAACAGCAGGAAAACGGTGAAACCTTTAAGGAATATGATGCGGCTCTATGCGAGTTAGCAAAAAATTGTGCTTATGACCAGTTCTTAGAAGAAGCACTCCTCGAGAAATTATTACTAGGATTATACAAAACAAAATTTCCATGAACCGTTACTAGCAGATTCGACCATAACATATAAGGAAGCAATAAAAAGGGGAATGGCACATGAATTAGTAATCGACCAAACTAAGGAATATATAAATAACATATTGCAGCATATACAGTATCAGTTGATTCAGAAAATAATAAAATGAGAAGGGAAAGGCAGGAGCCAGAAAGATTGTAGATGCAATCGCGTTTGTTACTGCTGCAGAAAACTGGGACACCTCGAGCAAAATTTATAGTCAATCCCAGTGCAAACCATCAAGCTGCAGATTACGAGGACCTCAGTGAGAGAATTCAATCAATTAAGTTTAAGAAAGAAATCCCCAGAAATGTACGATATAAAAGCATTAAAGAGCGCAAAGTCCGAAATTAAGCAAACATTATACATAGAAGGAAAGCGTTTCAAAATGGAAATAGATAGCAGCTTGGTAGTCTCTCTTATGTCTTTAAGAGATTGGGAGAACATTTCTAAAGAAAGCAGATTTAAAAAAAAAAATCAAGAGGACCAAAGTTTGCGCTAGAGACGTAAATGGAAGCACAGTTGAGATTGTCAGAAGAGTTATGGTGAGAGTAAAATTGAATGCAAACAGCAGAGTGCTACCACTATTTATAGTGCATAACTGAACAAATCCACTAATCAGTAGGAACTGGTTCTGACCACTGGGAATCATGATCAAGGTAATAAAAAAAAATAAAATCGAAAAAGAAATACAAAGTAAATTCCCATTTAGTACAAGGTTGAGTCAAATACAAACAACACCGGTGCAATTAGAGTTAAGGGATCACTAGCTGCCTGTAATATGCAAAAGCTGGAAAGTACCATATGCACAATGAAGCAAGGTGGATGAAGCATCTGCAGCAAATAATGTGAGTTCGCAGAATTTGGATAAAAACAAAGGAGAATCAGTTGTGAAAGTTAAGAGTTACAGAAGTGAAAATGCTTCCAAATCTAAAAATCCAACAAGCAAACTTGGGGAAAAGAACTTGCTAACTTTTGCTAAAGTTAAGGAAGAAAGAATTCATGAGCAGCAGCAACAACATGAAAGAGAATTACATCAAGCAGCTCAACGAAGGCATCAAGAGTGGCTTCGACAGAAAGAAATTGAAAGCAGACAGAGAGAAGAAGCTATAAGATTATCGATTGAGCATGTGAAGTTCATAGTTGTTGAGAAGGTGTGGATTAGAGATTGTCCATGGAAAATCTGGACAAAAGGTGAAGTAGTCAGCGTAACTTCAAAGAATATTGTGACAGTGCAAATGGAAGATGAGATGGTGTACAAAAGACATTTTGACCACATTCACCACCAGAGAGTTCCAAGCTGGAAAGATATCCCGACCAAAACAATGAGAACAAATCAAAAGACTAAACCAGAGATCAGCGAGATCCAAGTTGCTAACCCAGAAATTCAAACAGAAATTAGTGAAGCAGATAACACACCTGAAACTAGAGAGCTAGTGATGAGCAGAGAACAGCCAGAAACAGAGAATTCAAGTGAAGAGGAGCAGTCAAGAGAAGAGCGAGGGTACCGCCACCCAAGACAAAATAGAAAACCACCTGTATACCTAAGAGACTTTGTGAAATAACCGATACTTCTGGAGTGGGAGGAGTGTGGTGTCATGGACAAGTTGTTTTAGGATTGCTTGAAATTTATTATGTAAATAGTATTGTAAAATTAAAGGGATTCATAAATAAGTATAGAATTGTATGACTAAATAATATTAGAAGTATATAACTAAATAATATTGGAATTATTTAATGTAAGATGTCATGTAGAAATTAACCATATATAGTTAGAAGGTTTAAATAAAATTTACTTCCAAAATGCCTCATCTTATAAGTGAAATTGGGGATAAATCAAAACCCATAGGGACTAGTGAATAGATGTTAGCAGACCATATAAGGAGATGTATTTATGGTATGAGAGATGTTTTGTTTGAACTCCAGAAGTCAGGTATATAAGTGGAATATAGAGGGAGAATCAGAGTAGTGAAAAATAAGAGACTACAGTGGCTCTAACGGGCAGACCTATGATACCCAACTTTAAAGGAGTGCTTTAGGACGTATGTAACAGTTATGTATGTAATTGAATTTTTCTGGAAATTAAACTAATATTTTAACTCATGCAATCTCTCTAAATTTCTCATTTGTTTGACACGTCAAGTTCAAATCTCTCTACTTAATATAAAAGCATGAAAGAAAATTAATTTAAGGATGTTCCATAAAATTCTAAAAAAAAGGACAAGATCATACGACCAATTACCACATTTTTCCACTTGCTGGATGTGATACTACAGAATCTATTATAAAATCATATCTTCATTGGATTGGACAAGTGAAATGGATGAATGATAATGAATTTCCTTAAAAACGAAGCAGACCCCATTTCTACCAAAAAAAAGATTATCCCAGATTCTCAGTTTTTATTACTTTTGATATATTTCCGGGGGGTATTATTTACAATACCAGCCGGAACAGAACCAATGGCTGAGAATAAAATACATGTATAAGTCTTTCAGAAAGACAAGTTTGCTGCAGAAAGTTAAAAGAAAAACAGCATTGCAAAATATCAAATAAACAGATGTTTTTGTATTCACAGCTTAGTTTATATAATCATTGCAAAATATACTTTAATGTATTTTTTTTGGTCTTTATTTATTTATTGTAAGTAGGAATGGTCATATCAGTTTACGAGTGACTGATGATTTGTAAATTTATTTCGGTCAAAAAAATCGTCTACAGGATAAATATTATTTGTAGGATCTGACCGAGTTATTATTATGAGTCCGCTTTCTTTAAAGCAGCTGGATTTTATTAGCGCCCGTTATTTTCATTCTACATTAGTGGATTCAGCTATTAAACACCCATTAACTGAATATAATAGATTGATTATTCATTTTGTAAAGTAAAAAAAAAACCTCGCATATGTTCATAGTCAGTTTAATAACGAGCCCTCTGGTGAGCAAATGAGCTTTGAATTTTTGATCTAACAAAAGGTTAGCTTGAAGTTTTTTTGTGGACAATCTGTTAACAGTAAATAATACTGAATAATGGAAATATTCTGCTTTTCTTCTAAAAGTATTTATATATTTTTGATATCATCGAAATAATAGAAATTGTTTTTCCATTAAATGTATATAACCCGCGTTTTATGCAAATGTCTGAACAGCTGAACTCCGGCTATGTGAAGAGATTGCTTGGCGGTGTCAATTGTCAAACTCTGATTTTAAAAACGGACAGGTTTATTTATCTCTTAATTTAGATGCTATTCAATAGTATAAATGAATTTTTCAGTATTTTAAATCTGATTTTAGTTTAACTGCTGTTTAATTAATTTTTAATATTCATTTACGCACGTCAGTGGTTGAGATTGCTACGTTGATCTGCTGTCCAGTCTAGCTAGACTTTACATCGTTATGCCACGTGCTTTATTGATTAAAAAACCAAAATATGAAGTAGACGAGCCGTCAGAACCAAGCTCGGAGCTTGGCGGTAAGTAATTTGATCCTTTCTGATTATTATTCATTTTGTGTAAATGCTGGTACAATATCGATGTTCTAATGTTTGCCAAATGCTAATGCTTATGGCGGATGGGCTTTGTACAAAATGGCTGCTGCTCTTTTGTTATTGAATATGGTGCACGTTTTAAAATCGAATATAGCGAAATTAAAATCTCACGCTAGTTCTTAGTTCATGTTTATGAATTAATTACTTTTAAAAAGCACATTTTAATTAATGTTAAGAAAAGAAATGTTTGTCGTTTACATAAATGCTTATAGTCTGCTTTGTGTTCCTCCGCCAACCCATGGTTCATGGCCGTCTGGCAAACAAAATAACAGTGAAAAAAACTACTAGACTCGTAACGTGAAGAAAAATAATATTTTTAAACTGGTCTTTAGTAAGATGTAAAAACTTTCTTAAAATACATCGGTAAAATTTAATCTTTTTTAAAAAAAATTACCTTATTAATGTTTTTTTTTTTAATACTCGGAATGATCTTGAGTTTGTAATAAACATATACCGATATTTATTTATTTTTTATATACGATATAAAACATTTTGAATATAATGTTATGGATTAATTTAAAATTATGTGGTTACACTCGTGCAATTAATTAAATATGCAAATAGTATTATTCAATTAACTTCCATTATGGTTGATGTTTTTATAAACATAAACTCATTTTATCGTAAAATGGAAATTCATTATTGACAATTAGAAAAAAAGATTGCTTCCCGAATTGATGAATCGCAGACTATTGAAGTGCAGATTATGTAACGGAGATAATGTAATTTTCAGTTTAATTAAACATAGCGATTAATGAGAAGAGAGACCATGGTACGGTATACCGCAGTGTATTTCCCGTTTCACTCATTTTTATTTCTATCCTTATTTATATCTGCAGACGCCTTGGTTTAGTAGTTGAATATATTTTTGATTAATAAATGCTGCAGTCTACTTATTTGCGAGGGGGAAATGTAAATGAAGTAATAACACATTTAATTTATGGAGTTTGTCAATAAGACAGACATTTTGTTTGATGTCCCTTAGATCTCCCAGAATACAACAACAATAAAAAAAAAAACAATTATTTAATAGTAATTTTGTTTTCATGAAATTGGAAGCTTAATATTAAAGTATTTTAGTATATAAATTTTTTCTACAGTACAGGCTTTTTCATACCTGCCCTCCGATATGTAATATATAGGGGATTTGAACTCAGACTTTCATACGACTCCCAATAATCTATGCCATGTTATACTTCTGATACACTTGATCACACATGTCGAAAAGATAAACAATCACCAATATACGTATTTTGTGCTAAACCAGCAATCATCAGTTGGTCCAGATTATCATCACACATATATACAATCAATGTTCAGTTGCCAGACGAGATTACTGCCTTAGGTGTCAAATTGAAATAAAATTGGTCAGTATATTTAATATATGTATATTTGTATTTAATACATATTATTTCTGATGCATCCATTGCTCTTTGCAGTGCTGTTTTAAAGCTTTCAGGTGCCAAAATTGAACAGCCAAGTATAGTTATTCTAAGAAAATGTTTTAAAAGTTTGAATATTGCAATAACTTTGGGAACCAACCTGTTGATCACAAATGTCATATATGTTACATGCTGATCTTATTAATCTATTTGTTTGATATCTCATGTTGCTTGTTTTAACATATTTGATTTTTAATATCTTGCCTAATTATAGTCCTCCATTAAGTGTTCTCTGCCATATTTCCTCGCAATGAAAGCATTCAATATTGCATCTCTTGCAAAGCCTGAATCTTTATAATGTGGTTTGTTTCTTTAATAGATAATACCAACCTTGCCATGAAATATTATTTGGGAAGGGTCTTACAGTTTATTTACTCGAGGTGCCTAATCCAGTAAAGATGGACCAATATCATAGTATACTATTGCATCCAGAAAGTTAAAGATCACACCTATTAATTTTATAGCCTTACCACTGTATTTACAAATTGTTTTGCAACTATGTTAGATAAAATTTTCTAATGCCTTTACATTATATCAATATTTATATGCAGCACTGTGGCTCTTAAACAATCTGAACATCATGCTTCATAAAAGCATGCAGGGAACAAACATCAATGAAGAATATTTTGAATTCATAAGTTATCTAATTATGATGATGTCATTATGCATCAAGTGCTGACTATTGTTTGACTACTTGACTTCCTAACTCATATAAATACGTAGGATGGCTGATGCAAGAATTGGTTGTTATACACTACTTATTAAGACTCAATAGTTGTCTAATATTTAAAATACAGGCACTCTTCATATATCTGGAGCCTAATTGTAAATATAGGGGATTTGAACTCAGACTTTCGAGTACCTTTCAACTATCCACATTATCTCATATCACTGATACCCATGATCACACACATATAGTATCAGTGATATGAGATAATATGGATAGTTGAAAGTCTGCGTTCAAATCCTCTATATTTATAAACATTGACTGAATATTGTCAATTTTTGTGCACTCTCCTTTCCAGGACAAAAGTATAAAATTTATATTTTACCATACTATTCATTATGTGTTTACTTTAAAGATAAATAATAAATTATATATAAAATATAATAATAAATTAAATAAGGCAAAAAAAGATTAATTATTAATGACTTGGAGATCGTAATGCTTGAGAGCCAGAGAACCAAAATGAGTTTGATTGCTGGAATCTTCAGCTTTTTAGTTTATTACTCTATTAATAGAATAAACTACACACAAAAAATGGAATTTGATTGGATTTGTGTAAACTCCTCTATGATATCATTAGTTGATTCTTTTGCCATTATTAGCAGTCTTTGTTGCTCATATTAAATTATATATATATTGTTAACTAATTCAGCTCTTTAAAACTTCCATCATTGCTGCTAGTTAGTAGAGTAAAAAATATTTTTTCAAGCCATTTGATAAATTTTTGGATAAGATTTTATTTTTTTAAATACTTTCAAATGCTTAACGGCTTTTTTTTTATTTAAGCAGATTAAAAAAGTACACAATTTTATAGCAAAATTTCATAAATTTTTCCCACAAAAATTATATTCCCAGATATTGTCACTAAGGCAGCAACTTTTCATTCCAGCCTAGATACTGTACTAGTATAAACATATATTTTTAAGGCTCCATTTATCAAATCATACAATTAGTTCCAAATATTTCTCTTTTTCCAAGGCTCAAAGCTATTTCCATTTTTAAATTATCAATAACTTCCTCTATTCTAATACTATCTGTTAATATGTAACTGTGGTCAAACAAGGCATCAGATGGCTTTGTTTACTTTCAACGTCATATGAATGTAATTCACTCTTATTCAGGGACCATCTGTTGTAAACTTGAGTAATCAGAGAGTTTACTATCTATTGTTTATTCAAACTTACAGTAAATGGTTATTAAGTGGAGTAACTAGAGTTGAATTATTATTTGGATGATATAATTGAGTTCACTAAAATAGTTAGTGGTCTGATGTCATTTCTATTAACTGTTGGAACAGATGATTGCTAGTTGTATTCCAGTTTTGAATCTCGATCTTCATTGATGTGGGCAAAAACCAGAAATTTGTCTGGGAGTTATGATTCAAGTGCACTACCATCTGAAACTCACTGATTACTCTATTATAGATGGCAGTAGAATAAAGTTGCTTTTATTTCATATGAGCAAGATAGCTTGTGTTCAAAACCACAGAATGTTTAACATCTTACATCTTAGTTTGAAGTGTAAAAGAAGGTGATTGTGTGTGTGTGTGTGTTTCTCACTGACAGAAGCAGATAGTCAAAACTAGTCAGGTCGTGGTTAATACTACCATCTGGTTTTAATTGATAGGATATCTACACTAGATTAGTATAGAATGTATTACTGCTTGATACCACAGATGGAAGACTAATAGACATGCTTGTGATAATATGTTGGACTACTTCCAATATTAAATGTTGAATGTCTAGAAAATTTTAAACTTTATTCAAACTTTTCAAATACAAACAACTGCTAATAATGACACAAATAGACAACACATATTAGTAATTACATAACGTTGTAAGTGATATTACTGTCCGCTCTCCATCAGGTATTACTGGCCTGACAGTGATAATATTAGAATAGAAGTTGAACTTACACTTTTTGATTCTTGAATATCGAAATTTTAAGGCAATGCTCTAAAGATGTAATGCTGTGCTAATATTGTCACTGGTCAGACCAGCAACACCTGAAGAAGAGCGAAGAATAATACCGTTTGAAACGTTGTGTAATTTACTAACAGTTGTTTGTATTTGAAAAGTTTAAATGAAGCTTGAAATTTTCTAGACATTCAACATTTAATGATAAATGATGGAAATAGTTCAACATATTATCACATCTAATATACCATCATCACAAACCTTCAGGCAAATACCATATATAGTATCTAATTTTTTTTATTTCTACCTATCTTAAATATCAATGTTATGTTCTTTTAGTCATCCGATATTCTTAGCATTTGCCAACATTTTGTCTGTTTCTTCACGACTTTCAGAATGTTTATAATTGTTCCATCATTTCTTGGTGCTTTTTGGTTTTTCATAGATTTAACTTTTTTTTTTTTTTTTTACTTTAAATGTGAAGCATTTTCTATATCACTGTTATATCAGCTACTTGGTTTTGTGTTATCCCTGCTTTTTGTAACTGAGCTCTCTTCTCTGAATTGCTATACCAACTTTTCTCCAATAGTAAGATGATATTTTTCAAATAGCAAAAAAAAATTTGTGTTGTATTTTTTTTACTATTTTACAGTTATATTTTAAATCAATGAAGTAGTTAGTATATTATAGAACTATATCTTATAATATTATATCAATGAAAATTTTTAAGCATTCTCTATTAACTCATTATTTAACTAAGATATAAATTGATGGCCACAAGCCAGAAACTAGTCTGAGGATATTGGATGAGTAGGCACTAGATAGGGATTTTATGCACAAGCCTTCTGGCATCCATTGATTACTCTGTTTGGCACAGGGTGGCACTACTGTATGGAGAGTTTTGCCTTTGTTTAGTTTTTGTTTTGTTTTGTTTAGTTGTATTTCTGTGTTCCAGATTTTTCTTTCTACTATATCATTTTTAATTATCTTCTTTTTTTATATATACAGTGTGTATATTGTTATGTCTTTATACAAAGTTTATTAGTATATTGATACTTTTTTATTCCTGCTTTCCATATAACTCTTTAATAGAATGTCATTTTATTAATCTTACCATCATTGTCTGTTAATATTTTAAAATGATTCGCAAATTCTAGTATAAATTCATTGAACTTTTTAAAGATTAGGGATATCAGCTTCTAATATTACCTTTGTTATTACCTTTTATCTCTAACTTTGCATTTACATTTCATTAATTGATGTGTCAAGCTCAGACGTGAAACATTTTTCGTTAGTCAAAATATAATCCAACTCTTCTGTATTTTCATTTAAATACATTTATGTCTATTTCTCACTTTGAATATTTCTCAAAAAAAAATCATTAATCGTACTGTTTTTCCTTCTCAGCAAATTCCACGAATCTTTGTATTCTCTTATTTGTTCATATCCAAGTTTATCCATTGCATTTTTATTATTGCCAAGAATTTTAATGATTTGTTACTACTCTAGATTTTTCATGCATGTAAAATGATATCATGATCTTTTGCATTACTTTATGCAATGCAAGCCAGATTTTGTTGAATAATTTTTCAGTACTCTTGGCTATGGTCATTTAATTTATGGCGGTAGAAATCTACCTGAGCTTGATTACCTCTTTCGGGTTGGGAAGAAGTATCCTCACAATTTCACCCATGCTATTCTTGCTATTTACAATTTTTATGGATTCTACTCAAAAAACTCAAGACATCATAAAAAATTTTATATTCCATGTTTAAATGTATTCTTACAGACATTTTCTTCTCTTTTTTGTTTCTATTCCATAGTATCTTTAACATGTCAAACATTGTGAACACTAAAGCAGTTTCAATAAGTATTTGGATGACAAATTCAATTTATTAAATTTTCCCCATGATCAATTATCATGGGTCAATCAATTCTCATCCCTTTCTAAGATACTTTTGTGTCTTTCTTAAGTATCTCAGTTGACTTGTCGAAAATGAAAGGTCATGACCTAAACCAAGATGTGTGCTGAAGTGAATTCTTTCTTATCTTTAAGGTAAGTACCAAGTTATGACAGTAAAGATTACTAATAGCCCCTTGCTAATTTGATTTTCTATTGTGGGTTCTGAATGCAACTCTTTAAGGCCTCTGCAGAATTTCATTTAGCAAACTTCAACATAATTTCTCTCAAATTCTTCTCATTGGCCAATCATCCATGAGAGACTGAATCTCGCTCACTCTGCATTATTTACTGTTTGAATAAAACTATAAACCATATACCTATTCTGGATTTCTTTTTAAAACCAGTACAATGACATATCAATTTAATAATGTGTGAAGTTTTTTTTTTTAACACAAGTATGATTTAATGTAGTGGTAAAGGATCAAATTCTGGAATAGGGGATCCTAGCATCATTTCCTGTGCTGGTACTGTTAGTGTTCCAACTTCTTATGAATTCTCAAGCAATAATGGAATTCAAATACTTTTACTTTTTATACAAATCATGTTTCATCTTAGTGGACTGTATTGCAGATTAGATGATTTAAACCTCAGGATTCATTCAAATGTTTTGTTTAACATTGCAGAAAAATCAAATACAATCATCTATAAACAATGAGGATTGCCAATTCCTCAACAAACTTTGTGACAAATGCTTAGCCAGAGAAAGCATTTAAAATATCTCTGTCAGGAACCTCCCCCAAACCCCTGACCATGGTTTTGTGCTTTGGCACTCCTCAGAGCTTATTGAGGAATTGGCAATCCTAATTGTTTATAACTTACAAGCTTAAGAGAATAGGGTCATGTGATCTATGACTCTTATATTGACAATCATCTATGATTTGAAATTTTTCTGCATGTTCAAAAGGCGAAGAAATTATTAAAAAAATTATGTGTTTAGTCGATCTAAAGTTTACCTCATCACTAAGTTTAAACTTGAGGTATTGAAGTTGGTTTTTTTTTTATTAATTTGTTAAAACAAACTGAAACTTGAAATTATTTTTTAGTAAGTCAAGTACTAATCTAACATTAAACTTCCACAATACTTTTCGTGAAACTACAAATCCATAGAACCATATAGGGAGCCGGATGTTTCTTTATTTTCAATAAAAAAGAAATATAATGAAATTTAACAATGAACATCACATAATCACCATTTCTTATGCTTATATAAGCCATTAAAACAGAAGCAAAACTCTCCATACAGTAATACCACCCAGAGTAATCGATGGATGCAAGAAGGTTTGTGCATAAATTCCCTATTTAGTGCCTGCTTATCTACTATCCCCAGATTAGTTTCTAGTTTATGGCTTTTATCAGTGAGGAGCCTTGGATTTGAGAGCACTGTACCTAGATCTTAGGTTCTAATGCAACCCTCTCTTGGGCAGGATTGGTATTAAACCACCAGTCATCACATGATCCCCATTTTCTATGCTTACAGAAGCTGTTGAAACAGAGTCAAAACTCTCCATACAGTAGTGCCACCCTGTGCTAACCAGAATAATCAATGGATGCAAGAAGGTTTGTGCATAAAATCCTTATCTAGTGCCTTACATCCCAGATTAGTTTTTACCTTATGACTTCATCAGTGAGGAGTGAGAAAACCACACTTAGATTTTAGGATCTAATGCAATCCCTCTAGCTGCCACCTTTTACTTTTTAGTTAATTAAGCATTTATTTTATAACGTCTTGCGTGCGATTATAATTAAGATAGAATGACAGCTTGTTAAGCTAATTGCGCAGACGCTGTGAGAATGTTATTAATAAATGAATACCTTCGTTACAACTACTTTAGATTTGCTCATATATAAACATTTGAGTCGTAAGAGTAAGAGGATTCCTTTTTACTCTTATATAAATACTATATCATGTGGTTGTTCGAAGGTATTCATTTATTAATAACATTCTCACAGCGTCTGCGCAATTAGCTTAACAGGCTGTCATTCTATCGTAATTTTTAGTTAATTATAAACTGGGTTCAGGTCTATATAACTACAAGTGAATGAGCTGGGAGTGAAAACATATTTTCATTTTGAACTCATAGCTTTATAGTTAAAAAAATAAATAAAAGGAGGCTGCTAGAGGTTGCATTAGATCCTAAGATCTAGGTGCAGCACTCTCAAATTCAAGGCTCCTCACTGATGAATGCCATAAGATATAAACTAGTCTGAAATATTGGATGAATAGGCACTAGATAGGGATTTTATGCACAAACCTTTTTGCATCCATTGACTCCTCTGGCTTGCATTACTGTATGGAGAATTTTGCCTCTGTTTTAAAGTTAAAAAATAAAGATTTGTTTAAACTCTTTCTAAACATGGGTGTGACTAGAATCTCGGCCTCAGGGTGGCCTTTGAGCATTTCATCATCAGATTTTCAATTGGATGGACAGTTGAAGAGTTGGAGTGTGTAGTAGATTGGAGCCTGTCCATTAAAGTATGAAGATTGTCTATCTTAATATATATCTGAGCACTTATAGTATATATGTGTGGGAGATGATAATCTGGACCAACGAATGTTTGCTGGTTTAGCATGAAATATGTATATTGGTGTTTATTTATCTTTTCAGCATATATGTGCTTGAGTGTATCAGTGTTATTAGATAGAATGGAGAGTGATGGGTCGTCTGAAAGTCTGTGCTCATATACTCTATATATTATATATATAGACACAGGTATATAACAAGCCTGTGTTTCAGTTATTCTATCAATTCTCACGAATTTGATTAAAAATGAAACTAACTTATTTATCGTACTCAAAACTGAAATCATTAATTCAACTATGGATGATTTTTACTTCTCTTTCGTAATTCATCGCATTTAACCACCACGGCATGAAATAAAATTGTAAGTTTAAGAAAGTATCAGTGTTAATAAAAACTTAAATTTTTTTTTTATATGTCAAAGCATTGACTGGGAAGAGAACCCGAGCCAGCTGCTTGAAAGGCTGCTACACTACTAACGCTTGACAAAAACTTTATTTTATATCGTTTAAATATTGCAAATTTTGTTTATTTAATAAATTATATTATGTTTTAAATTTATATCCTATGATTATATGTTCTTGTGTTATGCTGAATTATTTCTATCCTTTTAATTATATTCACAGCTATAAAAAAAGTCTTTAACCAGTCTTAATTGTAATTAGAAAAAAATAAAATGCTAGTTTGTGTGTGTCTAATAGCAGCAACCATTTGAAACAAGTATGGTTATTCATCATCTCCAAGGGAAAAAGACATAAGAATAATAGACTGGAGATGATTTTTGTGATGATTATATAAACCAATCTTTGAACCACAAACACATCTAGAACATACCAGTCCATTATTCTATTTGTTTGATATTTTGTGATGCCGACTTTTAACTTAAGCAGTAAACTATTCTTTCGAAAGCCTTCAATATTGAAATTTGTTGCTCTCCACTGTACAGATAATTCATCCTCAGCTACATCTTTCAAATGAAAGCAATCAATATTTAACTTCTTTATAATGTCTGTGAGATAACCTTTATAACGTAAACATGATGTATCTCTCATGTGAAAACCATGCTCAAATTTACTATATAAACCTTTTAGGGAATCTTGAATTGCTTATTCATTTTACATATCCACAGATTAACATTTATTGCTTCAACAGTACTGAGCACATCATATGCTCGGTTGATTGTATTTTTGTGCATATTGATTATTTTTTTTGTAGTAATCCTAACTTTTGAAACCATGAAAATTATTTAAAATTTCTGAGTTATTGAAGCATTGAAGAACCCTTTGTTGAACTCATTGTGAAATAAAATATTAGATGATACGTATAATGATCAATTTTTGATTTGTTATGTTTAGTAATATAAAGCTCACAGAATCCCTTCATCGACTTTACCAGGTCCTTAACTACAAATTGAACAGACTGATTCATAGTTTGATAATACAAGCTCGTAAGTAAGTTTCCCTCCTTTGTTAGCTGTGCCAAGCCTTTAAAACATCATCCAGCACTAATCAGAATAGATTAGAAACTTAAATTGTATAAAGCTTTTATTTTCTTCATTTGAACATGTGAAATATGATGTATATTTCAATTATGTTCTGCTTTTCTTCATCGATAAGCAATCATGTAAATGTATTATATTTTAATAAAACTTCTGATTAATAATTTTATTTTTTATTTTTTAGATGATGATGATGAAAATGTGGTAGAAAAACAAAATGGAAATAAGAAAGCCGGATGCAGCAAAAAAAAATGTAAACACTCCAAAGATGATATCCAAGATGCCAGTTGTATTGTGGGAAAGCACCAGAACAATCTTCATTACCTAAAATGGGTTTTGAAGAACAACACTCCTGTCAAAGTCTGGGAGTGTGGCATGTGTAACAAGGAATTTAATCATCAGTATACCTTAGCAAGGCATATTCCTGTACATACTGGAGAACGAAATTACATTTGCAATGAATGTGGAAAAAGTTTCCGTCAAGCAAGCACATTATGTCGCCATAAAGCCATTCATAGTGAAGCTAGACCATTCCAGTGTTTATCATGTGGTAAAGCTTTCAATCGATCTTCCACCTTAATTGCCCACAGTAAAACTCATTCAGAACTTAAACCTCATATTTGTCCAATATGCGGGAAAGGATTTCATCAAAAGGGCAATTTAAAAAATCACATATTTACTCATACAAATGAGCGCCCTTATCAATGTGATATGTGTGAGAAAAGTTTCAATCAGATGTCAAATTTGGTGTGCCATAAAGCTCACGCTCATTCATTAAGGGTGAAACATCAGTGCCATCTATGTGGGAAGTATTTTCCACGCAAGTACAATCTGAGGAAACATGAAGAATATCTTCACGGGATTAAATATGGTACTGGTAATAATTTGGAAAATACTAGTGATTTACCAGTTGTGAAAGGACGACCATTGAATTCTACGCCATCGAAAACAATAACACTACCTAACGGTGATAAAACAATACAGTTTCTACCTAAAACACAAAATTTTCAAAAAACTAATAATTCAGTTCCAACTTCCAATAAAACTAAAGAAATTTCTCTGGCAGGGACTATAACAACAGATTTTGTACAAAATAATGAAAGTGTTGTAAATAATTCAGAATTTGGTTCAAATTCCAGTACAATTAACTCTTCAGTAAAAACATTGGGAAATAATGTCACTGTAGGAAAACGAACTATAATTTTAAATTCAAATTCACCACATAATAATAGTAATTTGGCATTATTAAAACCAACTAATGGTAATTTACTTTTAGTAAAATTTGTTACAGTTAATGGTCGGCAAACCTTAATCCCAGCATCAGCTGTTGATATTCAATACATTGTAAAAAGTAACCAATCGGAGTCTGTATCTTCTGCGGTGCAAACAATCCCACTAAAAATCCCTGTAATTAATTGCACATCATTTGCTAATATTGGGAATTTAAAATTGAACCCAACTCAAAATAAAGACTCCAACTTATCAAATATCAAAATTGTTCATATGACTAATAAACTAACCACCGCAAATAATTTTTCTGAGAGTGCTAAAGATAATGTTAGTATAAATTTAAAAAAACTGACCGACAGTCTAGTAGAAGATAAAAATTTTGAAACATTAAAACCTGTAATGGATGCTAAGGTCAAATTATCTAATGATTGTTCAGGTAAAACAAAATCGCTAGATATGCTATCTAGTGATTTTCAAGAAAATGAAGATATAGCTACATTAATGAAAAATATTAAAGCACTGAATGATTCCATTAATTAAATTTATTTATTTATTTTATAAAAATCTATTTTGTATATGAAAAATTTATGAATTTTATTTTTCATGAGATAAAATGTGTTTGTATATTGTGAGTCCTTATTGTTACAATGAAATTTTAAATATATCTTACATATAACTTTTTAAAAAGGTTGACTTATTAAAGCAGTATTGATATGTAAATAAATTGTTATTTTATCTGCATTATTGAAGAAAGTCTGCAGAAATTTAAAGAAATTTATATATATAAAGCATTCAACTATTTTTTTACATAATAGAAATGATGTATATATTTTAAAATGTGTTTTTCTTCTATTTTGTAAAGTTTGAAAATGAAATACAGAAAAGAACTTAATTGGGTTATATTTATATTTTGTTATTTTTAATGAATTTGATTTTTTTTTTCATTTTTTGAAAAATTTATTATTTTGGAAAAAAATAAATTTAATTCAAAGTTAACTTTGTGAATGATTTAATATAAAACGCTTATCTCTTCATATCTGGACTATTTGGTTCCAAATCATTATGTAGATGCTTGAATCCGCAGATAATACTGAATCGTATATAATACACATTTTTAACGCGCACACACACAACTGAGATCCAATTTCATTTTAAAATATTAACATTAAGATATCAATAGAAATAATACTATTTTAAAAAGGCTAAATTCAAAGATAATTCCGAAAGTATGTGTTCATTTCTCTCTGTTTATAAGAAGATTAAGTGCTAGAATAAGTGGGAACTGATTTGAGGACCTTACGCCCTAGAATCTGATACTCTTATCACTGCACTAAACTAAGCGGAACAAAAATAATCAAACAGCTTTGTGTTCATTTCTCTCTGTTTATAAGAAGATTAAGTGCTAGAATAAGTGGGAACTGATTTGAGGACCTTACGCTCTAGAATCTGATACTCTTATCACTACACTAAACTAAGCGGAACAAAAATAATCAAACAGCTTTATTGCTTGGGATTTCGTAAGAATCAGAAATGCCGGAACCGGAATTGATTCAAGGATCTTTACATTCTCAAATCTGACACTCTATCACTACTTTAAATTACGCAGGAATATAAATAATCAAATGGGCTTATTGCTTGGAAGTCCATTTTGAGGACTTTAAACTCCAGAGTCCGCCACTTTACCACTGCATTGAAAATTTTTGTGGTTAACTGTCTGAAAGATTTTTGTTCGCCATTTTAGGTTAGAAGTTTTTTTTTTTTAAAAAAAGTTGTTCCTGTTGAATGTGTGGTAGCATAAGGATATTTATAAAAAAGTTGTATCTAAGTTTAATTTGTTTTAGTTAAGTTTGTTACTGAAGGTTTTTTGAATTTAAAATAGGTATTTGGTTTGAGAAAAAAGGTAATGTTTGTTTGGGAGGTCTAACATTAGAAGACATGTGGGTATAGTTTTGATCAGGTTTGGGAAAAGTAAAAAAGTTTTATTTTTTTGTATAAGTGTGTTTGAAGACTAGGTGAGGTATTATAAAGAGGTATTTATAAAAAATTGTATGTAAGTTTAATTCGTTTTAGTTAAGTTTGTTACTGAGAGTTTTTTAAATTTTAAAATTGGCATTTATTTTGAGATAAAAGGCATAACGTTAGTAAACACGTGGTTGTAGTTTGATCAAGCTTGGGAAAAAGTAAAAAAGTTTTTTTTATTTTTCAATATAAGGGTGTTTGAAGAATCAAATATAGAATAGGTGATTTGAAAAATAAGAATATGGATTCCATTTGTGTGGCACAATGTATATACGATCGACAGAAAGGAGTTAGACGAGCAGTAGTAGAGTGTACAGTGTGTGCTGAGGTGTATCATTTGAAATGTTTGAATAAGAATAGGAAGGATGTAACAGGTTTTTGGATATATAGTCAGTGTGTAAATGTGATTAAAGAGGTGAGAAAGTGGTTTTTAAGTGTAGGTAGTCTAGAGAGAAAGTCAGAGGAGAGGGAGCAAAATGTAGTTAAGAAAGATAGGACAGAGTATGGTTTTAGTGGAGTGTCAGAAAATATGGGTGAAGGAAGTAGTAAGGCAATGGAGATGGTTAGACAGAGAATAAGTAAGATAGAGGAAGAAATGAAGGATGTAGAAGTAAAGTTAAAATTGTTAGAGACGAAGTGTGAGGAGATAAAGGAATTATTGAGTAGAAATGATAAGGAAGAAATGGATAAGGAAATTGAGAAGGTGGTAGAAAAGGTCAAAGATGGAGTAGAGAAAGTAGATTATGAGGCAGTATTGATAGGAGATTCACTAATAAGAGAATGTGGGGATATAATTGCAAGAGAAAATAGAAGCAGGTATGTTAGAGTATGTTTGCCTGGAGCAAAAATTAGGGATGTGACAGATAAAGTAAGAAAGCAAGGTAGTAGAGATGTATATGTAATGGTAGGGATTAATAATTTGTTAGAGCCATCAGAGAAAGTAATGGATGAGTATGTAGAATTGATTAGGAATTTGAGAGAGATTAAAGGAAGAGTAGGAGTAGTGGGACTATATACCAAGATTTGATAAGAGGCGTTTATTAGATAGGGCATGTTCTATAAATGAGAGAGTGAAAAAATTGTGTGAGAGAAATAATGTTGTGTTTGTGGATGTATGGGATTGGTTTATTGGAAAGAGGGAGTTGTATAGTAAAGATGATTTGCACTTAGGAAAACAAGGAAGTGAAGTTTTAGGGAGTCTGATATTTAAAGAATATAATTCGGGAAACCTTTAAAGGGGGGTGGGCTTTTAAATTGTAATATTATCAAAAAGAAGAAGAATGGAGGGGATATAAGAAATAAGCAAAAGATGGTTGATTTAAATATAAGTGTAATGTGGAGAGGGAATGGTTTTGTAAGATTAGTGGTAAGAAAATTTGTTATAAATGTAATGGAGAAGAAGGAAGCAAAAGAATTTATAAAAGAGTAGTTAGGAAAGAAGAAATTGTTAAAATTGAGTTTTTGAATATGCAAGGTGGTAGGAGACCAGAAAAATGACTGGAATTAAATAAAGCAATTGAAAATGAAGGGCTTGAGGTATTAGCAGTAGTGGAAACTCATCTAAGAGAAGAAGAACCTATTTTGGAAGAGGTAGTATGGCAGGGTATAAACAGAAAAGAAAAAGAAAAAAGGGGTGGTGGTATAGGTGTTATATCGAAAAAAAATTTAAATACTGTTAAATGTCAAGAACATTTGTGGTTTGAAATAAGGTTGGGTAGACAAGAATGGATGGTGGCTGTAGTGTATATCGCCACTGGAGATAGTCAAACTGTAATGGAGTGGAACAATAGTATATATGAATGCCTAGTTAAGGATATACAGAGTTTTAAAGAAAAGGGGAAGAGAATAATGGTTATAGGGGATATGAATGGGCATATTGAAGAAATTGATGATGTAGATCAGCGTTTCCCAACCTTTTCTGGCTTGAGTACCACTTGGTAACACATCATGCTAAATTGTACCACTTCATAAAAATGATTGTATTTCGTGAAATTTGTTATTGTGTGTTGTTTCATTTGCATTATAAATATTATAAGGTGACCATGTATTCACATCACATAATAAGACAAATTACATTGAAACACGCCTAAACATCACACCGGATTATAAACTCACTGAAATTATACACTCACTGTAACATATATATATATATATAAGCCAGTAAACATCACATGACCACTTCCTCTTATGCTTGTGTATAACTGTTGTTAAAACAGGCAAAACTCACTATATATATTGCCACACACAGCAAGCTAGAGTAATCAATGGATGCCAGAAGGTTTGTGCATAAAATCCCCATCTAGTGCCTACTCATCCAATATCCCCAGACTAGTTTCTGGCTTATGGCCTTCGTCAGTGAGGAGCCTTGGATCTGAGAGCACTGCATCTAGATCTTAGGATCTAATGCAAGGCCATAAGCCAGAAACTAGTCTGGGGATATTGGATGAGTAGGCACTAGATGGGGATTTTATGCACAAGCCTTCTGGCATCCATTGAATACTTTAGCTTGCTGTGTGTGCAATATATATAGTGAGTTTTGCCTGTTTTAACATATATATATATATATGTTTGTGTTTGCTCAGTTTCATATTTATCTATTATTTTATCATATTTTGTTTACTAATAAATGATTTTAATAAAAACACAAAATTATAAAAAAACAATTAATATTTTCTTATCATAATCAAATATTTTTATAAAATAAATTTAATGAGATCCTTGTGCTTGTTTCGAAGAACATAATTTTTTGAAATTTGGTTCAAAAGATGCAAGGTATACCCTTAAGTCTACAGCGGCGTTCAATCTGTTGCGGTACTTATTTTTTAAAAAAATATATGAAGAAAGAGCTCTTTCTACTGATTCCATACTAGTAAACGGTAATAATATTTTAAGTGCTTTCTCAGAAAGTTGTTCATACTCTTTAATGTTTAACCAAAAACTAATTATATTGTGTCGTTTGAATTCTGCTTGTAAAGTTCTGTCACATGATAATTCTATTAAATTTTCTTTATCTTTTTGCGATATACCCACCTACAGACTTAAGTAAATACGTAAAAACTACATACCTGCTTATGGATTACTCTGTTAAATAAATATAAAGAGAGCGCTGCTATCGTTTATCCAGACCAGACATGACAGATCGAGAAGCATGGATATAAATAGCATGGTAGAACGATCTACACTCTCTTGTGTCCAGGTTCACGTGTGTAAAAGTAGTCAATGCCTTGGAAGGATATCTAGTCTCCAAGAAGAACCCATCCTCTAATTGTAAGAGTGATAATTTGCTATCTGTGAAAACCCTGGATTATTATTATGCTTGCTGACTGGTTCTCTCTCATAGAGTAACCCTCAGACATAGCAGAGTGGCGCAGTCGTCAGGATAGAACCGTAAGTTAAGCGACGCACAAAAAAAAAAAAAAAAAATGGCGGCAGGTACGGCAATACGTGAGTTCGATGTAAATAACAGCGACTCCTGGAAAACTTACATAGCACAAGTGGAATATTATTTCTTCATAAACAAAATCGAAGAGGACCGCTATAAAATTGCTACTCTTTTATATTTCGCGGGTCAAGACATGATCCAATTGGCAAATAGGCTTACCGATCCAAAGCGTCCGGAAGACCTACCTTACCAGGAGTTCATAGAGAGACTAAATGCATATTTCGTACCGAAGACATCAAAGTGGATAGCGCGTCTGAGATTAAGAAGCAGAACGCAATTACCGCAGGAAAAATATGTGGATTATGACCTCGCATTGAGAAAATTAGCGAAGGATTGTGAATTCGGACAAGAAATAAATGACTCTCTGTTAGAACAATTCCTATACGGCATGTCAGATGAGAAATTTAGGAAAGTGCTTTTGAGTGATTCCGATTTAAATTACAAAACGGCCATGGAAAAATGCGTTGCACAGGAGGCCATGTTAAATATGGCATCGGAGTACACTACGGCAAAAATCCCAGAAAAAATAGCCTTCAGTATAGAAAGGGAAAGAAATAATATCGCGACCTCCAGTGGCTACAGTAAGAAACAAACATGTAATTGCTGTGGAAAAATAGGACACTTGAAAAATAATTGCAGATATAAAGACAAAGTTTGCAGGATGTGTAACACTAGAGGGCACTTAGCAGCTGTGTGTCATTCCAGAGACGGCGAATATCTGAGAAAAAAATCAGATTACAAGCCCCGGAGTGAGGTGGAACGTGAAGTATCTATCAATGCCATTAGAAATGACGACACCAAATTGGATAACATTCGGGTAGAATTGCAAATTTGCAATAAACGGATGACAATGGAAGTGGACAGCGGTGCCGGCTTGTCAATTATATCACATAAAGACTGGATGGAAATAAAAAAAGACTGGGATAATAACTTAAAGCTACGGAAAGCAGATGTGTTTGTCATGGATATAAACGGAAATAGAATAAATATTCAAGGGAAAGCTACCGTGCCAGTGACGTTGAATAAAAGACATAAGTTCCTAGAATTATATATAGTAAAAATAATATTAGCCCGTTACTCGGCAGAAATTGGTTCGCGGCTTTGGGAATACGTGTGGAAATATTAAAAAAGGTCCGTATAGAAACTACCATAAAAGAACGATACCCGGAATTGTTTAGGCCTGGAGTGTCGGAATTTAGAACTAGACCAGTGGATATTGAACTAGTGAAAGACGCAAAAGGAATTATATGTAAACCTCGAAAAGTGCCGTTTGCGATAAGAGAAAAAGTAGAGAAAGAATTAAATGATCTTGTAGCTAAAGGAGTTCTCACACCTACGGAAGAGTCGTCGTGGGCGACCCCGATAGTGACGATTGTGAAACCAGAGGGTAGTTTACGGTTATGTGGAGATTATCGTCTCACAATAAATAAATATATAAATAAGGGAGCTTACCCCGTTCCAAATGTGCGAGAAGTATTGGCAGTATTACAGAAGGCAAAATATTTTGCAAAAATAGATCTGAAAACAGCATTTCATCAGATTCCTGTAACTAAGGAGACGGCAGAGCTACTCACGTTAACCACGCACAAAGGCTTATATAAGTGCAATAAATTACCGTATGGAATAACGATCGCACCAAACGTGTTTCAAGCAAAAATGGATATGCTTTTTAGAGCAATGGACGGGGTAATCCCGTACTTGGACGATATTCTCGTCGTTGGCGAGACAGAAAACGAGCTTGAAAAGCGTGTGGATCAGGTTTGTTCGAAGTTAGACCAAGCTAAAGCGAAATTAAACGTAGGAAAGTGTATATGGTCTGCGAAGGAAATTAAATTTCTCGGACACATCGTAACTGAAAAAGGACGCCGCCCAGACCCAGAAAAGGTAAAAGCCATAAAAAATGCCAGAAACCCCCAAAACGTGAAGGAACTTCAAGCATTTTTAGGACTGCTAAATTTCTACGAAAGTTTTTTAGCTGGGAAATCACATGTGCTATCACCGCTATACATGTTGTTAAAGAAAAAACAACGTTGGATATGGAGCACAGAACAAAATAAAGCTTTTGAAACTGCAAAAGATTTGCTGACATCGGAAAGTTTGTTAGTGCATTATCGGAATGACTGGGAATTATGTATTACTGCAGACGCGTCGGAGCTGTCCTCTCTAATCCATGTTATGAAGGTGAACGTCCTATTGCGTTTGCTTCGAGAGTACTAACACCAGCTGAGAAAAATTACAGTCAAGTGGATAAGGAAGCTTTAGCAGTGATTTTCGGGGTAAAGAAGTTCCACCAATATGCATACGGACGGAAATTCACGATCTATACCGATCATCGCCCTCTAACGGGAATTTTCGGCTGTGTAAAAAATGTTTATGAATCGTCAAGCCCACGTATGTTACGATGGATAGATATATTGTCGCATTATGATTTCACGTTAATTTACAAACCCGGAAAAAAGATCAGTCATGCGGATGCTTTGTCCAGATTGCCAGATGTAAAGGAAATTACTTATGAAATAAAGGAAATAAACTACATTGATGCTCTAAATCCAGAAGGGATAAATAGCAACGTCATAGCGCACTGGACTAGGAATGATAAAGGATACATGAAATTGATAAATTGGATAAGAAAAGGTTGGCCATCTAGATGCCCCAGTGAATTAAGTCATGGCATCTGGATTGCCAGAGAAGGACTGTCTGTGTGCAATGGATGCATATTAAATAATGATCGTGTTTTAGTGCCTACTAATGGCAGAAAAAAAATCTTAAGCTTATTGCATAAAGGACACCCTGGAATAGTGCGTATGAAAGCTCTGGCTAGATCATATGTATGGTGGCCAAACTTGACAAAGGATATTGAGAACACGCTGAAAGAATGTGTAAACTGCCAACAGATAACTAAACTGCCTCCGAAGAAATTTGAAACTTGGGAAGCACCTTCTGCCCCATGGTCGCGAATTCATCTGGACCATGTTGGACCATTGAACGGATATATTATATTGTTATTAGTTGACGCGTATTCACGTTGGACTGAGTACAGAGTGGTTAAAGATACCAGTGCTGAGTGCACCATCCGGGTGTTAAATGAAGTGTTTGCTACCCACGGTTATCCAGAAAATGTTGTGACAGATAACGGTGCAGGATTTACGTCAACAAAATTTAAAGATTTTCTGAGGGACAGAGGAATAGAACATACTCTCACACCACCATACCACCCTCAGAGCAATGGTATAGCTGAGCAAGGAGTGCAACACCTAAAGTACACCATAAAAAAATTACAATGCTTTTTCTAAATTTTCTTCATAGAAGGGGTTTGAAATCCAGTTATCATTTGTGTTTTCAGGTTTTGGAAAATATTCTATGAACGACAATTTTAATCCTGTTAAATGTGCTATTATATTTTCTCGTATATCTTGAGACAGACTAACTTTATTTTCAAACAAAAAAATATGCAGAGTTTCGAATACTTCCAATTGATTGTTTTCGATACACTGTTTCCAAAAATCTAATTTTTTAATCATACTTTCAATTTTATCATTAATATTAAAGATCGTTATTGAGTTGTTCTGAAGTGTCAAATTTAAGTTATTTATTTGCAAAAAAATATCAGATAAATATGCAAGCGCCTGAAGCCAATTAAAATCATACAATTTCGAAGAAAGATAAAAAGGATTGTCTTCAAAAAATACCTGTGCTTCTTGTCTAAGTTCGAATAAGCGGGTTAGCACCTTACCACGAGATAGCCATCTCACTTCTGTATGAAAGAGTAGATTAGTATGAAGACTCATCAAGTCTTCACACATAACTTTAAAAATTCTTGAGTTTGTGGAGCTTTTCTTTATAAAATTAACAATCTTCACCGCATTGTTGAGAACAAGTTTCAATTCTTCTGGAAGGCGCTTTGTTACTAGATTTTGCCTATGGATACAGCAGTGGCTCCAAATTACATTGGGAGCTACATTTAAAACGTGGCCCCATCAGTACACAATCCACAACAGTTTGACCAACTAATATCTTTCAATATAAAATAATTATCAATAGCTTTAAATATTTCTTCACCCGTTGTGCGTGTGGAGAGAAAATGACAAAGTAAAAGATTCTCTTCAAATTCACTGTCTTTAATGTACCTAGCAATAACAAGCAATACAGCATTGTTTGTTACATCTGTGGTCTCATCTACTTGAATTGAGAAAAATTTACTTTTTTTTATTCTCGCTATCATTGCTTCCTCGATATCCTCAGACATATCGTGAATTCTTCTCGATACTGTATTGTTTGAAAGAGGAATATAATTAATTTTTTGGATATATTTTTAGTCAATCATAAGGCCAACAGCATCCTTTATACAAGGTAAAATTAATTTTTCTCCTAATTGATGACTATAACCACATTTGGCGATATGGTAACTAATACGATAACTAACATCTATTGCACGTTCATTATCCTTATTGGCAGGTAGAATGTAAGATGATAAAATAGACACATTATTTTGCTCTTTTAAACGTTTAAAAAAATCACAATCTTTGTTTTTGTAATCCGTATGTTTTGTTTGTAGATGTCGTGAAAGAAATGAAGGCTTCATGCATCCATTTGAAAGCACTACCCCACACACTACACACTTGGGCTTAGGACAGTCTTCGTCTCCAATATACGAAAATCCATATTTTATATATTCATCACAATATTTTCTCTTAATGCCTCTTTGAAGAACTGAAGATTGTGCGATTTCAATGGTTTGCACCGAATTTTCTGACATGTCATTTGTAGAACTCAGCAATACATCACTGTTTGTGTTTTGCTTGAGATTTTGGCACTTACTGGTTTTTAACCACTGATCCATGGCTTATTTAATTATTTAATGAGCCTTATTAAAAAAAAAAGTTAATCAATATGGGGATCAATGAATTTTAATAAAGAAAGACGATACAATCACAAACAATAACCTGTCACTTGTAAGCCGTGCAGTGAAGTGAACGCAGCGCCATCACAACAGTAGCAGCGACATCTCAAGTTACTGATGGCTAACGCCTAAATTTAAAAGTGCACTTCAAAAAAATCAATATCGATTGCCGGATTTTCGATCATCAACTGTACATATTAACTATTTTACTGTATAATATTATTAATTAAAATAATTGGTACCAAATATTTTTTATAAATTATAGAAAAAACGTATCTATGATATTTTTATGATTTAATTTTTTTTATGTCCGCCATTATTGATTATTTTTCGCGTACCACCAACCAGCAACTCGCGTACCACAGGTTGGGAAACGCTGATGTAGATAATAAGAATGGTCAGTTTTTGAAGGAATTTTGTCAAAGAGTAAATTTGAGCATTGGGAATTTATCAAATGTATATGATGGACAATACACATGGTCTAGGAATAATGTATTTCACACAATAGATTATGTATTGGTAGAGAAAGAGGGAATGAATAAAATACGAAAAATTAAGGTGTTTGATAATAAAGAGAGAGTGTGTAATAGTGATCATAACTTTATTGTAATAGAAATGGTTAGTAATGTGATGGAGGATAGAAATAAAGGTAGAAATAGTAGTGAAAGATGTGGATGGAAAGTGAATGGTAAGAATAAGTTGGAAGAGTATAAAATAAAAGTTAAAGAAACCATGGAGCAGTTGGTTGGGGATGAGTATAAGGACTGGTGTGGTGAAGTAGAAAAAGTGGCAAATAGGGTTTTAGTCGAGAATATGAAGAAGAATAAAAGTAATAAAAAAATGAGAGTTAGTAAAAGTGTAAAAGAGAGGACAAAAGCATGCAGGGAATATAAGTGTGCTATTAAGAATAAAGAAAGTGAAAATGATATTAATGCTAAATGGGGAAAGTACTTGGAAAAGAAGAAGCTAGCTAAAATGGATAATTATAGAGAGAGGATGAAGGATGAAGTAAAATAATAAATTGTTGGAGGATATTAATAAAAGTGGAAGAGATTGGAGTAAAAAAAATTGGAATTACATTAAAAGGAGAAATGTAGGGGAAAGAAAGATAGTATTAATAGATGATGAGGGAATAGAATGTAGCTCTAGAGGCGAGCTAGAGAAAATCTTAAATAGATATGTAATGGATACAGAAAAGATGTTAGATGTGAAGGAATTAGTGATAGAAAACATGAAAGCAGTTAGTAGTGGGAATATTAGGTTCACAAAAAAGGAATTGAATGAGGCAGGAAAGAGATTGAAAAGTGGAAAGGCGAGAGGTTTAGATGGATGGGCAGCAGAGATGGTAATGAATTTAGGGCATAGAGCAAAAGCAAAGTTATTATCATGTTTTAATAAGATGGCGCAGAAGACAGTTTTTCCGGGTAGTTGGAGTAATACAAGAATAAGATTATTATTTAAAGGAAAGGGTAAGAATCATAGAAAGTTAAAATAATTATAGACCGATAGCGGTAACATCAGTTTTATATAAAGTTTTTGCATATATGGTAGCTGGAAGAGTTGTAAAATGGATGGAAGAAAATAATGTAGTGGGAGAAATGCAAGGAGGTTTTACGTCAGATAGGCGTATAGGAGATAGTTTGTTTGTAGTTACACAACTTACGGAGATGAGTAGGAATTCAGGTAGATCGTTATATATGAGTTTTATAGATATAGAGAAAGCATATGATAGAGTAAATAGAAATAGATTATGGGTAAGATTAGCCAATTTGGGAATGGATGAAGCTTTAGTAAATATTATTAAGAAATTATATGAAAATAATTATTATACTTACCAATTAGGGGATATAGAATCAGTTAAAGTTAAAAATGGAGTGGGATTAAGGCAAGGATGCCCTATGTCACCGATTTTGTTTTTGTTGTTTTTGAGTGAAATGGAAAAAGCAATAGAAAGACTAGGAAAAGGGGTAGAGATACCATTAATAGGTGGCAAAGGAGTATATACTTTGTCGGGTCTTTTTTTTGCAGATGATATCTTTTTATGTGCAGAAAGAAGAGAAGATATGGATATTATGTTGAGGACATGTGCAAGGGTGGGTAAAGAGATGGGGATTAAATTTAGTGAAGAAAAATCAAATATAATGATGGTTAATACTGGGGAAAGAGAGGATGTAGTTTTTTTATTGGGGGATATAAAGTTAAGTGTGGTGGATAGATATAGGTATTTGGGAATCATCTTATGTAATCAGGAAAATTGCTTGGTTGAATGGGAGAAAAAATTGGTAAATGAAGCAAAGAAAAGGTTTGGTAAAGAAACTAACAGCATTTTCATATAATAAATATGATGTAGCTAGAATTGTATGGAAGGGCATTGCAGTAGCAGGGTTAACATATGGTAATGATGCATTATGTGTTAGTAAAAGGATTTTAGATTATTTAGAGAAAGTACAAAGGGAAGTAGGAAGACATGCATTAGATGCAGAGATGTGGACAGCAAAGGAGGCAATTCAAGGAGAAATGGGATGGTCAAGTTTCTATATGAGAGATGCAAAAAGTAAAATGAAAATGTTTGGTAGGTTGCAGTTTATGGATAGTAAAAGAATAGCCAAAATAGTGTTTAATTGGGTTATGAGTAAAGGGCAGGTAACAAGATGGGTGAGAAAGGTAATGCGGTATGCAAAAGATTTGGATAAAGAATTTATATCGGTATACTTGTATAAAAGGTGGGATGATTGTGTTAGGAGGATTGTTGAGTGTTATAGTGGTAAGGAATGGGATAAAAGAATAGAAGCATTAATAAAAAATAGGGAGTTGGAGAGATGGAGAAGTAGTATGGAGGGTAAGAAGAGTTTAAATATATATAGAAGTAAACGGAATATTGGAAGCGAGTTAATTTATGATAATAGTAAGGAAAGTAGTTTATTGTTTAAGGCTCAAACGGGATCTTTAGCAACAAGAGAATATACTTGTAAATGGAAAACTATGGGTGATTTAGCGTGCAAATTGTGTAAGGAAGGTATAGAAAATATTAGGCATCTGTTGATTGAATGTAAATGCTTGAAAGCAGAAAGGGTACAGATAATGAAGTTATGGGAGAATAGGTATGAACAAAGTGACAATACAGAAAGTGAGGTAGTAGTTTTTATGCTGGGTTTGTGAAAAGATAAGGGGATTTTGATTTAAAGGCCATAGAGTTGGCAAAGATTATGTTGTGGAAATAGGATGGGGCAGAATATGGGAAGACTTAGAGTGGGGAATGGAAAATAAAGTGGCTAACAGGTTTATCTGGGCATAGTTGCTGAGATATTCTTGACTTCGTTTAAGGAGAAGCCAAATACATCACATCACTATATAAAGGCCATAGAGTTGACAAAGATTATGTTGTGGAAATGGGATGGAGCAGATTATGGGAAACTCAGGGTGGGGAATGTAAAGTGGCTAACACATCACTATGGAGGGCAAAAATAATCAAATAGTTATATTATTCAGAAGTTCATAAGAAATTAGAACATTGGAAGTGCCATAACTGGAATCGATTTGAAAATCTTATGCTTCGGTCTGACACTCTACCGCTGCAGTAAACTATGCACGACAAAAATAGCTTTATTGCTTGGGGTTCGTAAGAAGTTTGAGTGCTCCAACTGGAATCAATCCAAGTACTTTACATTCCAGGATCTATACTAATCACATACAATTTTTTTTTTTATCACATAGAATTGATATTATTAACTTGATGCTTTAGAGTTGTTCTATACACATTTTCTACTTAATTCAGAACAATGTGATGTGATGAGCAAATATGAAATAATGCTCGCACCCTGTCCATGTTGATTTCTTAAATTTATTTTAATATAGTTTGCATTTAAATTATTTCTCTTAGAAATATGGCAAATCTAAGATAAGTTCAGAAAGTTGTAGTGGTATTTACATTTTCTGAACTTCAGGTTTCAATATATGCCTTAATATCCCAAAATTGTCAAGTCCAATTATTGATGTGTAGGATCTATAGTATATAATGTACTTTTGAAATGATTCAATTTCTTTCCTCATGATTTCTGATATGATGTAAAATGACTTCTTAAACGAAATCAGAAGTTTTCTTTGCCTAGGTTATATGCCCCAAAATCCAGTAAGTCAAGTGAAACATTTCCTTTAAACTTCTTATGCACTCCTTACACCTTATTCATTTACATTTCTAGTCCTGGTTCATTCCTTTTTTGCTTTCCATACTATTTTAATAGAAGTTGTTTCCATAGTTCCATTATCCTGTCCTCATATTCCCCAATTTTTTTTTATAAAAATCTGAGCAAAAAAAAAAAATCACTATATCTATCCTGTGTCATTCTCTTTATCTTAAAATTTTCTCCCACACTTCATACAATATTCTGATTCTCTTTTTTTGCCTTTTTTCTCCAGTACCTAAAACTCCTACCCTTAAACCAAATAACAATAAATCATCTTTAATATTAATATATATCTTTTCAAATTTTATATAATTTTTCTTAAAGTATAATACAACTTTTTATTTTTCTTATTCGTTTTCACAATTTTTATTATTTTTCTCTAATCAATTTATCCTCTTTTCTTATCTCTAATAATTATGTATGTATAATGTATTTTCTGTACATTTATCCCATTTCTTATATAAATACATGAAATAAATTGTTTTATCTATTAACTTTGCATATTGTAAAATCTTTCTCGACCAAGACTTTTTTGCCCTTTCCATATAATCCAATTAAACACCTATTTTTATTATTTTCTTTCACATATTGAAATCTTCTAAATATTTTTCATTTACTTTTGACTTCCCTCATTAAAAAAATTAATCTACTCTACTTTAACTTGATTAGTCTTACTATATCAGTCTATTTTTAATATTCTATCTAAAAATTTCTGATTTCTTTGATATGTTGAAAACAGCTGATATAGCTTCTTTCTAGATAATTCTATACACTTCATATTTATTATGTGAGAAATGTAGATTTTTGATCAATCTTGTTCTATTTTTACCTTTTATTTTTAATTCCTTATTCCTAACTATCTGTATAATTACTTTTACAATTTAATGATGCATCTAAATACCTATAATCCTCCATTTCTTCAAGACTAATATTTTCCATTTATTATTTTTATCTTTTCTATTAGATTATTTTTCTACATAAATTTATGCTTTTTAATGACCTTCACACCTCTCGTATTAATTATCTCCATATATTCTACATTATTTGCAAAAAAGTTATATCAGCCAAAAAAAACCCTACATATAAAATATTTTCTTGATTTCAAATATAGAAATCCTCATCCCTAACTCTAATCTTTTTACCTCAATCTCCAATTCTGTTAAAAATTCATGAAACTGATGATCATTCTTTTTTTAATCCAATTTCATCTTTAATTCCCACTAATTGTATATCCTCCAGTTAGTACTTATAAAAAGATTCTTAATAGTCCTATAGACTATTCCCATAATTTCAAGACTTCTTCATAATCTATTTCTCCTTTCATAAGCCTTTTTCAAATCTAAAATTACAATAAATTATCACTTACTCCTCCCTGCATGAAATCCATTTTGAATTTCTATCGAAATTTTACTTCCATTCAATGCCTCACCTTATCGTATAAGATATAATTATTCTATCTGTTCTTAGACAGTGGCGACCTCTATTTCACTCAAATATGTAAGTAATAAAAAAAGTTGCTCAAGAAGTCAAATGACATTTGATATCGGAAATGATAACTTGAACTTTGCTCAAAGAAGTTCAGCTCTCAAATCCATCACTGATGTTGCCCAAATCATGGTGTATATAATTTAGCTATGAATGAAATAGGTATCAGCACTGTTATGCAAGAATTAAACTTAAGGAGTATTTGGTTCTTTAATTAGCCCACAATTAAAAACAAAAGAATTTCAATTAGAATCGTATAGGATTAAAACAGGCAAAACTCTCCATACAGTAGTAGCATAAGGAATAGTGATCATGTGATCATATAGGATTCATTGAAATTTAATTTTTAGAATTAAACACTTTCCTAAATATTTTAAAAACATGATATTTGATGATGCCATTAACATGTTAAAAAATATATATGATTCAATATTAAAAACAAAAATAGAGCAGTATTTGGTGGGGGGGGACGACAGATCTTATGCTAATATTTTTAATTTATTACCCAATTTACAACACCTAATGTTTGTTATCTAAAGATTAAATTCATTATGTATTAAAAATTGAACTTTCTGGATTAAGCACATCTGTTAAAAAAAGTCTACAGTTTAGATTAACCAAAAACTTTATTCTTCTCTGTTTTTGATAATACTCATCACTATTTTCAATCCATTGCAGATTATTTTTCCAACTTTAATCCAGCTTCTCCAATCCAATGCCTGTTTTCTACATCACCCCCAACAAACTTATTTATTTCATCCATTCTTCTCGTACACAATCTTTTTCTGGTGCTTTTACCATTTTAAGACATAACATTGTCCATTTATTATCTTCTAGAAATATGACCGTCCAGCACCATTTCAGTTTCTTAATTCTTTCAATGATGCCTGTTCTCTTACTCATGTATTTCATTTTTGATCCCTTCTTACTACCAACATACATCTCTCCATGCTTTGTTGAATAAATTGAAGTCTGCTGCTCTTCTCTGAAGTATCCAAATCTCAGATCCATATTTAAAAATTTGGTAAAACATATCTATTAAAAATCTTATTTTTCAAACACAGTCATATTTCCTTTTAATATTACATTATATCGAAAACCATCCTTGTTTAATTCTATAATTAATTTTATTCATTGAGTTTTCAACTATATTAATGATCTGATGAGGGTACTTATATTAACTTATTCTAATCATAATTAACAATCTATTTTTTTGTGAGAAAATCCAATAAACATTTTAATGTCTTTAGTGTTCATCTTTAGTTATATTTTCTTACTTTCATCAAATAGCTAGAAATATTTCCCAAAGTCCTAAAGTATTACTTGCAAAAATAATTATAATATCTGCAAAATCTAAATGACTTAATTAAAATTTGTGTATATTATTTTCCCTTAACTTCCTATTTTAATCCACAAAATATTTTTTGTAAAACTTCTGTAAAAGGTTTTGGTGGTGAAATCAGCTTGTTACATCCTTATCAATGTTAATCTTAGTGATATCATGTGATCTAATCACTGCTGTTGCATTTTGATGAATGTTCTTAAGGATATGACAATATCTTGTTGAGACGATGCTTTAATCAGTACAGAAATGCTTACTAGCAGTAACAAACTCAATCCAGTAGTGCCACCCAGTGCAAACCTTAGTAATCAATAGATGCAGGAAGGTTTGTGCATAAAATCCCCATTTAGTGCTTACTCATCTAATATCTCCAGATTAGTTTCTAGTTTGTAGCTTTCAACAATGAGTAGCCTTGGATCTGAGCACACTGCACCCAGATCTAAGGATCTAATGCAACCTTCCAGCAGCCACCTTTTATCTATTTAGTTAGCTATAAAGCTAGGAGCTCAAGATGAAAACACCTTAATTTCAATCCAAGCTCATTTATTACTGCTAATAACAGCTTGTGTAGGCATAGAAAATGGTGATCACATGACAGAAATCACTTATCAAACCATTATTGACCCATTTCCCAAGTTTAATCCAATTATTCCCATTACTTATTTCATCCATCTCTCTCATCTTTGCCTCATTCTAAATCCCTAGCAACTTCTTAGAATCCAGTAAATTTCAGCTGACTATCTATTATCATCTCTTCTAACAACATATCCAGCCATGTTCCACTTCAGTCTTAATTTTTTCGATAGATATCATTATTTCATTAAAAATCTATTTTCAATGATTTAGGGAATTGAGATTTACATACTCAAGACTGCTAAGTATTCCCGAATCCATTCCTTACTGAGAAAAGTAAAAAAAAATCTTAAGTTTTGTCTCACTTGAATAGAACATTACATTAAACCTGTCACTTGGGCGTTTAAGCATCACTTGAGGTTCAGAAAAATGAAATTATACAATTTAATGAATATTTTATAAGAAGATTAAAATATGTTCTTTATAGATACACAAAAAAATTAAAATCTTCCCTATTATTGATAAGTAAATAAAATTTAATTTAAAAAATATTTCTGAAATATGTCGTAAAGAAAATAAATTTTCGCTACGTACGCATATTTTCTTATACTTTATATTGTAGTAATGAATAGGATCTATAATTTATTTATGACATTTCATCTACCTGCTTTTATAAAATCGAAGCAAATTTGTGTCGTAATCCATTCAGACGATATGTTTAACCAAATATGGATCATTTCTCTGAAATAAAATTCTGCTAATATATAATAATGATAAAAATAGAGTTACAATTAAATTATTTTAAACTTAGATTTTGGATATGAAAATCGCCCCTGCTTCTTATATATACATGTACAGATTTGTACTATTTTTTTATACTCATTGGAGAGGTGAAAAATGAAGTTAATACAAACTAAAAAAAAAAAACAACTTACAAAAACAAGAGAACCATGTTCTTTTTTATAATATTTTGTTCACTATGCTATACATTTTGTAATGTATATTGAACCGGGTCCATTAAAAAGTAACTGTTTAATGGGTTTTAACCTTTTTTTTAACATTAATTTTTATATTTCAAATATTACATGAACGGACCGGCCCTTCAAGCAGAGGGGAGAATACCATCGATAGCAGAGCTATCAACAATACCCACAGTCAGACCGAGCTAGGCAAAGCGCAACATGATCACATTTCCAGACCGTGGCCCACCTCGGCTGCTAGATTCAAACCCCTACTACCCAAAGCATTTTATCTGCTTAGAGGTAAACCTCAGGTGCCAGCTAATTATGTGAAGTAACCAACATGCCTGGGCAGTAGGCCCATAATCCAGTGCTTGAAATATCCCATGACTAGCTCATACTCTGTCTCAGAATCCATCATATTTACTTAACACATAAAGTAACTTATACAATAATTGAATGGTGATGCAGTGACAAGAGAGAAATAGACAAAATAACAATTAAGGCAAACAATATTTATTTTAAACACATGCGTATATAATATAACACAATACTATTAAAATTTACATATAAAAATGTAAGTAATTACTCGGGCTAAATTATGATAGTCCTTCATTAATTAAAGTTCATTCATTTAAATATAAAAAGTCTAGACTGTGATCAGAATGTATTTTAAATTTCTTTTATCTAGGGCTTCAGTGTGTGAACTTTCCAACCAATTGGCCTTTTTGGTTCTCCATCGATGGCTTCATGGCTTGTTTCCATCCTGTGACTCGGCATTGGGGAAGAGAGAGAATAGAAGTAGCATCTATTTTGTTATCAGTTTCCAGTATTTGTTCCAAGCGGAATAGTTAACTTGTGAAGGTTTGGGGCATGAAGCCCTGTTGGACACCTCCATGACTTATGTGTCTTCCCCATTAATGTTGATGACCACAGCAGTAATTGACTGGCTTACTACTGCGTTCCGATATCTGGATCTCTGGTTGCTTGGATTATCTATTCTGTCCAAACTGATGAATGATCTAGAAAATTGCATCCCCAACTGTCTATCACAAACCAGACTGACTAATAATAGAGAGGGTGACTTTATATACTCTTTTCTATTATTTTAATTTCTTATCATTGTTTTTTAATTTAGATCTTAACTTGAAATGTCTTTTAATTAATTTTCCATTTCTGGTTATCTTAATCCCTTGCTCAGATTCATCTAAACATTCTCGATAAGATAGTTTACAGCTTTTTTTAAAATTAATACAACTATTGATTTTGATTCTATTATTAATCAAAATCTTATAAACTAATTACATAATGGAAGTTTTACCTTTACAGATTAATTTTCAGTCTGATTTTACATATTTATTTAGCTTTTACTTTATAGAAGCTGTTTTCTTTAAAAAGAGAGAGAGAAAAAAGTTTTAACTCTTTTAATTCTATTATACATTTCTCCCCCCTCATACTAAGAAGTTTTATTCTATGAGAAAACTATGACGCAGTATTTTTATGTTTTAAATTTTTATTTAAAAAAAAAATCTTTAAGCCACTTGTAATTTATTTTTATCATAATTTTTTAATAAAAATTATAGACGTACCGCTGTTCAATAGCGGTACAATATATATATTGAGATGGTTATGTGCCTCATGGCATACAACGACATAATAGTGTGTGCATGTATATATATATAAAGTTGAATGGAAATATAGCAATAAACACAAACAAAAAATGGCAACATCACTACCTTCGCTAATCCTTGCTTGACGATTCCTTTTTTTGTTGGCACCCGCTGTGTTCTTCCGTCCGGGGATTACATGATGTTCTGTGATGATAATTTCTAACACCTATACACGTACGCTTTATTTGTTTTATACATAGATTCGAATCGAATCCCAGTAATAGGCACCAGGAGAACTTTTAGAAGAGTCCGCCACGTATGTGCATAAGCCCACTCAATTATATCACAAAACATGCCCGTGCATCGCTCCAGTCGGAAACATGAAACGAACACAGCCACAATTACCCTTTACATTACCTCAGTTATTATAATCATAGGAAGGCCCGCCCTACATCCCACAGAACAAATTAATCCAACTTAACTTTAGTCTAAAAAGCATCACGACATAAGCATAAAATCAATAAAATCCCACCCCCAAAATATCAACTGCATTCATTTTCATACAAACAAATTTACGCTAAAGCATTCATTCCGATATATATAAATTTATGTTGAAATTCCAAGCAATTAAATAACAAAAAAAATTAACTACATAAATATTTATTTAATCTGTTTAATAATGATTAACGCAGGTATGTGATCGGCAAGCCGAGACAATTAACGGTAAACTTCAAATTACTTTGCACATATTATTTAAGACTGTTGATCAGTCGGCAAATTTATTAGGTAAAAAAAAAATCCTCGAACGTTTCATAAATGATTAATATTAATTATACTGTTTTAGATTAATGTCTTTCTAATAGTTCTGGATATTAAAGTTATTTCTTTAAGTGCACAATTGAATATAACAAATTTTACGATAGCTACCTGTGAAATGTAGAACGACTGTAATGGGATCCTGAGCGACGGTTATTCTTTAATGAGGCATTCCGGCAATTTGCGCGGTCTCCAAGCGAGTGTGGTCCTAATATGAGGTTCTCCAGTGGTATGAGCATCTTGATGGCAATCAGCTGGACTGGACGCGGAGGTCCGGCGGTCAAGCCACGAATTCTATATTCAGCAACGCATGGCAGTTAGATTCATAACGTCTAATAAAAATCAAGTCTCTCAATAATCTCTCTAAAGAAGAGCAAAACTGTCCTCTGAAAACGCTGTTCGGCCTTTTTGATCTTTGCCTTCACGCCCTCACACCTTGAATTTTTCTCCTCCAATCAATCCCATGCAACTGTGAGTCCCTTTATTTGATAAGTCCATCGCGTGTCAGCTCAACTCTGAGATTTCTGGGATTGTTGACATTAGTTTGGAATTTAACCGTTTTTCTTAGGTATTGTTTCTCTGGGGACAGAAATCTGAGTCATACAATAGTGGTGTACACTTTCTCACACCTCTGTTTCTAATTTTGGCTTGTTTTATCTCGGCATACTAGCACATATCCTGCCTATTGTTTCAATTTCTAATTTTACATTTACTAATTACGTTTGTACAAATTAATCTGAGATTGCTTGGAATTTCAGAACATATTGCTAATTAATTTAAATTATTTTATAAAAGTTAAACTTGCGTTCAATCATTCCTCTTTAATTAATCAAAAATAAATAACAAAAAAAACTACAACGACAGATTATAGATTTATTCTTAGCACAAACACACAAAATAATAAAATAACAACAACTTTTACTCTTTTTTTCAATAAATCTGACAGGTACTCTTATATAGCTGTGATCGGCTTTTAGAAACGGCTGTTCTTCGCTTATTATTAAAGCAAGACCGCTTTTATAAAAGTTTTGTCCCTGTCAGTTATTTCGTCAATTGATTATAGTTGAATATACCCCCATACTCCTGGGTTTGAATACCATGTAACGCTATTCCGTTACATATCTCCCCGCCCGGTGTAGAGTAAAATCCGATGTTGCGGGTTTTAGCTCTGAGAAGGAGCGAAGTTATTCGGCCCTCTTCAGTGCCCTGGCATTGAATGTTCCCTTCCCTTGTGCCAGTACAAAGGCGTTATTTCCATACGCCTTGACGATCTCATATGGGCCCTCATAGATGTCGAGAAATTTCTTAAATACGTTCTGTTTTGGTCGACTGACCGGATTGGATTTTACCATCACTTTGTCTCCCACGGTGAACGTATTTTGGGTTGGCCTCTTGGTTTGCCTTCGTTTCTCCCCCATATGTTCCAATCTCCGTAAAGCCATCTGTTTGTCCTGTTTTCGGTCAACTCTTCCTGTCCGGATCAACGGTCTATCATCGTACGGGTAAGGTATAGGTCGTCCATAATAGAGTCGACTTGGTTCAAGTCCAGTGGACTCATTTTTCGAGGTATTGATCATGGCAATAATCCGGGGAATCTCCCGAACCCATTTCCGATGATCTCCGGCAGTGTATACGCGGAATAGCCGCCCCAACTCCCGCATCACCCGCTCGCATGGGTTGCTCTGCGGGTTCCGGATAGACGTCATATGATGTTTGATCCCCAGTTGGTTCACCCATCGCCTCCATATCCTTGATACAAACGGTGTGCCATGATCCGATAAGAGGCACTTAGGTTTCCCGATGATGGGAAACTGTTTGGTTTCCAACAGTTTGATGGTCTGGTTCACATTAGCCCGGGCCATGGGGTACGCGGCGACGATTTTGGAGCACAGATCATATGTGACCAGCAAATACCTCTTCCCCCCAAACATTGGCAATGGCCCGTAGTAATCGATAGCCAGGGTGTGGTTTGGTTCCCGGGCGATGATCGGTATCTGAGGTCCTTCATTCAACCGATTTAACGGTTTTGTCCTCGCACAAACCTCACACTTCCGTAGTCTTCGGGCAATGTCGTGGTGCATCCCCGGCCAGTAAAACCAATTACTGAGGTACCCCTCCGTCTTGCTCGTTCCGTAATGGCCACGTTCCTGATGGGTCTCATCAACCATTCGATCCCGCATTCCCTTCGGTATTACAATGCGGGTTTGTCTCCCGTTCCCGGTTTTCCTTTGGACTATTCCTTCCAGAATAATGCACCGGTCCCGATATTTCCATAGTGGACTTCCCCCTGTCTCTTCCCCTCGGGCCCTGCCTTCAGCCTCTTCTCACGTAGGTATCGTATTACCTGTTGGCATTCTTCATCCTCTTTCTGGCTCTTCCGAATGTTGTCCGCTCCAAACTCACCCTCCCTGCTTCGCCTGGTAGTAGCGGCTATGTACGCGAACTCCTCACCCTCGGCATTTGGCTGTGGTCCCACAGGGTACCGGCTCAGTGCGTCCGCGACCACGTTATCCTTCCCCTTACAATATTCCACTTCATATTGGAACTCCTGCAGGGCTAAGCTCCACCTCACTAATCTATTATTCGTCAAAAAACTCTTATTCAGAAATTCAAGACTCCGATGGTCGGTAATTACTTTCACTTTGGATCCGACCAGGTACTGTCTGAACTTTTTGAAAGCCCACACTATGGCGAGGGCCTCTCGTTCGGTGACAGTGTATCTTCGTTCGGGATCTTTGAGCAGTCGGCTAATGAACGCCAACACCCTTTGTTCCCCATCCGGCCCCTTTTGGTACAATGTGGCTCCTAGCCCAATGTCGCTACTATCCGTCTGTAACCAAAATATCTGGTCGAAGTCTGGGTACGCCAATATGGTCTGTTTTAAAAATCCTTCCTTCACCTTCTGGAAACTCCGTTCCCGTCTCTCATCCCATATCCACGCTTCCTCCTTTCTTAACAATTGTAATAGGGGTTCCATATCATGGGAGAAGTTTTCATAGAATTTGTTATAGAAGGTGCACATTCCGAGGAATGCTTTGATATCCTTTCTCTTCTTCGGAACAGGGAATTCTTGGATGGCCTGAATCTTTTCAGGGTTAGGCCGTATTCCCTCCTGGCTTATGATTTGTCCCAAGAACTTGACTTCCTGGGTCGCGAAGTGGCTTTTCCTTATATTTATTTTTATGCCCTTCTGTTCGCATTCATGGAGCAACATTTCTAAATGCCGACAATGCTCCTCTATGTTTTCAGACGCTATAATAATATCGTCGACGTACATCGTGACGAATTTCTTAACTTCCTCTGATAGGGTTTGGTCCAGGCACTGCACTAAGCCAGCACCGCTATTCTTTAATCCGAAAGGCACGCGGTTAAACTGGTACGCCCGTACGTTATATTTGAATGTGGTGTATTTACGATCATCTGGATGGAGGCTCATTTGCCAGTAGCTATTGGTCAAATCCATGGTGGAGAAGATTCGCTTGTGCTGAAATCTCGTCATCAGTTCGCTCATGATGGGTGGGGCATTTGTATCTGGAATGGTCACCTTGTTCAGTTGTCTGGCATCGAGGCACAATCGTATCGATCCGTCACTCTTTCTTACGGCTAAGATGGGGTTACAGTACGGTGAAGTACACTTCGAGATAACCCCCCACTCTATCATCTGCTCCAGCTGAGTTTCAATTTCCTTTCTGTATTGGAATGGGATTGGGTACGCCCTGGTTTGATATGGGTTGCTGGTGTTCAACCGGATTCGGTGTTCGTACCCCTTGATTACTCCCGGTTTATCCGAGAAAACACTCTCGTAAGTCCCCAGTATTCCTTGGATCTTCTCTCTCTGCCCTTCATCTGGCCCTGCCATTTCCTTCACCCTTTTCTCAATTTCCCCTTTTATCATGATACATTGCAGTTTCCTCTGCCCTTCCGGTTCTTTATCCATGGTTTCCCCAAACGGCACCGTGACCCTACCGATTCTTGCTTGTTCAGTCCCATAATCAATACTGCACTTTGCCATTCTCATAAAATCAGACCCTAACACCAAGTCATGTATCAGCCCCTCAAGTATTAACACAACCTGGTGAATTCCTGTCCTGCAATAACTATATTCGCCCACACCTGTTTGGTCTGTATTTTTGCCTTCTTCCCATTGGCCAGTATAACCTGGGTCCCTTTCAATGGCAAGATTTTCAGTCCTGTCTTCCCTTGGGCGATCCTGTCAAACGTTTCCTGAGACATTACCGACACCTGACTTCCTGTATCCAGCAGCGCCCTCGCATGCACCCCTTGGATTGATACCTCGATCTTGGGGCACTCCTGTTTTCCCCGGGGTCCTTCCCCCCTTCATCTTGTGCTATGTTAGCTATCCGGATCCCATCCTTCCCTTCTCCGATGAAATAGTCATCATTTTCGGCCGCATCTAATATCTCCAACACTCATTTTATCTCAGTTTTCCCCTCAATGACTTGTCTAATCTCCCTGGGCAGGTTGCGCCCCGCTATCCTGATTTGCCGCTCTTCCGGTACTCGATATTCACTGATTTTTCTTAACCTCGCCACCTGTCGCTGTATGAAGGTACTGTATGTTTCATCTTCTCCCTTTTCACTTTGCTCTATCGCCCACCTTTCCCTTTCTTGTTGGGCTAGTCCCCAATATCTTCCCATGATGGCTCTTTGGTATTCTTCAAATGTCTCCGGTTTCTCTTTCATCGACTCCCACCAGTCCACGACCTCCCCTTGGATGTGGCTGCATGCAATCGCTATCTTTGACTCTTCACTAAACTGCCCGCACGAGAACAACCTCTTTAGACTTTCCACATGTCGACACGGGCTTTCGTCTCCCTTTCCTGTAAAATGTTCCAGCTTAATCCACTTTCCCTCCATTCTGTTTAATATTTAGTTTATCTTTGGCTATAATAATCCACGACTTGTCACCTACTACTCCGCGGGTCCCCCTGACTGTCTTATCCTATCCTTCGATGCTCATTGCCCTTCAAAATTCCCACAGCTCCTGTCCTTCATTCAATTTGGTTCCTCATGCTCAGATTATCCCAGGTCCCACTGTTCCCTTCATTTATATATGGTAGCTCTCGGTTATATGTACGGTTATACTTTACTTAACTTTTATATATATATATATATATTTTTTTTGTGGTCATCTACATATCCGTGTTGTTTATACGCAATGTCCCTTTTATTTTTAAGTAACACGAAAACTAACAAGATCCCAGATACAGTTCGTTCCCTTTTTCAAGAATACACTAATATTAAAATGATTTTCCTTTCCTTTTTTTTTTTTTTTTTGCGATTAAAATTATTTGCAGTTGTCTTATTAGTATAGAAATTAATTTACGAGTTGCTTCCTTTGATACACGATATTTCCTCCACGGAATCCCGCTATTCCACAGCTTTCTACAAATATCAGTTATATTCGGCCGCTTGATTATTTTGTTAATACTACAAGAACTAAATCCCCTTCCCACTCTCTCAAGCAATATTTAATAGTTTTTTTTTTTTTCACGATAATTCCGAAAATTTTCCCCCTGCTTTAGTAGACAATTTGTTCAGTTATTTCGAGCGCCCTCTTTTTAGATTTGCTTTCGTTGTTATTAATGTCAGCTGTACTCATGTCGGTCCCACCACTTGAAACAATAGTTTCGCCGCACGTTGACGCGCCAAATGTAACCCGCCGAGCCATGGCAACATCACTACCTTCGCTAATCCTTGCTTGACGATTCCTTTTTTTGTTGGCACCCGCTGTGTTCTTCCGTCCGGGGATTACATGATGTTCTGTGACGATAATTTCTAACACCTATACACGTACGCTTTATTTGTTTTATACATAGATTCGAATCGAATCCCAGTAATAGGCGCCAGGAGAACTTTTAGAAGAGTCCGCCACATATGTGCATAAGCCCACTCATTTATATCACAAAACATGCCCGTGCATCGCTCCAGTCGGAAACATGAAACGAACACAGCCACAATTACCCTTCACATTACCTCAGTTATTATAATCATAGGAAGGCCCGCCCTACATCCCACAGAACAAATTAATCCAACTTAACTTTAGTCTAAAAAGCATCATGACATAAGCATAAAATCAATAAAATCCCACCCCCAAAATATCAACTGCATTCATTTCCATACAAACAAATTTACGCTAAAGCATTCATTCTGATATATATAAATTTATGTTGAAATTCCAAGCAATTAAATAACAAAAAAAATTAACTACATAAATATTTATTTAATCTGTTTAATAATGATTAACGCAGGTATGTGATCGGCAAGCCGAGACAATTAACGGTAAACTTCAAATTACTTTGCACATATTATTTAAGACTGTTGATCAGTCGGCAAATTTATTCGGTAAAAAAAAATCCTCGAACTGTTCATAAATGATTAATATTAATTATACTGTTTTAGATTAATGTCTTTCTAATAGTTCTGGATATTAAAGTTATTTCTTTAAGTGCACAATTGAATATAACAAATTTTACGATAGCTACCTGTGAAATGTAGAACGACTGTAATGGGATCCTGAGCGACGGTTATTCTTTAATGAGGCATTCCGGCAATTTGCGCGGTCTCCAAGCGAGTGTGGTCCTAATATGAGGTTCTCCGGTCGTATGAGCATCTTGATGGCAATCAGCTGGACTGGACGCAGAGGTCCGGCGGTCAAGCCGCGAATTCTATATTCAGCAACGCATGGCAGTTAGATTCATAATGTCTAATAAAAATCACGTCTCTCAATAATCTCTCTAAAGAAGAGCAAAACTGTCCTCTGAAAACGCTGTTCGGCCTTTTTGATCTTTGCCTTCACGCCCTCACACCTTGAATTTTTCTCCTCCAATCAATCCCATGCACCTGTGAGTCCCTTTATTTGATAAGTCCATCGCGTGTCAGCTCAACTCCGAGATTTCTGGGATTGTTGACATTAGTTTGGAATTTAACCGTTTTTCTTAGGTATTGTTTCTCTGGGGACAGAAATCTGAGTCGTACAATAGCGGTGTACACTTTCTCACACCTCTGTTTCTAATTTTGGCTTGTTTTATCTCGGCGTACCAGCACATATCCTGCCTATTGTTTCAATTTCTAATTTTACATTTACTAATTACGTTTGTACAAATTAATCTGAGATTGCTTGGAATTTCAGAACATATTGCTAATTAATTTAAATTATTTTATAAAAGTTAAACTTGCGTTCAATCATTCCTCTTTAATTAATCAAAAATAAATAACAAAAAAAACTACAACGACGGATTATAGATTTATTCTTAGCACACACACACAAAATAATAAAATAACAACAACTTTTACTCTTTTTTTTCAATAAATCTGACAGGTACTCTTATATAGCTGCGATCGGCTTTTAGAAACGGCTGTTCTTCGCTTATTATTAAAGCAAGACCGCTTTTATAAAAGTTTTGTCCCTGTCAGTTATTTCGTCAATTGATTATAGTTGAATATACCCCCATACGCCTGGGTTTGAATACCATGTAACGCTATTCCGTTACAATAGTTTACAGTTTTTTTAATTAATACAAGTATTGATTTTGATTCTATTATTAATCAAACTCTTATAAACTAATTACATTATGAAAGTTTTTTTTTACAAACAATTTTTACAGGCTAATTTTATTCTAAATTTTACTTTTTTTTCTCATGTGTCAAAACATCAGCCACGAAGCGAACCTGCTAACCTGGGACAACTGCTTATAAAGCAGCTGTCGCTGACCTCTTGACCATATTTATTTAGTTTTTACTTTATAAAAGCTTTTTGCTTTAAAGAGAGAAAGAAAAAACCATTTTCTTAGTTTTATCATATACATTTCTCCATCTTATTACAATGTAGTTTTATTCTAAGAGGAAACTATAAAGCAATATTTTTTATTTTTTAATTCATTTTTTTAAAAAAAAAATCTTTAAATTAAGCCACAAATAATTTATTTTTATCTTAATTTTTTAATAAAATTTACAGACATATACCACTGTTAAAAAGCAGTACAATATATAATTGAAAAATAAATAAGCTGCCATGTTTAGCAGATAATCATTAGCATCATCAACCATATCAATCCACTGCAGTATGAAGATCTCCCAAACTTCAAACCATTTTCTCCAATCTTTAGCTTCTCTTCACCACATCATTCTTGAACACTTTCTTATTTCATCCATCCATCTCACATGTGGACTATTTCTGTACCTTTTACAATCTTTTGGAATCCAGTTTAAGATTTAAATTGTCCATCTTCTATCATTTCTTTTAGCAATATGTCCAGCCCAACTCCACTTCAGTCCTTTAATTTTTTCAATGAGGTCAATAACACCTGTTTGTCAATCTACCCATATATTTTGTTTTCAATATTTTCTTCTTAGTCCTAACATGCATCTCTCCATACTTCTTTCAGTGGTCTAAAGTCTCTGCATTGCTCTTTAATTAAATGCCCAGGTCTCAGATCCATAAGTAAGAACTGGTAAAACATATTTATTAAAACCCTTTCTTTTCAAACACATAGACATATTTTCTTTTAGTATCAAGGTATTTTTACCAACAGCACTGCAACCAAGATTAAGTCTATGATTAATTTCATCCATTATGTTTCCATCTGTATTAATAATCTTACCAAGATATTTGTAGCTATTAACATCTACTAACTCATCATAAACAATTTTTATTTTTATATTTTGAGAAAATACATTGAAGATTACTTTAGTGTTTTTAACATTTATTTTTAGTCCTATTTTTCTACTGTCATCTGATAACTCCTGCAAAATTTCCTGCAGCTTTAAAGCATTATTTGCAAAAACAACTACATCATCTGCAAAATCTAAATGGCTTAAAAAATTTCCATTTATGG